>JAGKQL010000009.1:38934423-38996467 GCA_018398635.1 Cyprinodon brontotheroides | reverse complement strand
CCATCATCCATCCATCCATCTATCCATCATCCATCCACCATCCATCCATCCATCCATCATCCATCCATCCATCCATCCATCCACCGTTCATCCATCCATCCATCCATCCATCATCCATCCATCCATCCATATCTATCCATCATCCATCCATCCATCCATCCATCATCCTGTGCTCCTCCCAGCCCTCCACCATCTGCTCCATTTTCTCATTTTAAAACTTTGATTAAGCCTTATGGTCCAATAAAACTCAATGAGAGTGAAGAAAAAAACATCAATCTAATGTTCCCATATCAGAGTAAAGCTCCCAGGGTCCGAACCACCTGTTGTTGAGAACGGATTCCATCTCAGTTCCTAAACACTTCTAGCCCATAATAAATCAAGTGTGACATGATGTCCTGGGGTTCTGTCTCCATCCGCAGAGATCCACTCTTGGCAGAGGAGCTCGTTTTAAATGGACCTTCAGGACTGTTCCACTGCAGATAGAATAACAAACAAATCTCTTTCATTTGGATCCATTCCCTGTCAGCCTGTCACTGGCACAAGGCCCATAAAACTTTTTAAAAGAACAAGTGGGCTTCAGACGCCAGCAGCAGATTACCGATGACATCACTTTACTTTAATTATAAAGCCGATTTGGGAAATGCTTTCTGGTAGAAGGACAGGATGTTTTTGCTGCTTCTTGGAAAGTCGTATCTGAGCATCCAAACCTGCAGAGAGGATAGTTTGAGTCACGCTGCGGTTCTTCTGCAGTCAGCTTCATGTTGAATGACCGCGGGGTCCCAGGAGGGTTCAGATATGTGGATCCTTCTCATCACAGTCGAAAAGTTCAATATTCTAACCATTGATGGTCTTTATAACTTCTGCCCTGAGGCATCCTGTTGTAAATCCAACAATCATCATCAAGCTGAATTATGGAAATTAATCCTTCTTGGACAATGCTTTGGCCCCACTTCTTGGGGATTTATCATTAGGCAATACTAGGCAGTTGCCTAAAGCCCAAAGTTCCTCGGTTGAATCGTTAATACAACTATTCCTTATTTCTGCACATTAATTATGTTTTTGATAAAGTCCTTAAGGTACAAGCACACAGAATTATATGAAAATATAAAATGGTTAAAATATAAGAAATAATGGAATATCAGTGACACCAAAACTTCAAAAGAAATTTTGAAGGGGGACTGCCCAGAAACATGTCAGGTGTGTTATGAATTAGCAGCAAACAGAAAAGCTTAAATTCTGTCCAGAAAGAGAGCAGAATGAAGCCAAAGTTCTCAGCATAGGCTGAAAAAATATTAAATTAGCTGAATCAGAAAAGAAATTACAAAGAAAAACTTGAATCTTATCTGGCTGAAGAAAATATAAGTAGCTCAAGGATGGGAAGTAAATGTTGAGGAAGATGGTATTGAATAAGTATCAAAATTTTGAAATTGTGGAAATGTCAAGACTTGGCAAAACAATTTGAAATGATTTAAAATGTGTCGGTTGATCAGCATAAAGAAAACAGTGTCATCCTTAGAGGATTGAAAATCTACAAACCTATGTGCAAGACCGACCATGAGAAGCAGAGGAAGGATAGAGAGAGAGCTAATACCACTCCTAAGGAGCTGAATTTATCAAAAAATCTAACCTACATGTTACGCAGCCACTGTGTCTATGAAAGCACCAAGCAGGCAAGGGCTTAGAAGCTGCATCTTAATGGTTAGCAGATTAATACAGTGTAAAATCTTAGAACCCGATGGCAAAATGGCACTGAGGTGTGTGGTCAACAGGCCTTGGTAGTGCAATTTGAAGAAATTGGTTGAATTTGGGTCATAGGCTACGAGCCATACGGCACAATGAAGGAGTATGTGTTGAAGTTTGTAGAGCTTTTATTTTGTAGAGTCCCTTTAGTCTTATTTCGAAAGTCTATCATGGATGTGTGTGTCAAGGGAAGGGGTCATGGGCCCAGCAGTTATATAGAATCCATTTTTAAATATGTTAAATCACTGGTTTTCCATGTTATTGGGTGAATAGATGCTTGTATTAGAGTGTAAATAAGGAGACCTTTGTTGTGAAATTTGCTACTGGGGTATGTTTTGAAAAGGTCCCTAAAGTCTAATAGAAACAAGCTGAGGTAGAGTTTGGGTCATAATGCTTGAGCCATTTGCATCAATTAATACACGAGAGTATAATATAGAGGCTTTTTATTGTGTAGGGTCACTGGAGTCTTATTTTGAAAGTCTTAGCAGGGTTGTGGTGGTTGAGAAAAAGGGTCAGACTCCAGCAGTGATACTTGAAGACTCTTCCAATCGTTAAATCACTCTTTTTCCTTGTTATTAGGGCAGTAGATAAAGTGGCATGCCAATGGGAGGCTTTTATTTTGAAATTTTCTTGTGGGGTGTGTTTGAAAACCCCTAGAGTCTCATGGCCTAAAAAGTCGTTGAGTTTGGGGTCATAGCAATGCTTGAGCCATATGCTGGGAAAAAAATATATGAGTTTAATGTAAGAGCTTTTATTTTTGAAGGGTACCCTCGAGTCTTATTTTGAAAGTCTATCAGGGTTAAGTGTAGAAGGGAAGGGTCATGGCCAGGAGTCATATTGTATCCACTTCCTAATGTTAAATCAGTGTTGTCTCTCCTCCATTAGATTAAAATGTGCTGTTTAAGCGTGGTGGAGGTAAAATCTCTTTGAAGCACGGTTACCTTGGACGCACGCTTAACGAGCCTGTCAGTGACAGAGAGACATGCGCAGCACTTCGCTCCTTTCCTCTCAGGCTTTTTGAATGGGAATTTCAGCTCCAAACAAACAAGTGCTGAAGACAAACCGCAAATGGTATCTAAAAAATTATTTCAGTCTAAGCGACAGCTATCCTTTGTCTCCGATTGGGGTAACTTTCATGGATGTAGCTCATTAACAACCTTAATGGGAAGGAGGAATATAAATGTTTGAGAAATCCTGCTGGTCTCATTGAATAACATGCAGCACAATGTAGAGCAGAACTCTCAAAAGCAAACTTTCCTCCGAACAAACCAGCGGTGAGCCAAAACCGTATTAGGTATTCAAAATTCTTTCACCGTTGGCGTCAGCCATCCTTCGGCTTCGACTGTGCCAACTTTCATGTTTCTACTAAAAATTATTTGGCCACGGTGATGATGTAAATATTTGCATTTTCTGAGTTTGAGGATTTTTCTCAGAATCAGCTGCTCTCTATGCCCCAAACAAGTCAGCTAAACAGCTAAAATCCATAAAATGATATTGAAGAAATGCCTTCAATGTGAGTGCTAGAAGGGTCTGAAGATGTTGTATACCAAGTTTCATGTTAGTACATCAAATAAGTTAAGAAATGGGAGTGATAATGTAAAATATGCATCTTTTTTGATTTTGTCTGTGATTTTTGGAAAATCTCTCATTGATTTCTATTGGGGAAGTGTGGATTTCTTTCATGGTTCGGGGCTAAACTGTTTGAAAACTGTAAATGCCACACAAATGAGGAAGTCATACTTCCTGAATCCTGACAAAAACTCCTACGTTTTGATGTATAATTTATTTCAAATTGAGTTAAAAATGAGGACTGAGAACAATTTGTTCGGAAAAACCAGAACAGCTCAAAAGCTGTATAACGACCTAGCAGTTGAAGAATTCCATCCATAGACTTCAATATAAACTGAAAATCTTAAAATCTTCTTTAAAGTTTGAAGCTCACTGAAGATAAACTGTAAAAGTTAGCAAAAAGCTGGAGTTAAACAATAATAGCAGAAAGATAATGGAAACATTTTAAAAGTTGAATGGTGTTTCTAGCTGAAAGCATGCTGAAGTAGGTCGAAGATGATAAAGTTTTATCTGAATTTTGCTGAAATCTAAGAATTCACATGCATTTCAATGGGACAAAAAAAGCAGAAAAAGCAGAATATCGCAAAAACTACAAAAAATATCTTTTTTACCAAAAGACATAGCACAATTCTTCCTGAACAAGCTGAACGTTTTTGATACCAAAATTGTTGAAATCGGTTGAAAACTGCGGGACCAGTTGTAGAGTCAGAAAATTTGAAGTGAACAATGAATAAGTGGGAATATAAGCATTCCCACTTGATTAAAGATGTTCTCAGCCCCCCCTTCAGTTTCCACCACCATATTGGATCCAGTCCATTTGCTGCACATGTTCAGAAAGGTACAAACAGACAGCAGCAAAACATTTTTAAAAACAAACGATGCAAAAGAGCAGTGTTGCCAACTTAAGCGCTTTAGGCCCGATATTTAGCCAAAGTCAAAGAAGCGAACCGCTAAACGCTGATATTTTCCAAAACGTTTGCCGTAAAGACGGGAGAGCGTATAATAATAAATGTGATAAGTCCACCGCGAATGCACATGAAAACGGCTGCCAAAATGTATACATGCCAAGGTCTGTAAGTGGCGCTTCTGTGTTACTTAAAGCAAAATGTTTAATTTTAAATGTTGGGCATGCGCACATCAATATTTATACATGGTACAGCCCTGCTGGTCCATTTTTCGATGGTTAAGTCAAATTCAGGTGCTGAACTATGTCGCCTATATTGCTCTGTTCTTCCCTGCATATATTCCAGAAGAAGAAGATTCTGTTGTAAACCCGACAGCAGCAGGATGAGTAGCATTACTTAGCAACGGCGCCATTGTTGTTGTGATACTAATTCGGCGCATCTGCGTGTTTTAGAGAAGCGGCAGCTTTTACGCATGCATGTAAAATAAAAAAAATGCGGTTAGAGCGTAAAGATGGGGGAAGCGAGCAACGGCGTTTCAGAATCTTCCCACTCTGAAGGCTGAATAAAAAAATGATCGCTTTACAGACCCCCGAAACGCCGACTTCGTGTGGATGAGAGGCTGGTTTGGTGAAAAAATTTGTGCGTTTAGGGCAGGGGTTCGTTTCGTGTGTGGACGGGGCCTTAGTCACTATATTTAGTGATAAATTCAGAGTGCCTCTAATACTTTGATTTCAAAAAAGCGCCTAGTGCCAAATCTAGCGACTTTTTTCTGCTACTGGAGACTTTGGCAACGAACATCTAAAAGCAGCGAACTCTGCTCTCCAGAGCAAGTAGATTGGTAACCCACGCCTCCTGCTCTGCTCTATCTTGTCTGCTGTCATGGATTCATGCAGCTATTATTTCATCCAAATGAAAAATGGAGAACAGAGTAAGCAGATCATGGTTTGTCTACAGTGAAAAGAAGGACTGGGTTATTTACTTTGGCCTTTTTGGAAACACAGGAAGGAGCAATCCAGCTAAGTGAGCTTAGTGCTTGAAAAAATCTTTCATTCCTTCCTTTAGAGACAGCATGAAAAGTCAGCTGCGTACAAAACATAGAGAGGAAAACAAAAAGAAAAGGGACAAGAAGAGAGGGACAAAACCTAGAACAAATAATGGTTGTCTGTTCTATTAACATTTCTCTATCTGTAGAATGGGTCTCTATTATGTGTTGTCTTCTCCGATTCAGAGGGCCCCCTGCCTGTCTTTGCCTAGGGCCCCAAATTTCCTAAATCTGCCCCTGACTAGTATAGGGCAATGAAATGAACAGTTTCAGGTTAAGGGTCTTGCTCACGGACCCAGAGTTGCAGAATGTTGTAGTGGGGCTCGAACTCAGAACCACTGAATTCGAAGCTCTATGCCCTGAACCAATAGGCCTCCACCCCCCTATGAAGGCCCCTTTAGTTATGGAAATGAATCATTTTTGTTTTGGCCCCACTTCTTATTCCTAACAGTTTTTGGAGGAAGCTCAATTAAGATTCCTTTCTTGAAATTAAACCAGAATTTATTGCTATTGTTTCTTTTTTATAATATATTTTTTGTGCTGATTTCATCCAAATCGTGTGGGGTTTTTTTTAAGTAACATAAAGACGTCACTCCCTAAACTCTAAAGCAAGTTCTTTATCATCTATCGTCATCAGCTTCGTCTCTCTAGAGCACATAAGGGGACGACGCCAGTAGGAGGACGTTTGACTCACAGTATCAGATATGGATTGAGACACTAAACAAAGCGCAGCTGTTCTGAAGCATCAAAGCCACATCATCTTCAAGGTTATGCTCGCCTGCTTTGGCTGAAATGGATTTTCTAGTCTTCGGAGAATCATCTCTGTTATGCAGATCCTGGGAAGTGACCCAGCAGCCATCTTTCAGATCCATCTGGGTTTGAACAGCCAGTGATAAAAACCTTCCTCTGCTGCTTTTCAGGTTGGAGAGAAAATACTTAAAACAGCAAAGCGTGAATGATCAAATCTGATATAAACTGAAATACCTCCAAGAGGGAAAAACATTTTTTTTCTTAATTTATTCAAATTAACTCAAGTTAAAGAAATCCTAAAAAATAATTAAATTTAAAACAGTGATTTCATTTAATTAAATGTACCTTCTTAAAACTGGTTATGATATTTGATTATATTTTTATTAAAAAATCAAAACCTTTTTCAATCTACGTTGGTGTAACCTTTGACCATCATTACAACAAAAAGTCCAGATTAGATTCTAGTCGTTTCTGCTTGTTTTACTGCTGGAACTTCTGTGATGAAAGGTCAAAATGTGTTGTCAAAGTTGTGCAAATGGTTAAAGCAGGAAATGTATTCATTTTGTGTTTTATGAACCTTTAAAGAGCTTGGAACTGTTTACCACATGTTCCTTATTAAAGGAAAAGTCCAGTCAGCCCGGAATAATCAATGGATCATTATTTATACCTAAAACTAATATGTTCATGGTGATTTAATGAATTTAGTGTTAATCAGTAGAAAAAATTAATGAGTCTGGGAGCGGCCATTTTTGCCCAAATATATTAACCCCTCCTGCCATCTTCCAGCAGTGACGTTACGGTGCGGTAAGCCTAGCGCCATTCTCCCCACTTCACAAGCAAAATCAATAGGAGACTACTAGACACATCTGCAATCAACAACAATTATTGAAGATTTCTAGATTAGTTCACCATTGAAATTCACCAGAAACTATAGTGGAAACTGACAATGCCCCACACGTGCATAGCAGCTGGATGCTGGAATACACATCGGGTAAAAGTGAAAAAGAGTTATTTCCGCGCTTTCTGATTCCTGATCCTCCACGGACGGGTTGGTGCGTTGGATGCGCCAACTTGAAGAAGGGAGGATTTGCCATCAAACTTCTGGCCGAAGAAAAACACCGCGTAATATGTAGCCAACATTTTGGAAGAAGAATGTTTTTCAAGATGACTTGGATAATAAACGGCGTTGTGACAAACACCAGATACAACACTGGGACTTGATCAACTTAGACGATACCGCACCGTGACAATGTCACAAACCGGTAGGGGGCAGTAGTGATTTCTTTGACAAACATGGATGCCTCCAGTAAAATTACATTCACATGAAAATTACTCTGAATTAAAAAACTTTTGTCATTTATTGAACAGGATGGAATCGTTTTCACATTAAAAGGACTTTCAGAACTTTGAATTCTATATGGCGACCTTTCCTTTAATTGTTTTGGGGAATTAAAAGGGCAACAAAGACCTTAAATGATCGGACATTCAGCTGAGATCAAAGGGGTTGAACCTTCTCCACTAAGTCATGTGACAGAGGGAAAATGTACAAAGAATCACTCTGATGAATATTTCCACATAATCCAAATAAAAGCCAAACAAATATAGGAGAGTTCATCAGAGAGGAGAGCTTTTAGTAAAATCAGGCTGAACAATCACTTTAAACACTACCAGGATTAAATATAATGTTGTATTCAATGCCCACCCAGGGAATATCCTAAGTATTGTTGTGGAATGAGATGCATTTACTTATATAATATTTGATCAAATAACTTTAAATTCAGTAATAGAATTGTCCAGGTTTTCATGGCTCTGCACTTTTTAGTTCTGTTTAAGTTTTCTTTTTTGAGTTTTCAGTTATATTTTGATTCATTGATTGTTTCTGTGTTTTCAAGTTTATTGGTTTCATTTCCAGTATGTGTTATTCTAGTTATTTTTAATTGTATTTGAGTTCTTGCTCATTGTTTGCCCTCTTTTGAGCTTTTGTGTTGGTCTCTTTCCCCTAGCTCCTTTCTAGACTCCTCTGTGCACACCTGCTCCCAATGTACGGATTATCCTGGTCTTTGTTCAGTCTGCCATTTATACACCTCACGTTCAGTTACTGTTGTTTTGTTGCTCCGTCGTCATCTTGCTCCCCATATGTGTTCACCCTGATGTTACTGTATTTTATTGGTTCTCAGTATTTTGGATTTTTCCTCTGTCGCCTTGGATGTGTAATTAAATCTTCAAAACTCACCTCAAAAACCTCAATGTAGTCTTGACACATGTCAAACATAACTGAGTTAAAACTCCCAACTAAATTACTTAAACTCAACAAAAACAGCTATTTAAACAGAAAAAAATTTGAAATGCTTTCAAAACCGTTATCACTAAAATGATGAATTGATATCATATTTCAGTATGGATTATTTTCTTTAAAAACAAAAGATTATCTTTAGGAGTTGTAATGAGGTCAAATTAGCTTGTAAACTGATTAAGAATGTCTGAGGTGTGTTTAAACCAGTTCACAATGCAAACCCATGTGTTAAATAAAACATTATTTCTTAAAATAATTTTCCCTTAGTTGAACACTGTTACTAGTTGTACCCAGTGGTCAACTAAAAAGGCTTACAGTAGCAGGCATTCAAAATGGCGCTTCCCAATCAAAAGCCAGCATAATGGCAGCAAAATCCCCTCCAACTTCCAGCCATTCGTCCTTCTCCTGGGCGAGCATATTTTTTACTCTGACTCCACCTTTTTACTGAATTACAGGTTCTGACCAGGAGATGATAACCTGAATCCGTCCAGATGGATTTGCTCCGCATATCCATCCTGGAAACCTTCCGCTGAAGTAATTTTTGGGAAGGGGGCGAAAATACTGGTTAGCTGATTGGCCTATGTTGGTGATGAAGCGGGCCAAATAAAACCAATCAGATCAACGAGAGCATATGTACGTAGAGCTAAGAGGAGCCAGTTGATAGATCAAACTCTTGCTGAAACCAGTGGGAGAAGAGCAAAAACATCTTTTCCTCTGAGAAAAGCTTCCAGAGCAGTGTTTTGCTCTTCTTTCGGTGAAAAATACTCTGTAATTCCTCGGCCAAAACTTGCTGCTCGATAGCCACGCTAGCGCTAGTTTCATCCTGGCTGAAGCATGCATGTTCTTTTAGACTGAACTGTCGCTGGCTTCGCTGGATACACACCTCGAACCCGCCTCAAAGCCAGCTGATTGGACGTTAAGTTTGTTGAAGCTAAGGCTCCAAATTTTCTTCAGCGGAGAGTCTCCAGACTGATTAGCTTAGTGAAACTTGAAAGCTCGCTAGATCAGTATGGTCTCACGAGGCTAAGGAGATGATGCTTCTCTTTTACATTTCCATATGTCCGCAAAATCATGACAGAAAGAATATTTTACATGTTTAAAAAGAAATTTTAGGGGACCAGCTAAGGACCATCCAAGGGTCCGTCAAGAAAAGTGGGGAATTTTTGAATTGCTGCTAACTGCAGCATGTCTGAGTTTTGGTGCTGTTAGTGGAACAGAAGCTCTTATAACATATCCTCTCTTTAAACACTTACAAAGAGTACCTGAATGAGTGATGTAATATTATATTAGTATTAAAAACTGTTGCAAACATAGTGGGGATGTTTAACTACTGCTGATCACAAGTAGTATCTATCTGTGTGAAAGTCTGAGTACTGACTCCGCTTGTCCCAACTTGCTCGACTTTATATTCTAAAGTTTGGGAAGTTGCAGATGGTATTTTCTCCTCTGTGTTCCTAAAACAAAATAAATGCATCATTATGTCGTTGATCTGTCCAATTAGGTCGTAGATCCATAGCAGCACTATGATTAATAGCTACATGTAGTGGGAACCCACCTCCGTATGGTGACGTCAGAGAGAAAAGCCTTTTGGAACTAGCTCTACATTCTATAATAGAGTTGGATGGAAACATTGATGATAGTTCCAGAAAATCCAGTCTGGAATTTGATTTTTGTGGTTGAACTATCCAGTTCAAGCTCGGGAGAGGGTATTGATGCTGAGGGCGATGGAGGCTTCACAGGTTAGAGAACAGAATCATCCAGAGTGAGAGTGGCGCTCTGGCCTGCAGAGTCAGACTCTGAGGGTGATGCTCATATGACCACAGCAGACGCGGTAGAAACCACATGGCAGGGAAAACCGGCTGCTACGCCTGTGATACACATAGTTATTAGTTTCTAAAATATAAATTAGTACATCCATCCATCCATTTTCCATCATGCTTATCCCAGGTGGGGCGGCGAGGGGTGCTGGTGCCTATCTCCAGCTGTCTACGAGCGAGAGAAGACGTCCACCCTGGACAGTTCGCCAGGGTTGTTAGCTCTGCATGTTTCCAGCCCAAAAACCACCTAAATTAAAAAAAAACAACCATAAATTCCTTTGAACCTTCTGTTTAAACTACGAACCTATAAAACACCTAATACAAAAAGCAGAGGCACATTATTACCATGAACCTAAGCTCTGAATGTTGTACTGCAGAAGCTAAAAACTATTTTGAGTCATCATCTGTGTGTTTAACACAATTAGTTCATATAGAAATTGTCCAGAAGACTTGATGAATTTATGTAACATAATTATTTAACGTCCTAATCATTTATTGCAAACGATAACGCGGGGATTAGGTTTAATGTGAGAGTTTCAGTGAAAGGAACCTGAAAACATATACTTTATGCTTACATCCTGCTTTGTAACTCAGGGCAATGCAGTATTTCTCTGCTCATTCGTAAGAAAATAGCTGCACAAGGATTAGTGATTTCACATTTAGTAGACAAAGTCTCAAATAACGGAAAAACAAATCTAGATTTATGAGTTGCTCTTTGAAGAAACAAAAAAAAAAGCCACAAGAGGGAAATAAAACTTTGCCAAAAATCGTGACAGAGCCACTAAGTTGGCAGCAGTGAATATGACTCTGAACAATTGAAGCTGCAGCAGTTTCTAGCTTTGAAGAGGACCTCTGTTGTGTTTGCAGGTCTCAGACGTACAGAACTGCTCCTTAATGCCGTCTCCTATCAGCATTGGAGGGGGGATCAACTGCATCATCTTCTGTTTAGAGACCTCCGGTGCTTTGGCTCAGATTTTGTCTGCAAAATCTCAGAAAGAAAGTCTCAAAGTACCCGTTTAGTATGATCACAAAGCAGAAAACTGCTCTCATTTAACTTTGGATCCCATTATGAAGTGGTACGGTCTGCTTTGCCAGCCAGTTTCAGACCTTCAAGCCTCTTTAATGGGTTCAGCAGCTTCCTGGCGGGTGATCATGAGTGACAAAGGACATTAGGCTACAGGGAAGAGTTTTCTTTTGGTCCTGTTAGCAACGGCGTAATGACACAACAGTAGGCCCGTAAGCAACATTATCTGGGTGGGCCCCATATGAAATACAACATGTGATAAAAGTTCAGGATGCAGCGACAGTTCCATAAATCGGCCAAGAAGATACAGTTATGCAATTCTCTGTAGTATATGATCACACATCACACACGGAAAAATAGTGACTGCACACTTTGAATGGAACCATTGGTGACAGCACACAACCATGTGTTACAGACATTCCAAGTTCCAAAAACTAATTTCAAGGAGATGCTTATTGAACGACTTGGGATGTCTGATGTCAGCACAACAAGCCATGGGGCTACCTTAAGCTTCACGGCTCCCCTCCTCACAAACGCTCTCTTCATTCATCTCCTGGTCACCATCTTCTCTCACTGTAGCAACAGCCTCCACCTCTGCCTCTTCGGATCTTTGAAAGAACGTGTTTATTTTGGGAAGTTTTTTCCGTTCCTCCAGCAGTTCTTCTTTTCTCTTTCTGGAATTCCGCTTCAGTACCTCTTTTTGGTATCCTTTGTCGCTAACACATTGTACGTAGCAGTTATAGTTTTAATCTATGCTCTGAGTTAACCATAATTCCAAAGTCGTAGTGTAAAAAATAAAATACTCAAATACATTGTTCTTTTAAGATCTTTATTGCGGTATTGAAACATATTATATGAGTGTATTTTTTTACCAACCGTCTAATGAATTATACACAGTTATTAACATGGTAATTAAAAGTCCCAATGTTCGCTTTGCTATTGGTGTCGTGTTTAAACGGCTCACCATCATGGTGAAATCTGCCATGTGTTGCGGTATAAATACAGTCTGGTGTGGCCAGTTACTTCCAGTATCAGGAGGGTTTAAGAGGATTTATTTGCACCTATAGTCTACACAATTTGTCCTAGTCTACAATGAATTGTAGGGGCCCACTAGTTGTCAGTGACGGGGCCCCGAAAAGCAAATGCTGTCTCTGCTTACCGTGATATTTAATACCATTTCCTGTAAGTTTATGGGATACCATCCTTCATTGTGGAGGTCCTAAAAACTTTATCAGGAAAAGAAGTTTCACCAAACAGTTTTCAACATCTCCATCCATGGTTGGACCCGACACCACTGGAGATTATCGATGCTACTTCTCATCTGTAGAAACATTTCTTTACTTTCTGTTAATTTTTTTATAGAGTGATTTTTTTTTCTATTACTGTTACAGCAAATAACACGTTTTGTAAATGGAAGTCTTTAAAAAAATGATTCCAGATATGAAACTTTCAAAAATAATTCCTAATCAGAAGAGAAGTTTTTTTTTTTTAAGTAATTGTAGTTTTTCAGTTTGTTTTTCAAATGTTATTTTTCAAGTTCTAGTTTTTTATACTTGATATTTTTAAATATTTTATATTCTAGTTTTTGTAAACTTCTTTTATGAGTTTTATAAATGAAATTATTTTTGAATTAAGTTTAAAGGATCATTTTCTCTTCACTTCAAGCCCAATTCAAACGTTCGCTCTGGACCAATAAAATAACACACACAGCCCAGAGGGTGGAGAATGTGAGCAGAAAAACTTTATTTTACAAAATGCAATTTGTAATAACAGGAATAAAAAAACAAACAAAACAAAAAACAGAAACTGTGAACAAATGTGGAAAAAAAAAGGATTTAAAAAATTGAAAAGCAGCAAAGTTACTCTGAAAACCTTTTTGTGTTAAAAAGCTTTTTGAAGTTTTATTTCTGGATTGCATTCGTTTGTTTTTTTGTTTTTTTTTGTTTTTTTTCAAAATTTCCTTGATATAAACAATAATGGAATAAAGTTTCCTCCATATTTTAAGATCTCTTCCTTGCTTCACTCAGACCAGCTTCTGTTTCTGTCTTTTCTTGTGTCCGGCAGCAATCAGGCCTGGATGCTAATGTAGTTAAACAACAGAAGGTATTTAATGAAATAGGAAGGTCTATTTCAAACACTTTAGGCTCTTTTATTTTCTAGTCAATAATGAAGCTATCATTTGAAAACTTCACCAGATAAAACAAGCAAACAGTTTTGATGATCTGAAATAAGGAAGAGGATTAGGGCCACTGGAAGAAATTAAAAAAAAGTAACTGATTTTTTTCAGTATAATATGGGAAAAGGTCAGAATTTGACTTTTATCTCAGAATTCTGAATTTTTTTCCATGAATTCTGACTTTTTTTCTCAGAATTTCTGACTTTAATCTCAGAATTCTGACTTTAATCTCAGAATACCAACTTTAATATCAGAATTCTGACTTTTTAATCTCAGAATTCTGACTTTTTTTCTTAGAATTTCTGACTTTAATCTCAGAATACCGACTTTAATCTCAGAATTCTGACTTTAATCTCAGAATACCTACCTTTAATATCAGAATACCGACTTTTAATCTCAGAATTCTAACTTTAATCTCAGAATACCTGACTTTAATCTCGTAGAATTTGACTTTAATCTCAGAATACCGACTTTAATCTCAGAAATCTAACTATAACCTCTCACAGAATTTTCTGACTTTTTTCTCAGAATTTCTGGACTTTAAACTCAGAATACCGACTTTAATATCAGAATACCCGACTTTTTAATCTCAGAATTTCTAACTTTAACTCTCAGAATGTACCGACTTTTAATCTCAGAATTCTGACTTTAATATCAGAATACCGACTTTAATCTCAGAATTCTAACCTATAATCTCACAGTAATTCTGACTTTTTCTCAGAATTTCTGACTTTTAAACTCAGAATACCTAATTTTAATATCAGAATATCGACTTCAATCTCAGAATTCTAACTTTTAATCTCAGAATACCGACTTTAATATCAGAATTCTGACTTTAATCTCAGAATTTGACTTTTTCTCAGAATTCTGACTTTAACTCTCCGAATACCGACTTTAATCTCAGAATAATCGACTTTAATATCAGAATTCTGACTTTAATCTCAGAATAATCGACTTTTAATCTCAGAATTCTGACTTTAGAGCATCAGAATTCTGAATGAATCTCAGAATTCATTCCTGACTTTTTCTCAGAATTCTGACTTTAATCTCAGAATACCGACTTTTAATATCAGAATTCTGACTTTTAATCTCAGAATTCTGACTTTTTCTCAGAATTCTGACTTTAATCTCAGAATACCGACTTTAATCTCAGAATACCGACTTTAATATCAGAATTCTGACTTTAATCTCAGAATTCTGACTTTTTTCTCACAGAATTCTGACTTTTAATCTCAAGAATAAAACAAACTTTAATCTCAGAATACCGACTTTAATATCAGAATTCTGACTTTAATCTCAGAATTCTGACTTTTTTCTCAGAATTTCTGACTTTTAAACTCAGAATACCGACTTTACTAATCTCCAGAATTCTAACTATAATCTCAGAATTCTGACTTTTTTTCTCAGAATTTCTGACTTTTTTTCTCAGAATACCGACTTTAATCTCAGAATTCTAACTTTAATTTCAGAATTCTGACTTTTTTTACCCAGAATTATGACTTTTTTATCTTAGAATTCTGACTTTTTTTCCCATATTAAACTGAAATAAAATTTAAAAATCTTTTCAAAAAAATTTGTTTTTTTTTTCCAGTGGCCCTAATCCTCTTCCGTACTGAAACAATAAAGAGGGACAAGGAAACAACAGGAAGAAAGCTAATAGGGAATTACTTCTTCATCCCAGAACTCCATCCTCTCTGCAGCTGCAGACAACTGGACTGTAATTATTAAACAGTGAAGCAGGAGGAAGAGGAGCTGGAGGCAGACTGATAAATACACAGAGCCTTAGAGCGGACGGATAATAAGGTGGAGCGACAGACAGTTACCAGAGGATCAGATGGACAGGAGACGAGACAGGTGGACAAATAAGGCTGTCAGGGGGACAGCTGAGAAGCGCCTCCAGCCTGGTTCTGATTCGCTCCCAAATGTCCAAACATTTTCTCCAAGGGACCAAATGAACCCAACCAATACATCATCATCATCTTCATCCCGCTCCTGTTCCTCCCTTCTTCTTTTTTTTTCATTAATTTGATTGGCACACAGAGTGGATGGGAGTTGGGGTTTGTGGTTGCCTTGGCAACGGCCCGCTCTTTGTGAAAGGCTACGTTGCTGGCATCTGATGTGTCTGCGCCTCGATCGATATCCAGCCTGCCCCCCATCCCAGCCGGCAGGGACTGATGAGCAGAGCAGACCGGAGCTTTTTAAAACCGGACCCGGATGGTAGAACCGGGGGGGGGGGAAGCAGGAGCTGGGAGGAGGATGAGCCGACAGGAGGAGGACGGAGAGATTAGATGGAGATAGAAGGAGGAGAGATGGAGATAAGAGCGCTGCGGTTGATGAGCTGGGCTTCTTCTGCCTCATCTCAGCTATTTCCTGACTGTCACTCACTTTGCTATCAAAGTAAGGTATGTGTCTGTCTGTGTGCTCGTCATCGGCTCACCTCGCCAGGGTTCTACAGAGGCTTTCTAAAGGCGCAGCTCTTATTGTTCCACATTTTTCTTTTCTATTAGGATTCAAATTTGCTTTGCTCAGATGCGTCTTTCACGTCGCTCCCCTAATTGGCAAAGATAGCCCTGAGCAGAATGCAGATTTTACGGGTAATGAGGCAATAATGATCAGCCGCTCTGACTGCACAGCCATCTGTCAATTCAACAACCTGTGGCTGCTAGAAGGCTCCGCTCCGCGGCTCACAAACCTGCTCATCACCCCCCGCTGGTGCTGCTTCTTCCACCTCTGCTTTCAGAGCCATGTTTCATATAGAACACATGCAAATATACAGCAGGTTACACAGCGATTACAGGAAACGCACCTTCAGCACCTCAGAGCTGTTAGGAAAACAACCTGCTGCCTATTTTAGTCCCGGAAGTAATGGATTTATTTTGGGGTTACATTTATGACTAAAGGATTTCTGTCAGGAAAATGAACGAGAAAAAGTTTTCATCCAGATGTGCTGGGGAAGATTCCCAGTCATCCAGGTCATAGTCATACTAACAAAAAATTTAAATCAATCCACTGGACTTTGTTTCCAAGTTTGAAGACGTTTCTCTTCCATCCAGGAACTCTTTTCTATTAAAAATGTCAGAAATAGCGTTGAGTTCGAGGCTACTGTATATAGCCTTGAACTTGAAAAAATTAAAACAGTCATGAATGTTTTCTGACAGCAGTAACAATATGATCTAAAAGGAAATTTTAAATTTGTAACTTTTAACTAAGCTAATGTAAGGTGACAAGATTCCTGCAATCTAATCTGGAGATATTTCCAGCTCATAGATAAAATATGAAAATTAAAATAGGAAACAGGGACAGTGATGTTTTCATCCATTTTTATATATTTATTAATATTTAAACAAAAATCAAGTATGAAATCCAGGAATGTGCCTCTTCCATTTCCTAAGATAAATAATATTAATCAATCAATAGTGTTTATTAGAGCCATCTGGTCATTCAGCCTTCTCTGTCTTCTTCCCTTGTGAGCAAAATAACATTGTGTTCAGGGCCAATTTGCATCAATACAGATTCTGCAGGAATTAAAAATTAAAATGAAACTTATATATACAAATTGAAAAACTGATTTTTTCCCTACATAATGATAACTATAAAATTTAATGACCTCTAGTTGTTTCTTCTGTATCCTGGGCAGCTGCAGGGCATTGGGTCGCCTCCAGCAGGCTTGATTAAAATCTGTGTCACCTTTATAAAAATTTAAGTTGGAATGTTATATACAGATTAAATTACAACCATTAAAAAACATCTATAAATCATGAGCAGTTTGAAGCAGCCACACCAAAAATACATGTTTTGTTATTACACGTATAGATGAATGAAAAATACATTTCAGTGCATCGAAATAATGTTTCCTTTAAAGGGGTGATAGAATGATTCTATAGGGTATCTGGTCCTTCAGGTCTCTGAATAGGGGTGTGTAACATTGGTTGGGCTGATTATGGCATATTAGCTGTTCTATGAGCCCTAATGCAGCCTGGTTAAAAGCCCCAGAATGAAACGACAGGTTACACATTTTCTTCCTTTTATGGTATGATCATGAATATTTAGATGAGCTGTGCTCTGATTGAGCGAAGTGGTTTACAGCGAGCCAAGCTGCTGAGTAAAAGACACATCATAGCTGGAATGTAAGCACTCAGTCACTTAAAAACATCAGATTGTTGATATGATAGGGTGACCAGATCGCCCTCTTTTTCCCGACATGTCCTACTTTTCAAACCTAAAAAAAATGTCCGGGAGGAATTTAAAATTTGTCCAGGATTTTGGTCGACTACAGTGCAGCAGAACCGAAGCCATCAGCTGATTGGGGCTGGGGACGGAGCGACCAATCCGAACCCAGCCCGGTGATGGTAGCCTGGACACCGGCAGACCATGGTTAGATTGAAGATACTTTGCTAACGTTGCTAGCCGATGTTCTGTCAGATGGGCATACCTCGTCAGACCAGCATACCCAGTCAATACAACTTTATTACTTTAGTTTTGTATGAAAAATACACTTTTAACTACCTCAGGAGGCGTGTATTCCTTTAATCATGTAAAAAAAAACTATTTAATTACTTACTTTTTGGTGTGTTTTGAAGAGTTTGGCAATCTGACCTTAAATAATTTTTTGTACATGACTAAAGGGATGCACGCCCGTTGAGGTAGTTTAAAGTCTATTTTTCGTGTAAAACTAAAGGGATAAATCCAAATCTGATGTCTTGCGCATGCGTATTGACTATGGGTATGGTGGTCTGACAGAACACAGCAAACAGGAAGTAAACATTAAAGTTCCTAGAGGTGGGATTTTCTAAAAGTACTTCCTCAAGTGATCAAATGTTGTCAGGAGCGCAGAAAGAAATGAGTAGAAAGAGGAAACAGATGCATTTCAAAAAGCGAGACAAAAGCGCAGAGAAGGGGCATCCTACTAATATTTCTTTTATGTCCGGATTCCTCATGGTTTCCAATCTGATTCGCATACGAAAAAATGTTGTGAGAGCAGGGGGCAAAGTAAGTGTGTGTGTGTGTGTGTGGGGACATTTTTGGCAGAAACTTTGACTTTGAACATATTTGGGCAAGTAAGTAGGGATTTACATACATCGTTAACGGGAAGTGGCCCCTCTTCATCTTGTATGCTGTAGTGCTAAATCGTTCCACCCTTCAAAACATTGCATCTATCAAAACTTGCAATTCCAAAATAAAGTAAAATAATAAGTAAATGAAACCGATGAAAAAAATAATGCAACCCATTTTTGCTACTTACTTAATCATATTTAGTTACTTTGACAGCATTGTTTTCATGTTAGCAGGGTAAGGCATAAAAGAATTGTGTTAAAGTAACTAAGCATACTTGGCCACTTCAAGGCTGGACTATTGTAATTCTTTACTATCCAGTAAGTCCACACAAACTGTGAGTTAAAAGGCTTCAGCTGATCAAAATGCTGCAGCCAGAGTTCTGATGAAAATGAAAAGAGAGATCATATCTCTCCCTATCCAAACTTCTCTTCATTGGCTTCCCTGTTTAAATCCAGAATAGAATTCTAAAAATCCTCCTTCTCACATATACAAAGCCTTAAAATGGCCAAGCTCCATCTGATGTCAGAGATCTGATTGTTCCTTATGTTCCTAACAGAGTACACTTCTGAAATTTCAATCTGCAGGTTTCATTTTAGTGGTTCCTAGAAAGCCTCTAAAAGTAGAATGGGAGGCAGATCCTTTTAGTTATCAGGCTCCTCTCCTGTGGAACCAACTACCAGTTTTAGTCTTGAGGCAGACACCCTGTCTACTTTTAAGGCTAAGGCTTAAAACTTTCTCTTTTGATGAAGCTATATAGTTAGAGTGGCTCGGAGTTGGTTATCCCTGAGCTATCTCTATAGTTATGCTTCTATAGTTATAGGCTTAGACTGCTGGAGGACATAGGGGACCCCTTTTATCATTCTGCTTCATTCTATGCTCTATTCTCCCACTCTGCAGAATCTGTTAGTTCAATCTCTAACGTTCTGCTCTCTGCTTTTTTTCTCATAGTAAAGCTTCATCTGGTCTGTTCCTGTTTGGCCTGTGACTCCATCCTGGGAGAGAAATATCAAAGCTGTGCTGCTGCCATCCACACCTTTGCTTCAAGATGTTTCAGACCAGCCTGTTTTCCAGTGTAGTCCTGTTTCTCTGACTGTGACTAACTGGATGTGCTCTCTTCATCCTCTGATATGGAAGCTGGCTTCGGAGCTCATCTGCCACAGCTGTTTGTTTCCCTGGATGGGGACGCCTTTTACAGTTGCCTTTTTTTGTATCTTTCTTTTTTTATGTCTGCTTCTGTCTCCTTGAACCCTTAGTCGGCCTCAGCAGGCCGCTCACACTAAGCCTGGTTCTGCTGGAGGTTTCTTCCTGTTAAAGGGAGTTTTTTCCTTCCACTGCTGCTACAAGCATGCTTAGTGTGAGGGATTGCTGAAGAGTCAATGAGTCGATGCAATCAGCTGGTTTTCCTCTGAAAGAAAACTTTGAATCAATCTGACTGGATGATCCTGGCAGTGAACCTGGAAAGTGCCTTTAGATTTCATGTGGTGTTAATTGGTGCCATAGAAATAAACTGAATTGAATTAAATATGATTAAGTAAATGCCAAAAGCACATTATTTCTTTCAGTTTTAGCACAATGCGGTCATGTTTGCTGCTAAATTCGCTGCAGAGTTTACTAACAGAAGCAGTTTTTTGTGTCATTTGCAGCAAACACACAAAGCAGCACACACACCCTCCATTATCTGAAATTCAAAATCTCACACCCACATCCTGCAGACATGACTCCACCAGGGCATTTAACCTGGCTGCAAGCTAAAAGGGTTTTTTTTTTTCTTTTGCCATCAGGTTTAAAAATCTTACACTTTCATAAAACATCTCCACTTAGCATGCAACCTTTTACTCTGAGACAAGGATGAACGTTCACACCTTTCTGCCACTGATATTTCTATATCTCCTGATGTCTTACCCTGCTGTGACTTTAATTCTATTATATCCTCTTTGCAGAGGTAGGAGACAGCTCATTAGGAGGAGGAAGGAGTTGGCAGTTTGAGTAGACTAAGTGTAAGGAGCTGCTCTGAGTATTTTAACTCGTTTGCTTTTCCTACTCTGTGTGTTTCAGGGCTTGTAAGCGATGGTGCTCTGTTTGCCGTGATGGTGGGCTACGTGGGTAAAAGAGACATGCCACAGCCAGCCCCGCACCACTGCCACCTCCTCCTGGGTGGGGCCTTTCTGTTCATCCTGGTGAGCTCAGCTTTGAGCTGCCCGGCCCGCTGCGAGTGCTCCGCCCAAACCAAATCTGTCAGCTGCCACCGCAAGCGCCTGCCCAGCATCCCCGAAGGCGTCCCCATCGAGACCCGCACGCTGGACCTCAGCAAGAACAAGCTGCGCCTCATCACCACTTACAACTTCTCGTCCTTCCTGCAGCTGGAACACCTGGATCTCAGCGACAACCTCATCAGTGTGCTCGAACCCGGCTGCTTTCACTCCAACCTTGCTCTCCGCTCGCTCAACTTCCGCAGCAACCAGCTCAAGATGGTTCTTAAGGGAGTGCTGTCGGGGCTCACGAACCTCACCCACCTCGATCTGAGCCACAACGGACTGGTGATTCTCATGGATCACGCCTTCCAGGACCTGCACCGCCTGACGTTCCTGGAGGTTGCCAACAACCAGCTGGTTTACATCACTCCGCGGGCTTTCGTAGGATTAACCGGCATTCAGAGGTTGAACCTGGAACGGTCCAACCTAACCGAGGTTCCGACCGATGCTCTGTCACATCTGCACAACCTGGTGGAGCTGCGCATGCGCTTTCTGAGCATCGCTTTCCTCAAGCCTTTCTCCTTTAAGAGGTTAAGTCGTCTCCGCCACCTGGAGATCGATTTCTGGCCCTTACTGGAGACCCTGCCTCCACTCTCACTTCATGGCCTCAACCTGACAACCTTGTTCATAACCAACACCAATCTTTCTGCCTTTCCTGGCGCAGCGCTGCGCAACCTGCCCTACCTCACGCACCTGAACCTGTCCTACTGCCGCATCCAGCACATCCACCAAGGAGAGCTTGGTCAACTCCCTCAGCTGCTGGAGCTTCGACTCCAAGGGGCTCAGCTGCTTTCTATTGAGCCTCTTGCGTTTGTGGGCCTTAAATCGCTTCAGCTGTTGGATGTGTCTGAGAACCACCTGGACTCTCTGGAGCGGGGGGTCTTTGCCTCGGCGGACACCCTGCAGAGGCTCTGCCTGGGTGGGAACCCGCTAGTGTGTGACTGCAGGCTGCTTTGGCTCCTCAACAACCACCGGCCTCCCTCCCTGCAGATTCTGGACATTCAGCCCGAGTGCAGCGCACCGCAGCACCTCCTGGGCAAAACCCTCCGGGACCTAAAGGAGCCCCTGGTGTCCAGGTACATGACCTGCACCAAGCCGCGGGTGGGCCCCAATGCAACACAGCTGCTGATGGCCGACGAGGGTCAGCCGGCGCGTCTGAGCTGCATGGCGGAGGGAGCTCCTCGGCCCTCTGTGGTTTGGATTACGCCTCACAGACGCTACATCACTACAAAAAGCAGCGGCAGGGTGGAGGTGCGGCTGGATGGCACCCTGGAGATCAAGACGGCTGAGCTGCACGACAGCGGCGTCTACCTGTGTATCGCCAGCAACCCTGCCGGCAACGCCAGCCTGTCTGCATCCTTAGCTGTGAAGAGCCTGGGAACTGGGGAAAGATTTCACTACAGCAACAGGAGCTCAAACTATCTGACAGACTCTAACAGCACATGGGGGAACGGAACAATGCTGCACAACATGACAGTTCCCATCGACATGAAGACTATCCTCATATCCGCAGCCATGGGCTGCCTGTCCTTCCTTGGTGTGGTGGTGTTCTGCTTCCTGCTTCTTTTCGCCTGGAGCCGGGGGAAAGGACGCCACAGGAACAACTTCGACATCGAGTACGTCCCCCGTAAATCCAACGGGGCGGCTGCGGACACGGTAGAGACGAGCGGCCCGCGGCGGGTCAACATGAAAATGATCTGAAGGGCGACGCAGACTGAACGCCGTGCACACATATCAGCCAAAAAAAAAAAGCAAATTGTTTCTGGGTTTTTTGTTTGTTGGGTTTTTTTTTTTATGACAAAGTGGATTTGTGACAAACGGAAGTGATGTACTGTTATAGTGGATGTGGACATGACGGTGGTCTAGTGATTAAGTGGACTTGTGATATATGAAACCGTGTTTATATAAAATAATGTTCTAATACAGTACACTCAATATAATTCTATAACCAACATATCAATATGGGACTGATATAGTGTTGCACTAGGCGTGTGATTCAGTGGTGATGTGATGAGTAATGATATTGTCGACTCACCATGACATCAAGGTGAAAGAAGGAGCCGCTGGGACAGACGGGGACATGGCTGCGTGGCGGTACAGCTGTCATCACTGCAACGTGTCACCACTAAATTGTCTCGTTCCCATCTTAGCTGCAGTATGAACGGTGTGTGTGTGTTTGTGTGAGAGCGAGATGCATTTTGTGTGTTTCGTTGTGCATGTGCACGCATTGCCTTTCTCGTAGGATGATGCAAATGCTGAACGCTGGGGTCCAAAGTATGGAAAGAAATTTGTTCCAAAATCATGGGAAGCAAAGAACACGTTTCAGAAACGGAAATTTTAACATTTTAATAAATTTTAATAATTGAAAAAAAATTGTTTTAATTCATAGAAAAGACTTGGAGAATAATTTATAATAGTCATGGGAAGATCAGCTTATTTTTTTACAGATTTGATTTTCACATTTTCTTTCTTTATTTATTTTTTAACCTGGAGCACCATGCAGATAGAATCAGTTCTATTAGTCCACTCACAGACCACCCGAAAAGGTTACGGGATATTAAAAGAGGGCAAAAAAAAGAACATTAATTCCAAAAAATAATTGCAAATTTAGAATCCGAAAAAAATATTTATGAAAATCTAATCATCAACTTTAGTTTTAAAATGTAAAAAATAATATTAAATAATAATAATAGTAAAAATAACATCTGGAGAAAAAAAATGTAAAAAATAATAATAATGACGGACGGACGGATGGATGAACTGAATCTGATAAAAAAAAGTTCTATAAATATAAATTGGAGCTTTGTAGACACATTATAAATTACTATTGAAACCTTTTTTTTTCTTTTATCAATGAATTTCCTTTTTTGAAATATCTCTTTGCCTTCAATAATATTGGAACACATTTTTCTCCGTACCAAAGTGTTTTTTCCTGTTTTGGTTGTTTGTACTAACATTAATGTCACCGTTGATTAAAACAGGGATTTATATGCAAACTCACAACGAATCTATACTGAAGAAATGCTGCAGAAATCATAGAGAAGGTCAAATCTCACCCCCAACTTCCTCAAAAAAAATAGATTTTTTTTTTTAAAGATGAAAACATGAATCTACCAACAAACAGCAGTGACCAGGCTCTGCTTTTCCTCTGAGCAAAAAATAGAAAAAGAAAAAAAGAACAATTCCTGTTAAACCCATTTTATAACATAATAAATCACGGGCAGATTTTCCTGCCAGACAAATCCCTGGATATGAAATAAAGAAGCTGGTGGCCAGACACAGTGGCAAGGATTTACTGGCTGGCATCGTCTTTGGACGACGCCAAGCTGAGCTTTACTGATTTATGTGCTGAATTTCCCCTTCTCTCTGTCTTTCTTTCTTTGATCATTTTAAAGTTTAAAGTTGTCTGGACCCCCACTCTCCCTTAGGGCTGGGGTGGGGGGCGAGGGCAACGGGGGGGTTCGTAAATGGCAGTTCTGAATGTTGTAGTGGCCTTTTTGTTTTTTTTTCTGTTGACAATGTTTTAAATGTTTACGACGGGAAAAGAAGTAAAAGACTTAAGGGCAACTCTTTGTAACGCGGGTGGGGGGGGCTGTTACCTTGTGTGATCCTGTTGTGATAAAATGTTCAAGATTGTATAATTGTTTTCATATGACAAATTTCTGGGTATATTTTCAAAAGGAAATAAATCTTAACCTTCCCCCTAAAACAAAGGTTTGGTTTTTTGTATCTATTGTATTGATTCAAACGATCACATTGTGTCTCTATACTACAGTTTCTTAGGGTTGCAAACAGGTAGCAAAAACATAAATGGGCAGAGGATACAAAAAGAATTATGAAGACAAAATTTAGATAAAAACCCAAATATGAAATGCAAACCTAAATGATGCAAACACGCTGAGAAAAGACATGCTGCAAGTTAAGAAAGCTTTTCATCTCAACGGTACCTTTCTGTGGTGAACTCCTGACCACTAGGGGGAGACAATCTTCATAGACATTACGAAAAAACAAATCTCTATCGTTCATTCAAGGTACATGAAACAATGGCCGCTTCTCAGTTCACAAGAACACGAGTACAGACTCGCGATCTCGCCAAGTCTTTTCTTGAGAAGAACCCAGTAAAGTCTGGACTCTGGGAGAACGGGAGCACGCAGCATAGATATGAGTCATCTGGAACAGAAACTTACTGATGACATCACCACATTCAAAGCTGGTCTGCATTTCACCTCCTGTTATCAATAGTCTCTAGATGATAATATATTATTCTTTTTTTTTTATTTAGTGTAGGAATAATAATGGACACAGTCAGTCAGATGGGCTAATGTTAGTAGCTAACTTCTAGATAAAAATTCTAAAATGCCATCAGAACACTTATAATATTAAGTGTCTCTCGTGGTGTCCACCTTATTGATTTCAAAAAATTGCCTAGCGCCAAATCTAGTGACTTTTTTCTGCTACTAGAGACTTTGGCAACATCTAAAAGTAGCTAACTCTGCTCTCCAGAGCAAGTAGATTGGTAACCCCGCCTCCTGTTCTCCTCTATCCTCTATCTGATTCATGCAGCTATTAGAAAGACAAAAAAACAAAAAACTATAAGACAATGTTTAAAAACATTGGAGAGAAAAACAAACAAGGTACCCTTCTTTCTTGAGTTAAAAGGAGTAGGAAGAAGTAAAACATATGTGCTCCTACCCCTTTAAATCAAAATGTTTTGCAGTGTTTTCCATTTTGCAGTTGCTGGCCAGTGGCTGGAAGTTGGAAGGGATTTGGCTCGGAGCTGCAGGGAAGTGGGCTGCCATTCGGCTGGCGTTTGACTGGAAAGGGCCGTTTTGAATGGCTGCTACTGTAGTGTCTGTCTCCCCCAAAAACTCCTGGATCAGCTTTTCAGATTGGTTGACCCTCCAGAGTCGAACGCTCAGACGCGCCACTGGACCTCTCAACGCCGTCACCCATAGAATATGCATGTAATCAGATGCTTTGACGCCCAGAACTCGCCCAGTCTGTTAGACATGTTAGCCTTATGCGTTTTCCCTGTATATAAATGCGTATTCACAGTTGAGGTTATTTATTAGTATTGCACTGATACAGATACCAGTATCGGGCGGGGTCCCGATCCAGCACTAAAATGGTGGTATCGATATCGATATTGGCGAGTACCAACAAATAGGGCCGATACCATTTTGAGAGCAAAAAGTTTCTTCAACTATTGTCATCCATTCCAGGTAGGCAATAAAAAGTTCTACTGGATTCACTTTGTTTTAGTCTTTTTCCTGCTTCACAAAGGTAGGCAGCAGCTGGACATGAAGCCATGATGGCAATTATTTTACATCCAAGCAGTATGCAGTTCTTCAAATATATACCACACATACATCACTTTCAAACAGGTATGGTATCGGCCAATAATGCACAGTGCCAGGTATCAGGGCCAAAAATGACATTGAGCAACACTAAAAATTATAAAACAATAATAGAGGACTGTGGTTTGTTCTACTCGTCATTTTCTGTCGAAACTTTTTATCCAGCAAGAGGAAAATGAAAGAAACAGAAATTTAAAAGAAGTAAAAACTAGGAGAAAACCAGAGTCTACATCAGTATAGCTTCACAAAGCGGTGACAGTTCCTGAGGGGCGGGGCTTCCAATTGGACACGGAGGTTTCACACGTTAGCTAATTCACTATATAGTGAAGCTTGTTTTGGCGTCATAATAGAAACACTGCAGTGTCATCCACCCACTGCTATGTCTTCCTGGCAGAGACAGAAATTTTTTTGTTTGCCTGCACAAAGCGAGCTTTGCTGCAAGCAGGGGTGGATTTGGGAAATTTGGGGCCCTAGGCAAAGACTGGCAGGGGGCCCTCTGAATTGAGAAGAGAATACATAAAACAGACCCTTTATGCAGATAGAAAAATGTTAATAGAATAGACATCCATTATTTGTTCTAGGTTTTGTCCCTCTCTTCTTGTTGTTTTCCTCTCTATAGTTTTTGTGCTCAGCATATTTTTCTTTTTAAATATGCACGCCCAGGAGAAGGCCAGTGGCTGGAAGTTGGACGGGATTTGGCTGGAAGCTGCAGGGAAGTGGGCTGCATTTCATATGGCTCCTACTGTAATTACGCTTCCCCATGAGCTCCAAACGTTCAGAAAACAATGAATCCAAGGATCTCCCTCCGATCAAGATCAGAAAGCCTCCAAGCTAAGCCACAATTAGGGAAACGCATCCGAACCAGGTGGCTTTGATCGGCTGCAGGGAAGCTACAGATCGCCCTGGACCTCATGCAGTCAGAACAAACCGAAAGCTGCAGATCAGAACCAAGAGCTTCACAGAGCTGTTCCTAACCGCTACCTCACTCCGCCTCCTCAAGTCACAGATGAAAGGAAATGCTAATTTGGCAGCAAGGTTCTATTTTTCTGAGAACACAAGATGCTGTTGAGCTGAAAGAGAATCACGGTGTGTGTTTGAAAGCTCACAGGGAATATTCAGGGCGCGGCTATGGCACGACGGGAACAAGATCAAAGTCGCTTCAGTGGAGTTTCATTATTTGCACTTTTTTTCTTTGGAAACTAAAAACAGTCCAGAAAAAAAAAAAATCAATGTGTCACCTCATTGCTGTGTTTATCGGTAAGAGTTGTTTGATGGTTCTGAAAAACGGGAACAGGGAATAATTGCCCTCCTTAAACCTGCAGAATGAGCTGTCAGATTAATTATTTTACTATTGATGAAAACTCATGTCAAAAGAACAAAAACTGAGAAGATGTGGAGGTGCTTTGTCACGTCAGACTGGATGAAGGACCTTCAGAAGGAACGTGCCTCCAGGCCTCAGCTCATCATCAAAGACAACCCTGAGTCTCTGAGGCTCCTGCATCAGCGTCCAACTCTGCCGCTTATTGCAGCAGACACCCTCATATCGAAGCTTCTCAAAAGCAAAACAGGTTAATCCGCCATGCGACCTTTGACCTGCCGGACTTAAACTGAGAATATTTGATAAAATAACATGACTTATGTTTTATGTGTTTGTACACATTAGGTTATGTGAAAGTCAATTTTATGTAAAGAGTCAGTGTTGGGCACGCTAATTTGAAAAAGTAATTGTTTTTAGTTACTAATTACTTCTCTCCCAAAAAGTAACTGAGTTACTGAGTTACTCCACAAATAAAAGTAACTAGTTACTAGTAATGGTAACTTTGGCGCTACTTTTGGCGCCGCCTCTGTAACCCTCACCACCCGCCCCCCACCTTCTCGCCGTGTCTTCCAAAAGCCTAGCTGATTGTGAGTGGATGACAAAGACAAGAACCCGCAGAGAGTTTTGCATTTATTGCAACTCAGCTGAACGTAAATGACATCAGGGGTGAAATACTATCTTACAGGCCTATAAAACCCCACATCGAGATAGCGTTCCCCCTGTCTGGCACATGGGGAGCGCTATCTGATGGGCTAATACGCTCCCGACGGGTCGCGTTCCCCTGTCTAACATGGGGAGGCGATTATCTGATGGACTTATAAACCCGACTTGAATGCGTTCCCCTTGTCTACTATGGGGAACCTTAGCGATTTATCTGATGGGCTGGTAAACCCGGCAGATGGCGTTCCCCTTGTCTAACATGGGCAACAGGTATCTGATGGGCCTAATAAACTTCCGGCAGATAGCGCTCTTCCCTTGACATGGGGCAGGGAACGCGATTTATCTGATGAGCTATTAAATCCCCGGCAGATGGCGTTCCCCCTTGTCTAACATGGAGGCGATTTATTCGCGATGGGCTAATAAACCCGGCGAGATGGCGTTCCTGTATCACTAACATGGGGAAGCGACATCACGATGAGCTAATGACCCCGGCAGACAGCATTCCCTCTGTCACAACATGGAGCAGTTGAATGGATGACTAATAAACCAGGCAGATGGCGTATTCCTCATGTCTAACATGGGGGAGCGGTATCTGATAGGCTATAAACTTCCCGGCAGATGGCGTTCCCCTGTCTAACATGGGGGGAGCGGTATCTGATAATTCTAATAAACCCGGGAAGATAGCGTTCCCTTGTCTTACATGGGGGAACGGTATCTGATGGGCTAATAAACCTCGAAGATAGCGTTCCCCTGTCTAACATGGAGGACGCTATCCTGATGAGCTAATAAACTCCCGGCAGATAGCGTTCCCCGCCATCTAACATGGGGGGCGTGTATCTGGTGAGCTAATAAAACAGGCAGATAGCTTTTCCTTATTGTCTAACATTGGAGCGGTATCGATGGGCTAATAGAAAACCGGGCAGAATGGCGTTCCCCTTGTCTAACATGGGTGGGAACGGTATCTGATGTGGCTAATAAACCTGCGGCGAATGGCGTTCCTGTGTCAACATGGGGGAGAACGGTATCTGATAAGGCAATAAACCCGACGTAGATGGCGTTTCCCCTGTCTAACATGGGGGAACGGCATGTCATTTGCAAATAAACCTCAAGCAGAGCAAGCATGCCCCCTGTCACTAACATGGTGGGAGGCGGTATCTGATGATTCTAACAAACCCGGCGGAATGGCGTTCCCCTGTGTCTAACATGGGGGAGCGGTATCTGATGAGCTAATAAACCCGGCAGATGGCGTTCCCCGTGTCTGGCATGGAAGCGGCCTGATATAATAAACCCGGCAGATAGCGCTTCACTTGTCTAACATGGGGGAAACGGCCTGATGGGCATAACCCCGCTTCCCCTGTTTCGAATGGCGATCCCCAACCCCGGCAGATGCGGCCCTGGGGGAGGGGAACGGTATCTGATGAGCTAATAAGCCTGGCAGATGGCGTTCCCTTGTCACAACATGCGGGGAACGATTATCACCGATGGCTAATAAACCGGCGAGATAGCGCTTCCTTGTCTAACATGGTGGGAACGGTATCTGATGAGCTATTAAACCCCCGGCAGATAGCGTTCCCCCTGTCTAACATGGGGAGCGGTATCTGATGGGCTAATAAACACCGGCGAAGATAAAGCGTTCCCCTTCTAGCATGGGGGGAACGGTATCTGATGGGCTAACTAAATCCCTGCAGATGGCGTTCCCCTCAACATGGGGGAACGGGTATCTGATGGGCTAATAAACCCTCGCAGATAGCGTTCCCTCGTCGTCTAACATGGGGAGCGGTATCTGATGAGTTAATAAACCCCGGCAGATAAAGGCGTTCCTCCTGTCACAACATGGAGAACGGTATCTGATGAGCTAATAAACTCCGGCGATAGCGTTCCCCTTGTCTAACATGGGGGAGCGGTTTATCTGATGGGCTAATAAACCCCGGCAGATAGCACGTTCCCCTGTCACAACATGGAGGCGATTTATCTGATGAGCCTAATAAACCCAGCAGATAGCGTTCCCCTGTCTAACATGGGAGGAACGGGTATCTGATGAGGCTAATAAACCCTCGCAGATAGCCGTTCCCCTTGTCTAACATGGTGCAGGGAACGGTATCTGATGCAGTCTAACTAACCTTCGCAGATAGCGTTCCCCTTGTCTAACATGGGGAACGGTTATCTGATGGGCTAATAAACACCCGGCAGATGGCGTTCCCCTGTCTGGCATGGGAATCGGTATCTGATGGAGCTATCAAACCGACGGCAGATAGCGCGTACAACATGAGACATGGTGGAGCGGTGGATTCGATGGGTTAATAAACCCGGCAGATGGCGTTCCCTGTCAGCACATGGGGAACAGGGCATCTGAGCGGCTAATAAATCCCTTGCAGATAGCGTTTTTACCTACATCTAACATGGAACGGTATCTGATGAGCTAATAAACCCTCGGCAGATAGCGTTCCTCTGTGCTTAACATGGGGGTTCCGTATTTGATGCGGTGTAAATATCATCAGGCATCCATCCATCCATCCAGATTTCTCCGGTATTTCTCCATATAGGCCCAACCCTTTGATCCCTTCACTCTCTCCGTAGTTTCCACAGTGGCGCGAGCACAGGAAGGCTGTTACGCGCCTTTAGCGAGCATGCACGTTTCCTGTTGCTTGCGCGACAGCGGAAACACCCACCTACCCAAATGATAGACATAATCTCACTATACATGAGCCAATCTCAACCTACCCTCTCTCATCACAAGGCGTGCACGAGTCCTATCATGAAGAAAAGGTTAACTGTGCAACCTGAGTAACTCGCAGTAGCGGGGTGTCGGCAATGGTAACTGCGTTATAGTTACAGTCAAAGTAATTAGTTAAATTACCTCATTACTAAAAAAAAAGGTAACAGTGTTAGTAACGCCGTTACTTTCAACGCTGTTACTCCCATCACTGGTAAGAGTTACTGCCATCTAGTGGCGAGCAAAATCAATGACACTTGGCTGAGAAGCACGCTCTGGTGCAGTTAATGTGACATCAATAACATGCTGCACAAGTCCCATTAGGTGATCTGCAAAATGTTTACAGTTAGCATCATTTGACATCTGGGAAGAATTGTTGGGATCTGGAGGTCTGTCCACTTTCTCGAGGGCGCCCTAGGGCTCCTGGAGCTGAAGTTGACCACCACACCTGCGGCTCATGAGCTCATCAGGAGACCCGGCATTTAAGGAGGGGCAGAGCTACAAATGACGCTGCCAGAGTGTTTGCCAGTCATGGTTAGCTTAACCTGGAGCTAACCTGCCTGTCTGAATCTCTGACTCCCAGCTGAAGCCCGTGAACCTGAACCTAATCTGCTTTTTGTACTCTCTGCCTTCTCAGGAAGAACCTGCCTGGAAACCTGCAGAACCCTGGAAATCCAACTCAGTCTGAAACCTGCCCTAACCCAACATCATCAGCAAGAGCTGAGAGAGAAGCTCTGAACCTGCTCTGTAAGATTATCTGCTCTGCCCTGCCTTTGCCTAGCCCTCTTCCCTGCCTTCAGCCTCTGGACCCTCCTGGTTCCCCCCTTCTACAGCTCTGCTCATCTCTGATCCAGGTATAGATCTGCAAACACCTAACCTGCAAGTTCACTGAAAAGACTGCTAACCAATCTGTCCCTCTCTGCAGTGAATACCAGTCGTGACCAGACCTGGACCCAGTTATCCTCAGAAATCATTGCTCATTATTGTGATTTATCTTCAATAAATTTGTGAACTTTTTCCCAGCCTCTGAGTGTATATAACTTGCAACCGGGAGGGGGTTACTATTAGGCAATACTAGGCAGTTAGTTTATGGATCCTCCAGGAACTTGGGGCTCCATAAAACTCTGTTTACATGTATAGCTAATACAGCTATTCCTTATTTGTGCACATTAATAATGTTTCTGATAAAAATCCTTTGGCTAAAATGCCATCATAAAATATGATGGCATACAAATATTCTGGTACTTGCAGTTTTTACTGTACCACAAACCTTAAATCACCTCCAGCCACTATGAACGACGGCAGGAAATCCCCAAAAGGCTGGCCAAAGGAGAGAGCTTTCAGCGTGGATTCATAGCGTTGCCTCCCGGTGTAGCTACCAGATCTGCTTCATGCCAGTGACGTTATGCTAGATGATTGGCTGAACGTTGCCACATGATGTAAAACATTGTGGTTGCCCAGACAACATCCCCAATGTTGGGATCTGCTGGTTGATTGGTTGGCTGGTTGACTGACTGACTGACTGACTTACTGACTGACTGACTGACTGACTGACTGACTGGTTGGTTGGTTTGTTGATTGATTGATTTGTTGATTGGTTGGTTGGTTGGTTTGTTGATTGATTGACTTTATTGATCTCACAGTGGAGAATATGTATTTTAAGAAGCAATACTTGATTAGCTAACAACTAATAACACACTTTGATTTTAAAGGAGATGTTTTTATCCATTACTAATTAATTTGGTTGCTATTATTGTAATGTTATTGAGCCGAAGAGGGTAGGGTAGGGTTAGTAATGTCAAGATTACTTGTTTGTTTAATTGTCCTCATGACCAAGTGGTAAAACCTTTAAAAATGAAAGAAAATATAAACACCATCTGAAACGGTATGGAGTTATTTTCTACAACAAAAGAAAGTGCATTTTTAACGAAGAGGAGGTGGGAAGAAAACCCCCTCAGGCAGAAACAGGTTCTGTTATGGTGTTAATCTGATGGTTGTGGTGGTGAAACAGAAACTGCTGCTTTATAGTTGTCCAGATAAACAGGCCTGTTTGGCTCCATAAAGGCCTGAAACCTGCGAGGGACAGCCTCGGACCGCACAGGTTCAGATGTTCCAGCTGCTCAAATTTCATTTGATTAAACCAGATCTGCTCCCAGATTTCTGGCGTCGTTTAAAGCCAGTAAAGTTGCAGCACAGAGTCATTCACAGTGGGAAATATTTCACATGAAGCCTCCATAAATCTGCACTGCGGGGGATAACGGAGAAGCCTTATTATTTCATGAGGCAGTCAGGATCGTTCCTACAGGCCTTTGAAAAAAGAACTAACATGGTTAGGTTGAAAATAAAATGCAATAAAAACCCTTCCTGGCAGGATTTTATATCTCTCCAGTTTCTTTTTTTTCCCAGATACAGTCCATAAGTTTGGCTGCTGATGACAGAAATAAAGGATGTTGGGACCATCACCTGAGCAGGCAGTGAAATGCTTTGCTGGTTGCTTCTGGAGGTCTTACTCCATTATTACTGCAGTTTGTCACTGCTCCTGTTCCTCAAGGGGTAGATCTTTCCAGGATCTTTTGCTTAATCATATCTCTCTCAGCTGGAGCCTTCTGTTAATTAGCTGACTCCACGCTCCTATGTTCCCTCATGTTAAAGACATACTCTGTGTATGCACCTTGAAGCTTTCTCTCTCCAGTTCTTTTCCCTGAAAAGAGATCACTCAGGAAAAACTCTTTAAATAACACTTCATAACTTATATGTATTAAATAACCATGAGACAGGACAACAGATTCTGATAGAAATTGTAATCTTACTCAGATCAGAGAAGTTGCTTAGAGTTAACAGAGAAAGCAGCTGCCTCACCTCACAGGAAGTGGCCACCATTCACAGTTAAAGAAGCATTTTATACAGCTCCAGTGTTCCATCATCGTATTTTACATCATACACATGTTTGCAGATGAGGGTGACATCCATGGCTCCATATCAAAATATTACACTTTGTTCTTAGCTGAAAAACGCCGCTCTCATTCCATTCCCAAATCTTTGCCACGTGCAGAATGAAGATTATAACTGGATATCCAAACAGGGGAACTGTCTTAATTAGATAAACTACTGGGGAAAACATCAGTTCTGACACGCAAAAGGCAGCTAATATTAAGATGTAATAAACACACATAAATGATAATTATCCTAACACATATTTCTTTTATTTCTTGTACCTGTTTTGTTCCCTTTTTAAGCTCTCAGTCAGTTCCCGGTATGCACCAGGATCCTCGGCTGGACTTGATGTTTTCACGGCTGTTGCTTTGTTCATCTGCCTCAATGTTTCATTCAGTTCCCAAAACTAACCATGCTGCTTCTGAGCATCAGTCATGTACCGTGAACCAGGACTGCAGAGCGTAACAACAGGCAGATCCATAGAGAAACAAAGCGAACCAGTGTGCAGATACACACTGGTGCCCTAACCACTAGGTGGCGGCCCAGTGATTAGGGCATAGAATCCTGAGGTTCTGAGTTTGAACCCCAATCCCACAAACTGCCACTCTGGGTCCCTGAGCAAAGACCCTTAACCTATCAAAGCTCCCCGGGCGCCGCACAATGTTAGACCACTGCTCCTCAACAGGATGAGTTAAATGCAGAGAGTTGATTTTGTTGCTTTGTACTTGTAAGAGTTGAATGACAATAAAAGGGAAAAGTGGAGAATGACATTAAATGCAGGTAATCAGGAGAAAATGTGAAGCAGCTGGGATAAAAGGAGCACAGGGACACTGGGGGACGTGGACTAATTCACACAGTTACAGCGGAAAACCTGAACAGAGATGTAAAGTAACACAGTAATACACCTTTTAGATCTGACCGTCCAAGTAAAGATTTTAAATCCAGCACACCTCAAGCCAGAGGTGGGTAGTAACTACTAACATTTACTCAGTTACATTTACTTCAGTAACTTTTAGAAAAAGTATGTATTAACTGGCTTTATAGTGACATGTATTGCATTGAATATTCTAATGAGAGAACACTACTGCCACCTACTGGTTTGTGACGCAGCCACGATGTAGGATGCATCGACACTTCGGATTGATCAAGGTCCCACAGTGCTGTATCTGAACAGTGTTTAATACAATAATACGCCTTAGGACCTTGAATATCCAAGTCATCTTGAATCCAGCATTCTTCTTCCTACAGAGGTGGATACATATACTTAAGTGTTTTTTCTCTGGCCAGAAGTTTTGATGCTTAAATCCTCCCTCTTCGAAGTTGACGATTCAACGTTGACTAACCCGTCTGGCTGGAGGATCAGGAATCAGAAAGGTGAAATAACTCTTTTTCACTTTTACCCAAAATATTCCTGGGAACATCCAGCCAAGGTTTCTGCTTAACGTATAAAATTGTCAGTTTCCCAACTTCGCTATAGCTCTGGGTGAATTTCAATGGTGAAGTCCTCACAAAAATGCTCAATAATTGTTGTTGATTGCAGATGTGTCTAGAAGTTCTACTGATTTAGCTTGTAATGCTTCCAGAATGGCAAAAAAGGCTTACTGCAGAATTCAGACGTCACCGCTGGAAGAATGGCAGGACTGGAGGTTGCTATATTTGGGCAAAATGGCCGCCTCCCAGACTCAGTGATCTCAACGAAAATTATGGGTTTTTTTCTTTTATTTTCATTTAATTCTTTTTTTTGTCCTTTTTTTATTAAATTATCCTGTTCATCTGCATAGTTTTAGGTATAAATAATGATCCAATGATCATTCCTTGCTGACGGACTTCTCCTTTAATGAGGACTTTAGCAACAAAACATGATGAACAGAATCCTCTGTCCTCCTGAGCAAGGAGCGAGTGGATCCATAAGCCTCTCTCTCACTCTCTCTCGGCTGTTGTGCTTTGGGATTACAGTAATAAAATGTAACGTGTAATTAAAATATAAAATGTAAAGTAAAATGTAAAGTCCTCAGTAATTGAACCAACCTGTTGGGAGCAGAAGAAGTTTTCCAGACTAGAAGGACTCCAGCAGAGTCCTGTGGAGGATCACTTCTGAGGCTCTCTAGCCTCCCCTGCACAAGCTGCAGCCCATCAAGATCACTGTAGAGGATCCACTACTTAAGCTGTCTTCATTTCATCCTTGCCTCAACGCCGCATGCGCTTTATAAACTGATCCAGTTAATCAGCTTCTAAGCCTAGACTCTCTGTGTATCTTGTGACTTTGAATCCAGCCAGGATTCTAACCGAAGCTGTCTCTGTCTTCCAAATGTAAACCCCAGTGTCTATAAAGATCTGTAAAATGGAACCTCTGGAAGAGGAGAACTCTGCCGAATTAGAGACTGGTCAGAGCCAAACCCTTGTGAGAACCATAAAGATCTATGCCATGCAGCTCGGACTAAGAGCTGGAAAACCCAATGCCAAGGTCTGTTCATTAGAACAGGCCAATGAGGTTCAGCTGAAGCAGCAAGCGGACTCTGCTGATCAATTCCTCTCCAGATCCAACAGTGACTCTCCCAAAGCTAACCTCAAGAAACCCTCAAGGTACAATCAGTTATAATCAAGAAATCACGCTCCAACGCATCAACGCTTCAACTGAACTGTCTCCCACGACTCCGTGAATCCAGTGTCCAGGTTTTGCCTTGAAATTCAGAACCAGTACTTTCTATGTGCTTGTGTCAAAATAAACTTGTTGAACTTTTTAAGCCGTGTCCATCAGTGGTGACTCTGCATAATTGGGGTCACTTTCAGAGTACCCATCATGACACAACCAGCTGCAAGGTGTGTGCTGATTTATGCTAACACAGAATCCTCTTGTTGCAGCCACCTGTGGTGGAGGGCAACAGAAGACACAAATAAACAGCCCACACAAACTGGATTCCTAACAGCAGTTACTCTCTGTTGCCCCCTTGTGTGTTTTGTTTCTTTCCCTTTGGTTTCCTTCTAGATGCTCCCAGCCACACCTGCTCCCAATCAGCTCATATTAGTCCAGTCTTTGTTCTGTCTCCCATATATCCTCTCCCTGTGCAGTTCCTCAGTGCTGGTTCCAAGCTCCTCTCCTGGCTCCCCACATGTGTTTTCCTCTGAAGTTCTGTTTTTTTTCCTTGCATTTTTTGTACTTTGGTTTTGGGATTTTTGCCTCAGTTAATTAATGAAATCTACAATATTCACCTCTGCATTTGGATCAACCCAAACGTGACAACTCTAGTTACCAAAAATAAGAATTATCTGACAGTTGGTTTAGTCTTCGAAGGGTTAAAGGTTTCACATTTCCATCCTAAGAAGATGGGGATTCACAGTGTATCTGATCAGATCACAGCTTCACCCTCCTCCTCTCTGCTCCATTAAAACACTGCTTGTGGCAGGTACTGAATGCCAATGCTTTGCTGTGAAAAACGAGAGCAATAAGAGAAAAGAAACACTGTCACCCCTTCGGGGAGGACGACCAAAGCGATACGTCATCTAAAGCTGAGAAAGACGTTCCATGTGACGCCATTTCTTCAGACTTTCTTGCTCCTTATTTTTTTCCTTTAAAGATTGATGTGAGAGCTTCCCAAGTGGGCTTCTCTGCAGAAGATTACAGCGGGTTGACTGGAGGCCTGCAGCGTGATTCGTGCTGAAGCCATGGAGAATTACTGTTACATGGCAGACGTCCTCTGGGTTTGTCTTGAACACCGGCCCTGCAGGCGTCTGATTATCTGAGCCAGCTTACACACTCAGCGGCACTGCAGCAAAACTGAGCTTTTAGCTCTATTTCAGCAAAGAGGGGGAGAAAACACAGCGTGTTGTTATCAGAGTATCTCATGCAGCGACGGCGTTTTTGAAGCAAGCCAGATGAATGATTATAAATGATTAATTTGGGAGTTATGACTCCCTGTCCTGTTTTCTCCCGCTGACACTGAATCACAGAGGAAGAAAAGCAAAGATTGGTGCTGATTCACTCACACAGTAATTCTGCTCACAACAAGCCTCCCGGTCGGCTTTGAATAGGTTCAGATAAAATCCCTTCTCATCAGACACAATGGCTGCTGCCTCTCGCTGACCCCCCCGAGTCACTTCAGAGGCCTGGCTGCTGGTAGATCAGCTCATACCAACGAGTTGCATTACAGGTCTGTTATAAACAAGGTGAGTTATACTTTTTCTTTTACTGATGATTTAAAGCAAAGTATTTAAATCTTCTTAGAAAATTCCTGTTTTAATTTAATTGCATCTATTGGTGTGGGAAGGATAGAGCAGGTTGCCTGTCAGCAAGAAGTCAAACAGATGAGGCAGAAGTCAGCGCCGTCGGCGGATGAGGAGGTCACCGCCGCGCTCACTGGGTCAGGAGAGCTAATTAGACAGAATGAATGACAGCCGATCTGTAGGGTAAATGCAATTACTCACAGGAAGAAAGGAAGTGAGATAATCCCATGATGTAACTGTTGATAAAAGTTTAATGCTTTTAACTTTTAAGCCTATAATGGGCTGCTGATGCTGGAGGAGGTTAGAGCTTTAATTCGGCACAGCTTTTTGACTCTCTCCCGCCATCGTATTTGGTGCATCAGGGTTAGATGAAGGGATCATATCTGTGGAATATATATACAATGCTTCTTACAGCTGTGGTCAGAACATTTTTATTTCTCTTATTTCATATATTAATTTATCCTATTTACTCGCTATAAAATTTTCAGTCAGTCTTTTTCACCTGGAATGCCACACAATTCCCCTGCGTGAGCGTGTTTTTAGACCAGACATACAAGCTTCTTCCAGAAACAAGCCTGATTCTTTCTCAAGGTTTATTCATAACATGTTACTGTTTAACCAAAGTGTCTGTAATTTGTTTTGACTCTGACTACTTTCCATTAATGTAAGTAAAGGAAACACACTCTGCCCAGGCGGAACGGGGCTGAATACCAAGCAGTAAGGGCTGTATGATGAACTGTTTCTCTCTTTGCAAAGATATGAAAATAAAGTGAAGACTGAGTGAAATCCATCAATCTCTGTTTTCTTAACTCTGGTGAACATCTGAATACTTTTTTTGACTACACCACATTCAGCTGAAGCTAAATATATGCATCCCATCTCAGCAGGAGGTGTGAATCACTTTGACTTTCAGCTGCTTCTCCAGGTAGAATTTGACTTTATGGAGATAAAAGCTTCTTTAGATGCTTCCAAACTCCCAAGAAACACTAAACATGACAACAGCTCAAATCTATGAGAGCTGTTAAACTGCATTCATACAACGCCATTGTGTGCATTCATACAAATGTCCTGCATGCGCAGTAGAGGATGCAATGACGTCACAAGTAAGCGTGCTCTGTGTTAGCGGAAGTAAACATGCATCTCGTGGTCTTTCCCAACTTTAAAAACACAATTTTTTTCAAGATGGTTAAACATTATTACTCCTCTCTGCATCATCGTCCGCCATGGTTGTTTTTCCTGCCAATTCTGTGTAGCAAGACGCAGAATAGTGATCTTTGTCGGCTATTAATGACGTTCAGGTCAGATGAATGCGTCCTGGCCTAAAAAGATGGGATTCAGGACCAGCATTGATTAAATAAGCAAGATACTTTCGGGGTCGGCAACCCGCGACCCTGGAGCCCCATGCAGCTCTTTAGCGCCCCACTTTGCGGCTCCCTGGAGATTTCTTTCAAATGTAGGACATTTTTTTTGTTTTGTTTTGTTTCATTATGTTTTCCAATATTGTAAAAAGCCAATGTAGTAGTCTTATACACTTAGAGCCAGTGTTGCCAAACAAGGCTTACATAGGATTTTTTATATTTTTGCAGCTCCAGACATTTGTTTTTTGTTTTTTTAGTCCAATATGGCTCTTTAAGCAATTAAAGGAATAGTACACCCAAAACATGATTAGCCTTCATTTTCTACTCACCCCCATGCTGAACAAAACTCTGGAGTACTTTTTTGATATCTCAAATGCATCTGGAGATCTGGGAGGCTTCTTGCTGTCTGCTGACATTCAAATAATGGAGGTCTATGGCGCCCGAGACAGAAAGGTCCATAAAAGTCCACAAAAAACGTGTCAATATTCCTCCATACTGCTCGTCCAATGTATTCCAAGTGTCCTGAGTGGGTAGCGTCCAGAATTTACTCGAAACGAAGTCATTTAGAATGTTTTTAGAGCATAAACAGTAGTGTATAGGATTTCCTGAAAGCGCGCACATGCGCGATCACAACGCTACGGAAGCCGGCAGACCAAACCAGATGAAAGTGCGCATTCAGCGTCTGCTCTGCCAATAATGCAAGCGTAGAAGAAGAAATGTGCTGTTTACCTGTGCAAAGAAAGAAACAACGAAAGAAAAATGTCTGAGGACTTCAGTGTTGAGGAAGAGCATGAGTTCTTTGCCAGGCTGAATGCGCTGGTTTGGTCTGCCGGCTTCCTTAGCGTCCTTAACGCGCATGTGCGCGCTTTCAGGAAATCCTATACACTACTGTTTATGCTCTAAAAACATTCTAAATGACTTTGTTTCGAGTAAATTCTGGATGCTACCCACTCAGGACACTTGGAATACATTGGAAGAGCAGTATGGAAGAATATTGAAACGTTTTTTGTGGACTTTTATGGACCTTTCTGTCTCGGGCGCCATAGACCTCCATTATTTGAATGTCAGCAGACAGCAAGAAGCCTCCCAGATCTCCAGATGCATTTGAGATATCAAAAAAGTACTCCAGAGTGTTGTTCAGCATGGGGTGTAGGAAAATGAAGGTTAATCATGTTTTGGTGTACTATTCCTTTAAGTGCTAAACCTTGCTGGGATCTGGAGATTCTCCACCTTCTCCAGCAGAATGCGCTGGGGTCTCCTGGAGCTGGAGCCCTCCAGCACAGCTGACGCTCATCAGCCCATCAGGAGACCCGTTTCCAGCAGTATATAAGCAGCTGCCAGACTTTCCTTCAACGCCTCAGTGTTGACTAAGTTTGGTTAGCGAACCTGAGCCTCTGAACTACTAGAATCTTTGTCTCTAGAGAAACCCAATTCTAACCTGCCTCTGTCTTCTCGCTCATAGGAAACCTGTCTCTCGTGTGAAGCTCTGTATGAGCTTAACCTGTTACCTGCCTGTCTGCCCTAGAGAGCCAAACCTGAAGATCTCACTCTGGAATCCACCTGCTGCTCTCAGGGAAAGAGCTAATCCCTCAAACCAAGGTCTGTCACTAGAAAGTCAGAAGGTAGACGCTGTGCTGCTGCTGAGCTCTGCTGAACCAACAGTCTTTGACCCAACTGGTTCCCCTCTCATAGGATAGCCTGGACCTCTTCAAGGTATTTTCAGAAACATCTGAAAACTCAACAACTAATCGTTAACCTGGCTAATCAAACTATCCTTCTCTGCAGACGCCTAGAGAATCCTGCCCGGACCAGTTTCCAGAATCCAGTTCATGTTATCTCTGGGCAAACCTTTAATAAACTCTGTTGAACTTTTTATCAGTCTCCAAGTGGTGTTCTGCATGTGGGTTTGATTTCTAAACCAACCATGACAAAACCGAGCTTTAGAGGAAGTACAATAAGGATATGCAGCAGCAGTAGAATGTATGTGTGTGTTCACTCCACCGTTTTCTATTATTGAAAACATTTATGCACTTTCTTCTTCTTTCTTCCATTAAAATTAGCATGCTTAGTGTGAGCGATTGCTTTCAATTCAATGAGTCGATGCAATCAGCTGGTTTTCCTTAGATAGGAAACTTTGAATCAATCTGACTGGATGATCTGGTGAACTGTATAAAGTGCCTTGAGATGACATGTGCTGTGAATTGGCGATATATAGATAAACTGAATTTAATTGAATTTAATTTTTTTTTAAATCTGTTAAGATGTTCCTAGCATTACAGGCGAACGACAAAAATATCACTGAAATAATTGCCCTAACTATTAATTTAGGGATTATTAGTATCAATCATATAGTTTTACATCACACCATTCTGATTAACTGTGCAGGATTTAACCTGCTTCATCCTTGTTAATAATAGTCTATTTATGACCCATTCTCTCAGAATAATCATTTTATACTGTCAAATAAAAGACCTTAACTCAATTGGAGTCACATAAAGCCGTGTGATGTGCTATTACTGTTGACAGCATGGTTAAAAAGTCATTCATAAAAAATGAGAAGAAATTGAGGGGTGACACGCTCTGAAACGAGATTATCTGCATTCAATTTGGCTGTGGTGCCTCATCTGAAGCAGAATAATCTTCACAGCCTGTTCAGCTTCATCACACAAGAAAAAAGGAAGACAAAGGCAGAGGAGGTATGGCCTGCTGCATGTTTCATGTTGTCAGTTTGATAGTTTGACTCCGAGTAAAAGACGCGCGGGAAAACCAGACGGCTGCCTCTGCTCGGCTTTCTTCCAAGAGCTGCTTGGGAAGCGGCTGGGAGTCCCTTAATGTCTTGGCGGTAGATTGGAGGAGTGTCTGGAGGAATTTAAATCTAAGGAAGACAAGGAGTGACACTCAGCAGTGTCGCAGTGGTAATAAGAGCAACAGGGCAGAAATGCGGCCCTGCAGCCAAATCTTCTCTCATAAGAAATGAGCTTTTTGAGCAGAACACTTGGTTATGGAAGAATGTAAGTTTCTAGACATTGTATGATTAAATTGGAAAGACACTAACATTGCACATTTATAAATAATTACGACAATAATGCTTGGGTTTAACAATGTATATTGTAACCCGTACATTGTAAAAATACCTACTGAGGGGCCCAATAAAACTCTGTTCACATGTATGGTTTTACTATAGGCAATACCCCAAGCTCCTGGGGCCCTATAAAACTCTGTTTCCATGTATGAATACAGCTACTCCTTATGTGTGTACCTTTATCTGGCAAAATGCCATCAGAACGCCAATATCATTAGACTGGTGTTTTCTGGCTACTGGAGACTTTGGAGACAACATCTAAAAGCAGCTTAACCCCTGCTCTCCAGAGTTTAGTAGATTGGTAACTTCCCCTGCTGTTTCCTGCTCTCCTTCTATCTTGTTCAAGCTGTCATGATTCATGCAGCTATTATTTCATCCAAATGAAAATGGAGAACAGATAAGCAGATCATGGCTTGTCTACAGTGAAAAGAAGGACTGGGTTATTTACTTTTTGGCCTTTTTGGAAACACAGGAAGGAGCAATCAGCTAAGTGAGCTTAGTGCTTGGAAAAAAATCTTTCATTCCTTTAGAGACAGCATGAAAAGTCAGCTGAGTACAAAACATAGAGAGGAAAACAAGAAGAAAAAGGACAAGAAGAGAGGGACACAACCTAGAACAGATAATGGATGTGTCTATTCTATTAACATTTCTACATCTGGAGAATGGGGCTGTTTATGTGTTGTCTTCTTCTATTCAGAGGGGCCCCCTGCCTGTTGCTCTTGCCTAGGGCCCCAAATTGACTAAATCCGCCCCTGCTTTCTACAACCATTAACCCTCACCCACTAATAAAACTCCCTGGAATTAAAGTCACACCAGTTAGGGCTTCATATTTGATGTTTGGCTAAGTAAGCGACTCCATATTTATACATACACATACATAAGGTACCATGCCAGCGTTAGAGAGGAGACAGAGCTTTAAAGATAAATTACACTAAAGAAGTAATTGTATTATTTTAATTTTTTTACTGATTAACACTAAATTCATTAAATAACCGCGAATGTATGAGTTTTCAGTATAAATAATGATCCACTGATTATTCCTTGCTGACTGAACGTTTCTTTCAAGTACGAATTTACGCCTATAATTTCCAAGACACCTTAAAATCCTGGTTTGGTTCTGCAGTTCCAGAAAACTACCAGCTTTCTCTAAAATAAAACATTAGATAAAGACCCGCTCCTGTTACTCCTGGTGGTTGTAATCATGGTGAACCATCTGAGATCTTCTGTGAGTCAGTTGGGCCCTTTGTTCTTGACTTCCTCATTATAATGATCGGCCCTAGGCACAGAACCACCGTGCAGCTGGCCGCGGGAAAAGGAGGTTCTTTGAAGCTACGTCCTTTGAATGGAAACACAGATCATTGTTGTTATTTTTTTTATTTTTTTTAAGACAGGGTCTGCTATGAAAGCATAAATAGGATCAGGCTCATTATGGGCCGAAAGGCTGACCATAGTCTGCCCTTCTGAACAATAAAGGAACCCTTGGAGAATGTTATGCCTTTACTGAGCTTATTTTTTTATCTCATTCATCTCTATGTCTTTTTATATTTAGACCCACAGATCTGCAGCATCTGTTCTTGTCAAAGTTTTGTATTGTCCTAGTATTCCTCTCATTGCATGAAGTCAACAGTATGCTGCAGTTCTGGTGAATGCCGTCTATTTACTCAGAATTCCCGTTTTCCCAGTCTGGGGGTACAGAAGCAACCCTAATTTGAATCAAAGCATCCCTAAAATATGAGTAGTTTTTTTTTAATACTGTATGCCCTTTTTACAATAAAAAACAACTAAACAAAAAATGTGACATCGTAAAAACTGTACCATATTTGGTTATTTAACCCCTTCAATTATGTTCTGTTTCATCAGAAATAGTCATGATCTGCCCTGATAGCTAACCTTAATTGTTCATTTCAGTCAACTCTGCCCGGCTTCCTAATTATCACTCATCTCATCCACCTGCGTCTGTTCCTTTATATTCAGCTCAGCCCCAGCTATCGGGGCCAGATCATTATTTGTTTGCTATTTGCTGTCTGTTTGTTGATGCCTGTTAGTGTGTCTAATTTTTTAAAATTAGTTTATTTTTAGTTTTTTTTCCATGGTTTATGTCCTGGTTCCTGGTGGATTGAGAGGGTTTTTTGTTTGTCCTGTCCTCCTCTGATCGTGTCCTGGTCCTTCTCCGCTGAGCCTTCTGAGTTTTTGGCTCGGGATCAGAAGGCAGCCACTGTTGCCCAGATTTTGCTCACTGAATGGTTCTTTAGATTTGGGATTCCAAGTCGCATTCATTCAGATCAGGGTCGGAGTTTTGAGAGTGCGTTAATTCAGCAGCTCTGTAACCTGTATGGTAGGGTGACCATATTTTCATTTGGGAAAACCAGGACACCTTGGAGCGGGGGGGTTGGGGGTTGATTGAAAGAACAAATGTCTAATCATCGTAGATTTGCCCGTGAAATGTTACTTGGAAGTAGAACAGTGGTGAAAATTGGAAGTTCAGTTTAATATAATACAACTCTGTGAATAGTTCCGTCTGAAATAGATAGAAAATAGTTGTTTAATAGGTTATTGGAGTCAGATAATATTGGCAGTAATGTTTGAGTTTGGCTGTAATTTGGGACAGATTCTAATAAATCTGCAGATTGAGGACTATAAATCTGATAGGAGTTTAATTTTTTTATTGTTGTTTTGCACAATATGCTTAACTAAGTATTTTTTGTTGTTGAATATTAGAGATTTTGCAGATATTTTTTTATACATACATTGTTTAGATTTACTTATATATTTGTACCCCTTTTATAGAATAGAATAGAAAATCCCCCAAATTTACAGCAGCAGAAAGATTATTGAAAATGGTCACACAAATGAGGACCTTAGAAAAATGTATAAGAATAACATAATAGGGAAGAGTTAAAATATAAAAAATAAAATACTGTAAAGTGTTTTAACAATATAAAACTGGAGAATTAATAACAATATGCAGCTATGGACATTTTTACAGTAATGGATATTTGAAAATAGCAGCAACATCAAAAGATGTGCAGAATGACAGCAGCATGTTATTTAACTGACTAAGGTTTCTTTCATCATTACATTTGATTTGATTTGTTCCTGCTCGCGCTGTGTTTGGAACATTTATTCCACTCTGGATTCTTGTGAGTGTAGTCTTTTGTTCACTTTAACTTTTTAAAAAATAAATAAATAAACAAACAGTTTTGAAAACCTCGGTATTCATTTCTTTTCCTGCTTTGTGTGTCAACTTTCACGGTTGCTAAGCAACAGAGCATACGCCGGTAAAACCCGCTGAAGGGAGGACCTGTTCAAATTTACAGACAGAACTCTCTTCTGGCCTCCTCATTTTCAAGGACTTCGATGGACTCCAGTCTAGGTAGACCGCGTCCTTGGAGGATGCAGCCCTTAGGTTTTTGAACACGATACCTCTGATTAAGAACAGGGCTGCCCGCACTGACGCGGCTCAGGGATTACGTCCACACGGAGCGTGCGTCGCGCGGTGAAATCAGGACATTTCCTCACTTCCAAAAAAAACTCGTCGACTGGACAGGACGTGCAAAAGAATACTGGATATGTCCCGGGAAATACGGACGCTTGGTCACCCTACACTGAGCTCATGTAGTAACTCTTATGAGCAAAATTGACATGCTGGCTGGCTGGCTGTGACGGACAGTTCGAACGGAAGGGTGGGTGGGTTTTGGATGGATGGATGGATGGATGGATGGATGGACGGACGGACGGACGGACGGATGGATGGTGGATCTGGACGGACGGATGATGGATGGATGGACGATGGATGGACCGAAGGGTAGATGGATGATGGACGGACAGATGGATGGACGGACGAGGGATCTTAGGGCGGGGTGGATGGATGGATGGATGATGGATCGGATGGATCGACGGATCGAAGGGTGGATGGATGGATGGATGGATGGGATGGATGGATGGATGGATGGACGATGGATGGATGGACGGACGGACGGAAGGGTGGGTGGATGATGGATGGATGGATTAGACGGAAGTGGTGGATGGATGGATGGATGGATGGATGGATGGATGGACAGACGGACGGGAAGGGTGGGTGGATGGATGATGGTGAACACTGGGACGCAACTCAATGGGAAAGGAAAGAATTTTGATTTCTTTTTTGTTTAAATATAAATTTTCTAAATTTTGTTTAAGCCAAAATGATTTGCCATTTAAATATTATTTCCCTGGGACTTAAAAGTTTCCTGCAGTAATTTCGGTATTATGTCTTTTCCCTGTCCCTCAACCACTGAGCCTGCCTATCTGCATCTGTGTGTCCATCTGGGCAGGCTTCTGGACCTGTTCTGACTCTGAACCTGCCTAAATGCTATGAGGATTCAGGATCTATCTGTTCCTCTGCGGAACGGAACCCCTGGTCGGACTACGGACTCCAGGATCTCGGAACTGTTCATGCCTGATCTGTTTTCACTTGACCTGGTTCAGCTGCCTGCATGTTCTTCGGGGCTACAGCATCGGGGACGCTGGATTCAGGTGTTTCTGAAAGGTTCAGATTTCTGCACCTATTGATGGTGTGTTGGTGAAATGTTCACCAGCGGGGTGCTCTAATGTGTCTGAGGCTGGTAAAACCACAACTCAAGATCAATATTTACATGTATTGAATCATTAGTAAACTGTTATCATTTTTTTCAGTTTCTAGTTATTTGAATTTATAATCCATTTCCCGATTGCCAGTCTAAAGAGGGAGAGACGTAAAGGGGGAGCAGAGGAGCAAGGTGTGTGCAAAGTGAAAGGTCAGGAAAAACCAGGTAAGGAAACAGACAGCAGTTAAACTGGCAAAGAAAAACATTTCATTCAGTAGATAATTTTACATATATCATGAAAAAATGTTTTTGCACTGTGGTAACTCATCCAATTTTTTCCTCCAGAGGGGGAAAACATTAATAAACTCGTCCAATTCCAACAGCTGTCTCATAATACTATACAGTGCATCATTTCAAAGGGCTTAAAGCTTTTTTCCCCAGATATGACCCTTTATTTGAGCCATATTTATTCCTTTCTGAACCATGATGTGTGTGAATCTATGTGTGTCTGATTGGCTCTGATTTTCGTCAGTTATGACAAGATCACTTTGGGTGGAGAACCTGTGTCAGAGAGGCTGGGATAATGAGTGCTGCTTGTCTATGGAGTCAATTTTATTCCCTTATTGCTGCAAGCAAAGGAAATATGTGTAAACAGAAATGGCACCCAGAAAAGAAACTTCCAAATTTTAAATTTTTATTTTTCCTGCTTACTTCATTCTAAAAAAAAATAAGAATCAGATTAAGTGCTCACATAGTTTAATTACTTCAACAGTGGAGAGTAGAGAAAACTCATGAGATAAAAGTTGCAATAAGAAAATAGTACACTTATTTAGTTCAGGTAACAGCAATCATTGGTTGGAATCTTCATCTAAAAAATGCTGCACTTTGCTTTGCTTGTTAGGTTTTTGGCACAGATAAGATGCATTAGTGAATGATGGAGTCAGTCATTAGCTAAACACACTGAACAAGTTTCAAAGATATGTGTAGAAAACAGTAGAATTAATCTTCTCTGGCGAAACAGCTCTCTGGTTGCTCAGCACCCCTAACCCTCTGGTCCTAGAATCGCCCCACATTGTGACCCGGATGAGCAAGATGAGCCAGAGTGACTGTCTAATGTCACATTAAAAGATCTGCTGCACCATCTCAGCTTTTCCCTAAAGCTGAACACCCCTCTCGCCCCCTCAAGATAAGCAAAAGGAATAAAAGCCTAAAGACACAAAGATGAGTCTCTACAACCTGCGAGCGGAACACTGCTCAGCCATCCAATTTGGCTCCTTCCTCTTCAAATCCCCAATTAACGGTTTTAGCAATTCATGAGGTGTTTACAGCGCCAAACACAATCAAGATCCTTTGGAAATGACTTCCAGAATTGCTGCTTACAGGCCTTGGCTGTGTGCAAATGCAGACATAAGTCCTCCAGATCCAAAGACCTTCGCACACTATGGAAATAGGCGCCAGTCCTAAAAGTCTGATCTTGAGAGAGTAGGAAAATGTTACACATGAGGTTCTTTCCCGCTTAGTTACATAATTGCTTTCCAATTTACTGACACGATAGGCCTACAACGTCACCCATTCGCTAGGCTACGCTGCATTTTCATTAAGGGAAGTCATCCACCTGGGTTTCCAGGGCTGGATTTTTGACCGGGCAAAGCATCCTGTCAATCACCCATCCAATCTTAATTTTTATATGCAGTTGTGCATCTCCTTTAGTTACTATAGTGTTGAGCACTTCATGCTCGAGCTGTTGCTGTTTGCATCTGAGGCTAAGGTGTATAGGCGATCTAGAAAAATATTTATGGGGTGGCTTAGGAGGGGCAGGAATTTTTGATAGGTGGCAACATATGGCATTTGTTTACACTTCGAATTTAATCACAGTTATCACAGTTTGGTGAGAATAGCGTACAGTAAGTGTTTCATGTGAAAACAGTTCATATTAATAATACATCGCATTAATGTGATCTCACCTTCACCTTAGCTCACACCGACTGTCTTACCGCTATATGTGCGGTGGAAAAAGGGGCGCCGCAGTGATTCCAAGTCATTAAAAAGACGAAAACCTCTCTCACCTGAGCTGTCCGGCTGCAGTTACCGAGACACTCCGGCGCTGGGTAAGAAAATTCCGCGAAGAAAGCGCCCCTGCGGCGCGTCGGGAGCCCTCCTCAAGCAACGGCGCTTTCCCCGCAGAAACTCCTCCTTTATTTGGGCCGTGGTGTTATGGCGCGAAGTTACGCGGAACTCGCGAACTTCGCTAAAATCTCTGGACCTGTTGCCGAGCTGGAGAGCCGCTAATCGCGACCGTAGTCGGGTAAAAGGGCTGCAGGTGTGGGAGAGGGGGTGTGCGGAGTTGCGTCTCCGCCGCTCGTAACCGCGACCGAGCCAGTGTGAGCAAGGGGTCAATAGGAGATAGAAGAATGATAACATGTAAATATGCTGTAGATAGAGCTGTATATGGAGGACCAACTCCGCCATATTTAAAAATAAATACAGAAATAAATAAATGCTCAATAAATAAATAAATAATCAAAATAACTAGGGTAAAAAATACAAAGGAAGAATAAAACAGACAAAAATATGATAACATGCACATAAATAAATACTTAAAAATATAAGTAATTAAAAAATGAAGTTGAAGATAATAAATGACAAAAAAATAAATAAGGTAAATATTAAAAAGGCAAAGAAATAAAGAAGCCAATTAAAAAGAGTTATATACCTTTATGACTAGCTGTATAATTTAATTTCTACTTACATTTATTTGTTGTTTGTATTTTTGGTGGCAATTAATTGTATGCTTATTTATTTATTAAGCATTTATTTATTTCTGTATTTATTTTTAAATATGGCAGAGTTGGTCCTCCATACTGCTGTATCAACAAATCAACAAAAAGGCGGGTTCTGTATGTTACATCAAAATCTCCACAAATCTGAAAAGAAGCAACATAAAAATACATTTTGCTTGTGAGTAGGTTCATACAGGTCATTTCTGGATAGTTTCATATTATATATACAAAAAAGAAACAACAACACTGCTTCATATTAAGCAGGATTCACACCAGTATCACATTTTTAACTTTTAACACTTTTGGTTTTATTAAAGGAAATATCAGATTTTCTCAGGTGCCAAAACAAAATGTAACAGCTCTGTAAAGGCTCACCAGAGAGCAGAACATAAAGTTAACATGACTATAACAGCTGAATGCAGTGATTTCCATGTTGCTCAGCAAAACGCTTCACAACTTTATTTAGATCCAATGCCTTTGTGCGTTTTGATTTGAGTTCAACCAAACTTGATCGTCTCTTTTCTGTCATAGTTGACCGCAAATATGTCTTTATGAGCCTGAAACGTCAGGCCTAACTAACATCATAGTTAGAGAAATAACGTTCTGCAACCTGATTTTTATCATCTCAAAATCAGCATTGCAGCTATGCTAGCAACATTGTGCTTTCATTATGATTTCATTTCTCGATAGATAGTTAATCAATTTTTACCTGTTTCATCCCGTGGCTCCTCTCCCCCATCACCCCTGGCTCCCTCGCTTTGCCCCATTCGGTTTCTTCAAAACACCAGTCTCACGCTCAAGGCCATCTCTATCGTTGCATTCACTGCAGTCCGGCATTAGAAATTAGCTGTCGTAATTCTCAAACGCATCCATACTTTATAAGCTCGGCTTTCACCCCTACCGCCAACTGGGTGGTGCATTTAACCTTATCCCCTTGGGGAGCAGTGGGTTGCCATTTGAGGAATAATTTGAGGAATAATCAATGTATAACTATTAATACCTAAAAATTATTATGTTTCTGCTTGATTTAATGAATTTAGCGCTAATCAGGAAAAAAATTGACGCCGTGAATCACTGAGTCTGGGGAGCGCCATTTTTGCCCAAATCTATAACCCCTCCCTCCTGCCATCATCTTCCTGCCACGGTGCGTGTAAGCCTAGCGCCATTCTCCCCGCTTCTACAAGCTAAATCAATGGGAACTACTAGACACATCTAGCTCCTGATTTAGTCCACCAATTCTAGTCAGAATGAAAGTCTGATACTGCTCCAGAGCTGTGATTATGTGGGCGGTTTTGAACTTAAATCAGAAAAAATGCTCTCTGCACTCAATTGACAGACCTACAACCAATAAGAGCAACGGAGGCGAAAGGGGACGCATGTTAAGCCACGATAGTTGTTGTCCACAAAAAATCAAAGCGTGCAGTTTCACGCCCAGAATAAGAAGATGAGACTTGATCGCTTTCTCTGTTTAAAATTAATTTGTTGTCGATATCTTCTAGAACAGACCTAATAGCAGAATCTACTCACCCAAACTCTCCAGCGGCAGTTGTTGTCACCCAAGCGCGCTTGGTCACGTGGTTGATAACGCTACTCTTGATCATCTGTCCATCATCGTGATAAAAGCCCGCTCTGACAATTTGATTGGATCGCCGACAGTGGGCTTTAATACTGCTACATTATGGAGCAGAGCCAGACCGAACTTCCTGACCTCAAACCTTTGGCGGACCACCGACTGGCACCCAGGCTAAGACACACATCTGCAATCAACAAATATTTAAGTGAAGATTTCCAGAGTGACTTTCACCATTGAAATTCACCAGAGCTATATGAAACTGACAATGCCCACGCGTATGGCAGCTGGATGCTGGAATACATCGGGTAAGAGTGGAAAAAAAAGTTATTCCACCTTTCGATTCCTGATCCCTTCTCCACGACGGACGGGTTGGTCGTTGGAACGCCAACTTGAAGAGGGAGGATTTGCCATCAACTTCTGGCCAGAGAAAAACCCGTCATTATGTAGCCAACATTTGGAAGAAGAATGTTTTCAAGATGACTTGGATAGCCGCTAGACAAACACCAGACAGCACTGACTTGATCAATTGCAGCCTATCAAGACCGTGACGCGCCACTCAACCAGTAGGTGGCAGTAGTGTTCTTTGACAAACATGGATGCCTTGAGTATTCTGAATGTGAGCAGACTTTTCAAATAGCTTTCTCTCTAATTCCAGAAATATCTTCTTCCCTCACATTATTTTTCCCCAAATTATGGGGGAACGGAATATGTTTTCTTTTCACCAGCTTATATGAACAGTTTTCAATACTCTGTATGAGAGCTTTTCAGTAGTTTATATAATTACAGTTATGTGCAATAGCATAATATACAGATCATTTGACTAAATAACATATTTGCCAGCAATACCTGGATGGGCTATGAATATGTCATTATTTCACTACAAGAAGGCACTCTACTGGTTGGGAAAGTTCTCTGTTTCTAGTATATCTATGTTCAAGTTCTTGTCTTCCATCATCAGTCATGGAGCATTACTGAAATAAAAGGATTCTGGATATATGAAGCTGAAATTAAAGTGTCTAAACTCTATATGGATACAGTTCCATCATCTCAGAGCTCTATCCCAATGAAGGAAAAATACTTTACTGGTGCTCCAGAGATCAAATTAAGATCTGCTATTGTAGGTTCTCCTCACATGTCTAACTAGGAGGTAGTACAGAGGAAGAATGCCCTGACTACAACATCTCTATCTGATTTAAGGACATACTTTTATGTTAATATTTTGTTCATTATGTGTCAATCATGTGAGGGCCTTTTAATTTGTGAATCTAACCCTCGGTGTCTGTAATAGTGTATAGTGTCAGAGAGAGTGAGTCTAGTGTGAAATTCATTAATCAGTGAGCAGAATATTACACATGATTAGCAGGTCTTTTAGAGTATTTTCACAAAAGATTTTACTTTTTTACCCTCACTCCTCAAATTGAGCTGTGAAAGAGCCTCAGAGGGAGAAAAGCCTTCCACTCATTTAAAACCCCTCCATCTATCTTCCTCCAGGTTATTCCGTCAGGGCCCTGGTGGGGCCGGTGTCTGGCTCCAACAGTCTAACAGGAGGCGGGGTCTACCCTGGAAAGGTCGCCTGTCTGTCGCAGGGCACCAAAGAGACACAGAAAGACATACAACCATGCACACAGACTCACTAAGAACAATTTAGTAAGACAGTACAAATAAAAATACATTTACAGTCACAAAAGGTCATAAAACAACCCTTAATCTAGTGGAATTAAAATGCTTTTGTCAAAGATAACACCTAGGTTTCTAAGGCTTGGTTTAGCAGACAAACTCAAGTGGCCCAGATACTGGTGGATACCTGGAATAGCATCATCAGGGGCAATCACCAGCACCTCTGTTTTATTGGAGTTTAGTTGCAGGGAATTTGCACCAAACCATTAAGTTTGGGCAAGACTTTTCAGCAGAGAGATTAACTTCTGGATCCCTGAGGAGATCCGGTTGCCCTAGGGAACCCATAGATGGATGGATGGATGGATGGATGGATGGATGGATGGATGGATGGATGGATGGATGGAGGATGGATGGATGGATGGATGGATGGATGGATGCATGGATGGATGTGATGGATGGATGGATGCATGGATGGATGGATGGATGGATGGATGGATGATGGATGGATGGATGGATGGATGATGTATGATGGATGGATGGATGGATGGATGATGGATGGATGGATGGATGGATGGATGGATGGATGGATGGATGACTTCTGTTATGCGCCTAAAGCTGACAAACATTTCTAAAAAAAAAAAAAAAAAGAGGTAAAAAGTTTGAGAAACTCAAGATGCTCATTAATGGGCAGATAACTCAGCCAAGGTCTAAAGAAAAACCTGTAGAGGAAATCCTAAAGTCTGACTGCTAGGATCCAAATAAATAAAGAAATAAGAGATTTTTGGTCTCAAAGTGTTTTTTATTCTGAACAGAAGACATGCAGTATTCATAGCAGCGGGTTTGATACAAATACCTTGGATTTCTGCACAAACAGGGCAGGAGAAGACTCTAAAAACAGAGACGGATAAAGTGCTGGTTGCAGTGAATGACGGCAGAGCTTTCAGAGTGAAATCACGTCAGCAGCCCGGCCAGAGGCTACATCATTTTAGAGCATCTCTGGATGCTTACTGACCTTGGAAAATTTTGGCTTCTGTCCACATATTGTCTTTGCTGGCTGCTGCATATCTGTGGAATAAAGCAACTCAGAGTGCTCTGGTAGATGTTCACACAGCACAACAGTTAAAGCTGAAATACTTGAGAGAAAAATCTCAACATGAGAATTTGATTCACTGGGCGAGAATGGAGGAAAGAAGCAGAATGAGATATGAGAGGAAATATAGTGTGAATGTTGTTATATGTGCTTAATATCATTTTCTCTGACTAGAGGGGAGAATGTCGGCTGCAGACTCATATCGAACTTATGAACTACCATCTAAATGACAACAGAAAGGTCTTAAACTAGTTTGTGTGTTTCTCTCTACATTTTTTGCTTGGATATACTTTAGATAGATGGAAAGCTTTTGCTCCTCCTATTTATACTCATCGTCTTCTGCTTATCTGGGACTGGTTTTCTGTCAGACCAGCATACCCATAGTCAATATGCATGCGAAAGTAATCTGATTTGAACCCTTCAGTTTTGAATGAAAAAATAGACTTTAAACTATCAGGGTTCTGCCTCTTCATCCATGCTGGATTACTGTAACAGCCTGTTTACCTGTCTGAGCAAGAAGGAGCTGGTCGCCTACAAATTGTCCAGAACTCTGCTGCAAGACTCCTGACCTGTACAAATAGGACAGCCCATGTAAATCCTCTCTTGAATTCCCTACATTGGCTTCCTGTTGCTTCCAGGATAAAGTTTAAAATCCTGGTCCCTTACCTTCAGGGCCCTTCATGGACAGGCGCCCGGCTACATGACAGGTCTGATCCAGCCGTGAGCATCGCCGGTCCGTAGCCGTCACCTGGGTCTTCAGGTCAAAACCCGCTTATGGTTCCTCGGACCGCTTTTAAAACCCGAGGAGACCGGTCCTTTAAAGCGGTGGTCTTTGGAATGAACTCCCCTGTCCCCGCGCTCTCTGGACTCGGTGGACATCTTTAAAAAGCAGCTAAAAACACACCTGTTTTCACTAGCCTTCCAAAGCACATAGCCTGTTGTTTTATTCCCTTATTTATTATAGCTTTTATTGCATTTTATCTGTTTTTACTTGTGTTGTTTTTATGTTATCATGTGAAGCACTTTGTGACTTTGTCTGTGAAAAGTGCTATACAAATAAAGTTTCTTACTTACTTACTTACTTTCTGTCTTACTCCCTGTGCGTACTGACAGTTGTTGATCTCAGCTACAGCTAACAATTTACGACAAAATTGCATGGTTTAAAAGTTCACAGCTGACGTATGTTTGTTCTCACACTGATGCGATCTACCTGCTCACACTGCAACGCCTCTAGAACCAGGTTGGACTCAGCTCCAACAGTGAGATGGCGCTACTGACTCGTCTATCCCGAAGCCAAACCAGTAGAAGAGGAACATGAGGCTCACTAGAGTGAAACGCCGCTCCCTTGGCAATTTGTGCAATTTTGTGCTGAAAGTCCTAAAAAAGAAAAAGGCTAACGACGTATTTGGACAAAAGACATGGCTGAGCAAACGTGGCTACTACGGTCTGACAGTTTTACAGAAAGAACTCCATTTCACTCATTAGCACCCCGCCATGCTGCTGGGTTTATATCTGAGAGGAAGAAGAAGAAGAAGAAGAAGAAGAAGAATCCTTTTTACAGCGATTTGCCCACCCTAAACCACCTTAGGACGGCCGACTGAATTTCTAACATGTTTGACATTATGATTCCTGATGGGGAGGTGGTCCTTCGAGGCTGATTGCCCCTCATTACCCCCTGTATACTACATGACACCAATCAGGCTGAAAGTCGGGCCCGATCGAAAAATTCTCACATGACTGGAAACTCAGCCTGAAAAGGGCAAAAATCGCACTGTGTATGCCCCCTTAAGTTTATTTTTAGTTTCTTTGTATTTGTAGTTGTTTTCAAGCAGTATTTTGCTCTTGAGTTACACTGTTCCCCCTTTGTGTTTGTTTCCCTTCCCCTTGGCTTCCTTCTAGATGCTTCCATCCACCTGCTCCCAATCAGCTCATTAGTCGAGTCTTTGTTCTGTCTCCCACATTTATTCTCCCTGTGCAGTTCCTCAGTGCTGAGTCCTCATCTTTTCCTGGCTCCCCACATTAATTTTTCCCTGAAAAACTTCTTCTTTTTTCCACTTTTACCCGATGTATTCCAGCATCCAGCCGCCAGTGTTTTTAATTCAGAGTAATTTTCATGTGAATGTGCTTTTACTGGAGGCATCCATGTTTGTCAAAGAACACTACTGCCACCTACTGGTTAGTGACATTGTCACGGTGCGGGTATCGGCTGTTGATCAAGTCCCAGTGCTGTATCTGGTGTTTGTCACAACGCCAGCTATTATCAAGTCATCTTGAAACATTCTTCTTCCAAATGTTAAGGCATATTACGGGTTTTTCTCTCAAAATTCCAGCATCCAGCTACCGCGTCCACGCGGCATTGTCAGTTTTAACTATAGCTCTGGTGAATTTCAATGGTGAAGTCCTCTGGAAATCTTCAATAATTGTTGTTGATTGCAGATGTGTCTAGTAGTTCCCATTGATTTAGCTTTGGAAAGCGGGGAGAATGGCTGTAGGGCTTACCGCACCCGTGGACGTCACTGCTGGAAGATGGCAGGAGGGGAGGGGCTACTAGATTTAGATTAAAAATGGCGGCTCCCAGACTCTGTGATCGTGACAAAATGTTTGTTCATTTTTTACTGATTAATGCTAAATTAAGTAAATCACAGCAAAGTGTATTCCTTTTTTAGGTATGAATAATGATCTGTTGATTAATCACAGCGAATGTATTCGTTTTTAGAATAATGATCTATTGATTGACTGTTGGAGTTAAACTTTTAACTGAGGTATTTTTAGCTTAAGGTTGTAGTTCAACTGTTTTTATTTGCTTTACTACCTGATTTTATCATATTTTTAATCTTGCATTTATCTTTTGCTTCTATTTTGCTGTTTAATTCTTGTAAAGCACAGCTGTCTTTGCACTGAACTGCACAGTAGAAATAAACTTGGCTTGTCTTGCCTGTCCCATCATAGTTGCAAATGAAAACTGTGTTTTGTGTCTTTTTTTGTCTGCTGTTTCTTCCACCTCACTGTAAGCCGTTATCTGGACTGATCGGGCTCGATCCGTACTCAGACTGGGGCGATAAAGGCAGCTAATGGTTGTGAAGTAAACCCAGAGCAGCAATGATCGCCTGATCAATCTGTTCAGGCTAATCCAAACATGCCCGGCGGGAAGCTCGCTGTACATGAGGAGTAAAAGGGGTTTAGGGAAGGATTGGTCTCTGATAACTGGACAAAAACAAAACAATATATAAGGTGGTTGACATTGGCAGCCTGTCCATTTCTGGTTTATTTAGAGAGATTTGTTGTTTGGGATCAAGAAGGCCTTAAAGGGTCTCAGAGGAAACTGAAAATCGCTGAAAAGTATCGGATGATGAGGAGAGGCACCACCTGCAGTCTGATATCCAGGGAGATTATTGAAAAGAACAGGGCAGAGCAGCAGAAACCTGCATTAGGGCAGAACCATTCATTATGCTGCATGAGCTCTCAAAGAAGCTGTGTTACATAATCTGAGCTGACTGTATATGTTTGCATTAGAAGTGAAGTCTGGAGCAATTCAGGCTTAGAATTGGCTTTTAAAGCCTCCAGCATCTCTGTGCTTTAGTTTCTACCACACAGACCCACAAGGAGCAGGTATGCAGCCGTGAGGCTGACTGGAGACGTGACTCCAGTGGATTCCATGAATCTGTTCCTGCATCAGTTAAAAGAGGAAGAAATGTTTACCCTTTCTACATGTCTGATTTGTCCAAACAGGAAGCAGTTAAGAGCCGTGTTTTATGGAGAGAAATCTGTTCCAATATTATCGAAAGCAAAGATTATTTTTTAAAAAGAGAAATTTTAAGAGAAGGCATTTAAAAAATGTGACTTTGAAAAATTTCCTAATCAACAAAAGCAGGGAGTTTGAGAGAAACTGAGATGTATATGCAAAAGTTCAACCAATATTCTTACAGTTTTATATTTTTTCAGATTTTGTTATAAAAACTGTATTTTTTCTTCTTTTTTTTCTTTTTTCAGCTTCGATTTTATCTAAGTTCTTTTACTACAATTATTTAACATTTGTGGGAAGGAGACTGATATGGAGCTAAATTTGGTCCATAAAATTTCTAAGTAAAATTTATCCTGGAAAATAAAAATAAAAAACTACTTTTCAGAATGATGTTTTTGTTACTTTCAGGTGACGGATGTGGATCCATAGCCACAGTTTTCCCAAAAAGTTAAAAAAAAAACAATCCACTGGACTTTAAACCCAAGTTTGAAGACGTTTCGCTTCCCTTCCAGGAAGCTTTTTAATTTAACAATGTCAGAAATAGCGTTGAGTTCCAGGAAAACTTTATAGAGTTCAACGCTCTGGCTGAACGGCCTATTCCCAGCTGCTGCATTCAGGGGACCATGGGTCCTGTCTTTAAAAACATCATCAATATGGGGTGTAATGTAATAAAAATATAATTTGTAATGCACTTTACATTTCAAATAAAATCTCAAAAGTTATCTCAAAGTCTACATTATGCTAAACTAACATGGGCAGCTTTTTTGTTCAGTTTTAAAAGTTTAAATGTTTTTCTTTTGAACTAACTTTTTTATGTACTTATTTTTTTCAGGCGCTTTACTGTCACCCATGGGGGGGATTCTACCATTAGGCAATATTAGGCATGCCTCGCCCCAAGGCCCTGGGCTCATAAAACCTCTGTTTCCATATCTGGTTAATATACAACTATTCCTTATTTGTGCACATTAATTATGTTTTTGATAAAAATCCTTTGGCTAAAATGCCTGTCTTTACCCAGGGCCCCAAATTTCCTAAATCCGCCCCTGCTGCCACCAACTGGTTAGGAGGAGAGCAGCTTTAATCAAATCATCCCACTGTGAATCTGTGAATTGTTGAAACTTGACTTTTTTTTTTAATCTAAAAATAACTCTTTTGATATTTTTTTCAGATGTAAGTCAAGTTGCCTGTTTTGCTGGTTGTTGTGACCCAGAGGAAGAGAAAATTAAATTTTATTTCTGTCTGAGGAGATGCTCCACTTTTCTGCAGCCTAAACACAGCTAATGACATCATTGATCTGCAGTTCACCGCCCTTCCTCCACCAGCAGAGGTCGCTGTTTGCCCCCTTTGCTCGTGACGTACGTCTGACGTAGAAGGAAGAGCAACAACAGACCGCAGCAAACAGCTTGTAACTAACCTCTATTAGCTGACTGCAGATGTATATCAGCAGAACCTGGTTTCAGAGGAGCTTTGGTTGAAGGATTGGAGCCAGAGAGGAGCGGGAAGGTGAGTCAGACCCATTTGATCTATTTCCGGTTACAGAAATAGCTTTAATCAGCAAACCGCTGATTTCATCTTTCTAAGCTTCTGCTTCATGTTTAGGAGGAATTTAAATGGTCAGAAATGTTCCTTAATAAGGAGCGCGGCGGTCATGCAGATCATTTTAATAGAAAAGCTTCATGTTGTTTTTGTTAGAAGATCAGCTGACTGGAGGAAGTTCTACTTTCATTTCCTTTTCCTGCTTCTCATTCAGAGCTTCCTCTGAGCTTCCAGCAGGTTTCCTTCAGTCATCCAGGAAGGAGCAGGAAGTCAGGGAAGGAAACAGAGAGAAAATCCTCTTCCTCTGTTTTCATTGGTCCATTTAGGACATCAAAGCACAAGCCTGTCCCCCAGCCTGTCCACCGATCTGTCCACCAATTTGTTCCCCAGTCTGTCCACCAGCCTGTCCCACAGTCTGTCCCCCAGCCTGTCCACCAATTTGTTCCCAATCTGTCCACCAGCCTGTCCACCAGTTTGTCCCCAGCCTGTCCACCAGCCTGTCCACCAATTTGTTCCCAATCTGTCCACCAGCCTGTCCACCAATTTGTTCCCAATCTGTCCACCAGCCTGTCCACCAATTTTTCCCCAGCCTGTCCCCCAGCCTGTCCACCAATTTGTTCCCAGTCTGTCCACCAGCCTGTCCACCAATTTGTTCCCAATCTGTCCACCAGCCTGTCCACAAATTTGTCCCCAGCCTGTCCACCAATTTGTTCCCAATCTGTCCACCAGCCTGTCCACCAATTTGTTCCCAATCTGTCCACCAGTCTGTCCACCAGCCTGTCCACCAATATGTTCCCAGTCTGTCCACCAGCCTGTCCACCAATTTGTCCCCAGCCTGTCCACCAATTTGTCCACCAGCCTGTCCACCAATTTGTCCCCCAGCCTTGCCCCTAGTCTGTCCCCCAGTATGTCCACCGATCTGTCCACCAGCCTGTCCACCAATATGTTCCCAGTCTGTCCACCAGCCTGTCCACCAATTTGTCCCCAGCCTGTCCACCAATTTGTCCCCAGCCTGTCCACCAGTCTGTCCCCCAGTCTGTCCACCAACCTGTCCTCCAGTCTGTCCCCTAGTCTGTCCCCCAGTATGTCCACCGATCTGTCCACCAGCCTGTCCACCAATTTGTCCATCAGCCTGTCCAGATTTTCTCCTGATCTTACGATTCCTGATGGGGAGGTGGTCGTTAAAGGCTGATCGTTACCCCCTGTTCATTACACCACCCACCATCAGGCTGAAAGTCGGCCCGATCGAAAAATTCTCGCACGACTGAAAAGTCGGCCCGTAAAGGGCAAAAAATCGTACAGTGTACGCCCGGCTTTACGTACAATGTCAGTCAAAACAAATTACAGCCACTTTGGTTAAACAGTAACATGTTATGAATAAACCTGGAGAAAGAATCTGGCTTGTATGTCTGGTCTAGAAACAGCCTCACGCAGGGGAATTCTAAGGCCTTGCAGGAGAAACAGGAGCAGTGAAAACTTTAATAGTGAGTAAATAGCATAAATTAATATATGAAATAACAGAAACTACAAACCGTTGCTACAGATGGTAACAAATGTTACAGAAAATGGTTCTTGATTTTGAATAATGTGGTCCTGGAAAGTCCTTGAACCCAATGTGAGGTTTGGGAGCTCTGACTTGGGTCTCTGCTTGATGGCGCAGGTGAACAGAAGAAGTGCGGCGGAGCTCCGAGGGCCGCGGCCATGTCTTCCGGCTGCCCCCCCCAGTCGCCGGCTGTAGAAAGGACGGAGGTAGCGGTGGAGGGAGAATGCCCTCTGCTGGCTGCGACCTTCGCCTACTGGGACAACATCCTGGGCCCCCGGGTTCACCACATCTGGGCTCCCAAGGGCGATCAGCTGATGTACCTCAGTGACGGAGAGGTCACCTTCCTGGCCAACCACACGCTGAACGGAGAGATCCTCCGCAGCGCAGAGTGTGGCGCCGTGGACGTGAAGTTCTTCGTGCTTGCAGAGAAGGGCGTCATCATCGTGTCCCTGATCTTCGACGGCGAGCTGAAGGGGGATAAGAACACATGTGCCCTGTCTGTCATCCTGCCTCAGACGGAGCTGGCCTTCTACCTGCCTCTGCACGCCGTCTGCGTGGAGCGGCTGAAGCACGTCATCAGGAAGGGTCGGATCTGGATGCAGAAGGTGTGCTGGGACTCCTCTGCTCTGCACTCACAGCAGGTCACACCGTTTCGCTGGCCAAGTCCTGCCGCGTCCAGATCACTCACGCATGCTGATGCTCCCTCCTAAGGTCGCCTTAGAGTCACACTTAACCCCAAGGAGCAGAGATTTAGACGGACGCAGCACAGCTCCATTAATCACCCACTGAGCTGCAGAAGGGGGCGGGGCTAACGGCCTTCTGAGAAACGCTCTGCTTCTCTATGGAGCTGAAATGATCAGTCTGATTAATAAATAATCATCAGTTGATTCATTTATCCAGTAATCATTAAAAAGATAAAGGTTAAGAAGTTTCTCAGAATTTAAAATGTTTTATCCCTTAAAATGTGTAAAAATGTTTTCATTCACATTTTTTTATTTTTAAGTAATTTGATTTACTAAGATTATCTTTTTATTTATTTACTTAATTGATTAAAACATTTAAAACTAAAATACATTCATATATGGAAAAGAAAACCACCAGATTAAGAACAGCAGCTAAAGTTCATCCTTTCTTTAAATTATTTACATAAACTGATTAAAATAATCAACATAATCGGCTTCAGTTACAGTTTCCATCCATCATCCATCCATCATCAACCCATCCATCACCCATCCATCCATCATCCATCCATCATCAACCCATCCATCACCCATCCATCCATCATCCATCCATCCATCATCCATTGATCCTTCCATCGATCATCCATCCATC
>JAGKQL010000009.1:38914495-38929423 GCA_018398635.1 Cyprinodon brontotheroides | reverse complement strand
CACCCATCCATCCATCCATCCATCATCCATCCATTTATCATCCATCCATCATCCATCCATTTATCATCCATCCATCCATCCATCCATTTATCATCCATCCATCATCCATCCATCCATCCATCCATCATCCATCCATTTATCATCCATCCATCCATCCATCCATCCATCCATCCATCCATCCATCCATCCATCCATCCATCCATCCATTCTTCCTCTCTGGTAGAACCTCTCTTATCTTTCATAATCAGACCTCCTGATCATCTGGTTCCATCCAGGCTGTCATTCTCTTCCTTCTTCAGTCTTATTTATCTTTGCCGTCGCTCTGCAGCTCTAATCTAAGTTATCTTGAAACACTGAGGATCCAGTCTGTCAGCTGATCCTGTCTCTGGGTCTTTCCTTCCCTTCCGACTCGTTTCCTGTAGTTATGGTTGAATTTTGTCCACCTGACTGCAGCCTGGATCTTTTTGTTTATTGCTGTTCCTTGTTTTAAGAACTTCCTCTTCCTTCCTGTGACTTCAGGGCTACAACATCATCTCAGTGCTGAGCCTGGAGATCGCTCCCATCATGGAGCTGCTGGCGTCCATGAAGTCGCACAGCGTTCCTGAGGACATAGATGTGAGACACACGCAGACACGTCCCAGTTGGCCTCGATCTGGAGGACACTTCACGATCTTATTGTTCAACATTTAAATCTGCTTTCACATGATTTCTGTTTTTATCTGATCTGGGTCATTTTCTTGTTTGGTTCCCGATGAACAGATAAAAGACACCCTGCTAAATGATGATGACATCGGGGACAGCTGCCATGAGGGTTTCCTCCACAAGTAAGCAGTTCTCCTCATCCCAACGGAGACGGATGGCGAACAATGGCCATTTAACACCCGTCACCCTTCCAATGATGAGTGATGGAGCTGCTCCTAGCAGAGTTTCTCCACAGAGAAAGGAGGAGGGGGCGGAGCTTTCTGGGCCTTTCTGATTAGTTCCTTCAAAGCTGAGGCCTCTGGCTTCAGTCTTTAACTGAAGATGCCTTTTTTCCTTTCCTAACTGCTTCCAACCCTTTCTCACACTGATTTAAACTGGCCTGTCACTGTAAAAAGCTGCAGCTCTTCATTCAACCAGCCGAGCGCATTAGAAACTAATTGGATCTAATTTTCCTGCGTTTGTCTCTGTGTTTCAGAGCCATCAGCTCTCATCTACAGACCTGTGGCTGTTCGATCGTGGTGGGAAGCAACCCGGAGAAAGTAAACAAGGTGCATTTCAGTGGAACCGACCTGAATTTATTTTGCTGTATTTAGAAAAACTTGTTTTTTTCTTTACGTAGATCAGAATTAAACGGAGATTGTTACCTTGACTAGTGCAATATACAAATAGAAGTTTACGTACAAGGTGAAATTACATCAGCTGGCATAAAGGTCAAATTTAGCATAAAAACACAGTGATAAAACCGTGATAAACACATTCTATCAGCAGGAAATGGAAACCCAGGGACACCCCTTAATGTAAGTGATAGCAGCGCACGGTGTGAACGGAAAAAATATTCTTAAAGTAAAGCGTCTGACATAGCATCATGTTTTTTTGTGCTTTTATTCGATTCAGAATCACAGTTCAAATAAGTTTATAGGCCATGTGAAGATGATTCCGCAGTTTTCTGCTAAACTCAATAGAAATATCAAAAATGTGTAGTTATACATGTTTAAATAGTCTCAAATTTTCATGATGCACTGCGGCAGTAAAGGTTATTCTGGGTTTACTTCTTCTTCTTCTTTACTACTGGTGGTTGGCTTTGGTCTCAGTACCTCCACCTTCTGCTCTGGAGTGTAAACGCTTCGCCTATGAGGAAAAAGGAGCAGCGCATGAACCGAACGCAACACACGCGAACCGAACCGAGACAGTCGAACCGACTTTCGAACGGACGGTTTTCATAAACCGTTCCATCCCTAATACAGATTCAGCCTTATCCGTTCGACATCTCATTTCATCACACACACATATATATATATATATATATATATATATATATAAAATACAATTCTTCCTTATAAACAATTCATTTACAGAATTATATATGTTATGTTTCTATGAAGGGAATACCTTGGATAAACTATGAACTTTACAATCCACAATAATTAAAATGAAAGTCACAACAGCTGAAGAACAAACATAAAAAGTCCTCAATCTTCCCCTATGAGAAGCTTTTTAGGCGTCCAAACTCATCCGAACAGAGAGTTGAGTTTCATCTGTGACTCCATAGTATTCTTCTAATGATGTCCGCTGCCTGCCTGTCAGTAGAAATCAGGTTTGATCAATTAGATTACTGTATTTTCCAGACTATAAACCACTACTTTTTTCCCACGCTTTGAACCATTCAGCTTATAATAGCTGTTGTTGAGCCGATGCCTTTTTTTGGCCCCGAACCCGATACCTGGCTGTGCAGTATTGGCCGATACCTTCTGTTTGAAATTGATGTGTGTGTATCTATGTAGAACTGCATACTACTAGGATGTAAAATAATTGCCATCATGGCTTTGTCAAGCTGCTGCCTTCCTTTGTGAAGCAGGAAAAAGACTAAAACAAAGTGAATCCAGTAGAACGTTTTATTGCCTAACTGGAATGGATGACAATAGTTGAAGAAACTTTTGGCTCTCAAAATCGTATCGGTGCCCTATTTGTTGGTAATCGCCGATACCGATACTACCATTATAGTGCTGGATCGGGACCCCGTCCGATGCTGGTATTGATACCGATGCAACACTAATTACAGAACAACATTTTAAATTGCAGGCAAGAGGCCCCCTGGTAAGGAGAGCTTACTGTGTCCGACCGTCCGCCCTAACCCCTTAATCCCTCCATCACTATATCAAGCGGGGACTATATAGTGAACTTTATACTGAACTCAGTTAACTGATCGTTCGGACACCGTTGGTCACGCAACTCCTCCACTGCCGGGTGCCTGCGCCATCTTTGTTATCAGTCGCCACTTTCGGGTAGCAACAGCAGGCCGCTGTGACAGCAAATCCCATAATGCTTTTCGACGAGAGCCTTCAGCGCAAAGCATTCTGGGATATATCTGCCTCTGCTGATGCCTTTTTTTTTTCTCACACACTTCGTAGACACTTTTTCTCTTCCGACCTTTGACCGTTTTCAAAGAACCGCTGTGAGAAAGGTGAGCTTCAATGACTGAAACCGTAGCTCACCACAGATATACGGCTGAAAGTGCGCAGAAAAAGATAGCTAATGGGGGGACAGTGGCGTTGGATGTAGGAGTTTGCCCTGAAATCTAAGTATTGACGGTTCAAGCCCCGACTCCGACTTTCATGGTTGTTGTGTCCTTGGGCAAGACACTTCACCTGCATTGTCTACTGATGGTGGTCAGAGGGCCCGGTGGCGCCAGTGCACGGCAGCCCCGCTTCTGTGAGTGAGCCCCAGGGCAGCTGTGGCTACAATGTAGCTTGCCACCATCAGTGTGTGAGTGTGTGCGTGAATGGGTGAATGAATGTAGTGTGAAGCGCTTTGGTCAAGTCTCCTAACTTGAATAGAGGCGCTATATAAGTACATGCCATTTACCATTTAATGACGAGCACGTAGGACAGCCTTACGTAAACATATCACCAGAATGATTGACAATTCTTATTTAGATGATCCACCCGGAAATAGATCATCCTCTATACCTTTAATATATTTCAAAATATTTACATTTTTTTTATGTCTTGATCAAGGTAATCGGGTGAGTGGGGCGGCGCCCTCTATTGGCCAGCCACCACTGCGTTGTTGCCCTCAAATGAGTGTCCTTTGGCCTTCAGGTGTAGGCGAACAGCTGAGTCCTGTCCTGAGGAGTCGGCGGTTGCTTGGTCTCTCCAATGTCCAGCTCTGTGCTCGCTTCACTTCACTGAATGGCGTAAAACATGCCGTCTGCCTTCTTTCTGGGTGTCTTGTCTTCGGGGTGAACCAGTTTTTGTCTCAGGGTGTCGCCTGCAGGAACAAATGTTGGTTCCTCACTGAGGGCTTAAAAGCCAGCATATGGGGGAAGAATGTGCCCTCTTAGCTGTTAGCGTAATTGGAATAGTTTGTAGCTTATTAGCATCAAGTGGTTAACAGAGTAGAAGCTGCAGTTTGTTCCCTGAAAATGAGCAGAACCTGCTGAGCTAATCAACTGGTTTAATGGTTGAATCATTAGTTGTTTCTCTGCTCCTCCTCAGATTGTCCGGACGCTCTGCCTCTTCCTCACCCCAGCTGAGAGGAAATGTTCTCGCCTCTGCAGGGCCAGCTCCTCCTTCAAATACGACACGGGTCTGTTTGTCCAGGGTCTCCTGAAGGTAGCGTCCCGCCCCGTCTCATTGTGCAGTCCGGGAGGAAGACCCGCCACTTTGACGCTGACTCTGTCTGCTTCCAGGACTCCCACAGGCAGCTTCTGTCCTGCCGTTCCGCCATAAAGCTCTACTCTCCGTACCCGACCACACACATCGACGTGGACATCAACACCGTCAAGCAGATGCCTCCGTGTCACGAGCACACGTTCAACCAGAGGCGCTACATGCGCTCCGAGCTGAACGCGCTCTGGAAGACGGACAGCGAGGAGGACATTCCACCGGAAACTGTGATCCACACGGACGAGACTTTCACCCCTGACCTGTGAGCACACCTGTAACCCCTCCCCCTGACAGTTTCTATAAAAACAAGGATGAAATCAAATGAAATCTTCCTCTTTTTTTTTTTCTCCCAGAAATATCTTCCAAGATGTCATGCATAACGACACGTTGGTCAAATCTTTCATCGAGGAGGTAAGAAGGTTTTTAGATCTTCACTAAGAAACATAATAAATCAAAGAACGCAGCGCCATTAAAAGATACTCATTTATCTTAAATAATAAAGGTTTTCAGGAACTGGTGTTCTGTCAGATCAGCATACCTATAGTCAATACACAGGCGCAAGACGAGAAATTTGCATTTATCCCTTTAGTTTTGTACGTAAAATAGACTTTAAACTACCTCGACGGGCGTGTATCCCTTTAGTCAAGTACAACACAAAACAGTTTAAGGTCAGATCACCATACGCTTCAAAAAACACCAAAAACTAAGTAACTAAATCGTTTTTTTGTACATGACTAAAGGTATACACGCCCATTGAGGTAGTTTAAAGTTTATTTTTCTTATAAAACTAAAGCCGGACGTACACTGTGCGGCCCAGCTACAGCTCCGCTATGCGATGGCTGCGCAGGATTTAAAAGTTAGCAGCTCACCATGTTTGTTCTCACACTGTGGGACCATGTCGCGATCTACCTGCTCACACTGTGCGTCTCAAAACCAGGTGGGACTCAGCTCCACAGTTAGATGAAGCTACTCAGACCTGCGTCTATCCGGAGGCCAAAGGAGTAGAAAAGAGATATGAAGCTCACTAGAGTAAAACGCGCTGCCTTGGAATTTGTGCAATTCTGTACTGAAAACCCTAAGAAGAAAAGATGACGGCGTATTTAGACAAAGACATGGCTGAGAAACAACGTGGCTACTTCTCTCAGTCAGAAACACTGAGAGACAAGAAATTATTTTAAACTGCAAAATGGGAATTTCGATGAAAATGAATAGAAATATAGTCCTAGATTATCTCTGTGTCTCTAAAAGTTTAACCTCAGCCAAATTTTAAAAAATCACAAAGTTTTTATAGATTTTCTTTAGATGCAGCTGTGTGAAACCCTAATTTTTAATTCAGGGTGGATTGATGGAAGCTTTGCACATCATGTGTGCAGCCTGTTGGCACCATGAGGGTCTTTTTGCACAGCGGAGCAGTTTCCAGCCGCATGTCGTCTGCTGGAGGCTGCAGCTACACTTTCTCCTAACAAAAAAAGCCGCAGCTTTCCTCATGGCGGCTGTAGCATTGGAGCGTTTTCATTCCTGCGTTTTAAAGAGGGTTGCTAATCAACTTCCTGTGTTACTCCCAGGTGTTCATGCTGAAGCCCGGTCTCTCCCTGAGGAGCACCTACCTGGCCCAGTTCCTGCTGCTGCTCCACAGGAAGGCCCTCACGCTGCTCAAGTACATCGAGGACGAAACGTAAGAGACAAACCGACACAGAGAGAACCTCAGCAGCCTTCAGCTTGGTGGAGCAGAGTCCATCTTTGCTTTTATTTTATTTATGTTGCATCGTTAAAATCATCTCCTTCCTGAAAACTACACACATTGCTGTCCAATAAGATCAACCTTTGTTTGTCTAAAGATATGATAAAAATTCAATTCAGTTTATTTCTATTTCACCCAATTCACAGCAAATATCACCTCAAGGTACTTTCTAGTTCATCCAGATCATCCAGTCAGATTGATTCAGTTTTTATCTTAAAAAAACCAGTTGATTGCATTGCCTCATTGACTCTTCAGCAATCCCTCACACTAAAGCATGCTTGTAGCGACAGTGGAGAGGAAAAACTCCCTTTGAACAGGAAGAAACCTCCAGCAGAACCAGGCTCAGTGTGGGCGGCGCGGCCGTCTGCTGAGGCTGACTAGCTAGGGTTTTGGGAAGACAGAAGCAGAGATACAAAAAAAGCAGCCCAGCTGTAAAGGCGGCAACATCCAGAGAAACACACACCAGCCAGGCAAGGCGAGCTCGGAGCCAGCTCCCACGTCAGAGGGATGAAGAGAGCACATCCAGTTGAGTCACAGTCAGAGAAACAGGACTACACTGAAAACAGTAAAAATAAAAACAATAATTTTAATTTATCATTTAGATCACTGAGTCTGGGGCGGCCATTTTGCCCATATAAAGTAACTTACCTCCCACTCCTGCCATCTTCCAGCAGTGATGTCGCGGTGCGGACCAAGCCTAGCGCCATTCTCCCCGTTTTACAAAGCTAAATCAATGGCAACTTCTGCGAACACATCTGCAATCGCTTAACAATTATTGAAGATTTCCAGAGGACTTCACCATTGAAATTCCTACCAGAGCTATAGTTAGGAAACTGACAATGCCCATGGCAGTTGGATGTTGGAGCACATGGGGTAAAAGTGAAAAAAAAGAGTTATTCCACCTTTCGATTCCTGATCCTCCGCGGGCCGGGTTGGTGCGTTGGATAAGCCAACTTGAAGAGGGAGGATTTGCCATCGAACTTCTGGCCAGAGAAAAACCCGTAATATGTAGCCAACATTTGGAAGAAGAATGTTTTCAAGATGACTTGGATAATAGCGCGTTGTGACAAACACCAGATACAGCACTGGGACTTGATCAACAGCCGATACCGCACCCGTGGACGATGTCACAAACCAGTAGGGTGGCAGTAGTGTTCTTTGACAAACATGGATGCCTCCAGTAAAGCACATTCAGATGAAAATTACTCTGAATTAAAAACACTGATCATTTATTGAACAGTATGGAATAATTTCATATTTAAAAGAACTTTCAGAAGTTGGAATTCTGAAAATGACGCCTTACTTTTCCCTTAAAATGCTCCATAAAGGGCTCCATCAGTGAGGGGAAAAACCAGATGGGGAAGGAGGTAAAGCTGTCAACCAAACTGCAATGCACGGCGCTGAGCTTCACCAATTAACAAATGGAAAAACTATTAGAATGGTAAACGTTTGCGGAGGAAAAAAGTGTGGAAGTGATTTATCGAGCTCCAGGTTTTAACAGGATGATTCATCCAGAGAGACGCTGTGAGTTAGAGGCAGGGAGGAGGAGGGAGTTTAGCTGCAGGAGGTCATAAATCCTCGGCATCGTTCCGTTTGAACGGCGAGGAATGATGGCCCCAGTGAGAGAAAAGGACCAACCCCTCAGAGGCGCCGTTATCATCATCATCATCATGGCAGTGCTGAATGTTTGTCCGGATCGTTAGTCTGCCCTCCCTCAGAGCGTCAGACACCTGCTGCGCCTTGTTTGGATGCTCAGGAACCGCGCCCTGGCTTTCTCTTCCCGTAGCTCTTCTGAGACTCCGCCCCCTTCCATCTGCATGTTTCCATTGTTGACCCGGTCAGTGCTCCATCTGGGCCCAACTAATCTCCGTCTGTGCTCCCAACAAGCGCCGCCTTCGCAGATCACTGCCGGGTCCTTCTCTGCTCCTCCCTTCTGAGTCAGGAATGGGCCCTGAGCCGCCCCGTCTTACCGATGCATTGCCAGCAAACCTCTAACCCGCCTGAGGGAGGTTATTATTGGTGCTAAAGCACGGAAGCGCCTGCGTTTATGAAGCCGCCGTTAGCAGGTCCCACGCCAGGATTGATTACACTCTGGGGGGGAAAGGTTCAGCTGCATGCGTGAGCTGATAAACGCTCTGAGATGTGGGAGAACAATGACACAAGAATCAGGATCATCTTTGCTGTCATTATGACACAGGAGGCAAACATGATAAGCAGACAAAATAAAAAAGCGTTCCTGAAGGCGGGCCAGGGGACAATGTCTGCGTTTCATAAAGCAGTTATCCTGGGTTTATTTACCAGCCTGAACTAGACTTAATTGATCTTATGTGAGGAACATTTGGGCAGAAACGCTTAAGGAAAACCAGCTGAATTCAAATGTGATGCTGGAGGGGACTTTTCAGAGTCTTAGATTTCTTTTTTTATCACCCCTGTCAATAATTTATCTCTGTTCATTCCAGCTCCATGTTGCTCCAATGACACAATTCTAATTTCAATACATTCTATTTATAAAGCCTATGCACAAATGTACGTCATCTCAGGTCACTCTTCCAGTTCACCCAGATCATCCAAGCCCAGATTGATTCAAAGTTTTCGGCCTTAAAGGAAACCAGCTGATCAATGCGTGCATCACCCTCAGCACCCTCACAATATGGCCATTGCTTAGAAGCATGCAGAGAGAACAACTCCCTTGAACAGGAAGAAACCTCCAGCAGAAACCTCCAGCAATCCTGCTTCTAGTTGAATCACACCAACGTTAAGGCAGAAGGAAGCTTGACAGAAATATAGAAAGCATACAGATACAAAAGGCAACTGGGTCAACCAGCTCCACAGGCGGCCCCTGTCCAGGAAAACACACAGCCAGGCAGGTTGATGCTGGCATGGTAACCAGCTCCGAGCCAGCTCCCATGTCAGAGGATGAGAAGAGAGCACATCCAGTTAGTCAGCAGTCAGAAACAGGACTACACCTCTGGACTACAGGCCAGCCCAACATCTAGAAACATTCTGTGTGCTTCCATTTTGCTCCAATGACACAGTGAGACGTTCTTTGTGTCAGGGATGTCAGCCAAGCATGTTTCTCTGGGTAAGCACAGGGGCCCATGAGATGGATCACAGGGGGATCGATGGCAGTTTTTCTGGTTAGCAGAGCGGAGAGCGTTGCTGAAGTTTGCTGGTGAAGATTCTCAGTCATCCAGGTCACATTCATTCCAAAAAAGTTTAAAAAAACAAAATCCACTGGACTTTGTTTCCAAGCTTATAAAAGATCGCAAGCTTTCTATTCCATCCAGGAAAGCTTTTTTCAATTCAAAAAACGCCAGAAATAATACGCTTGAGTTTCAGGTTTTATCCAGTAGCCCAACAAAGCCTTGATTTGGTTTGAAAATTAAATAACTATTTTAATAAAAATTTAATAATCAATTTATGTATATATTAGTAATTGTAAATATCAATTTTATGCAGTATTATTGTTGGTAAAAGTAGGTAGGTAATGACAAAGGAAGAGATGTTTGCCCCAGAACTCATACCTGAAACAAGTGTTTTCACTATACCTTTGATCTAGAAAGCGCAGATATTTAAATATATGTTTCTATTTGTTAGCAAAGGCTGTAGCAAAGTATAGTTTTTTTCTTTATTTAGAAAATACGAATGTTTTGCTCGTTAATTTTCCTGTCGCAATAGTGTAGATTGACCCTGAGGTTCTGGCGCCTATCCACTTTCGGCCACCCCTCGGTGTGCATTGGTTATTGCCTGGATGCCCTTATAAAAAATATCTAGCTACACCTCTGTGTGACAGGAGCTTAAGGAACAAGGGCATGAAAATGTTTAACAGAGCTGGTTGATTTTCAGCTGGTCTGGGTGGGTGGTTGGGTTTTGAACGTGGAGAAAACTTGTTCTTCCAGGGGGGTGGAATGCGAGTTTTGTCCACAGGGGGGAGCTGCTGTGCAGACGAAGCTGCTCCAGGCTCTGTTAGCGCTGGATTTCACGCTTCTGTCACAGGAGCCATGCTTACATCTCCATGCCTCTGTTTACAGGCAGAAAGGGAAGAAGCCGTTCCGATCCCTTCGGAATCTGAAGACGGACCTGGATCTAAAGCTGGAGGGAGACCTGAACATCATCATGGCGCTGGCAGAGAAGCTGAGGGCGGGGCTTCACTCCTTCGTGTTCGGGAAGCCGTTCTACACCAGCGTTCAGGAGCGAGATGCTCTCATGAGCTTTTAACTCGTTTAAAGTGTTCTCCTGTTCCAGACCTGGTCTCTGTGTCGGATCACAGGAAGAACTCATCCTCACTGATTCACTGAGTTAGTAAAGTTACCTTTATGCTTAAAAAAAAAGACTGATTTGTTTTATTACCAAACCTTTTCTCTTTCTGAAACAACCAGTTACGTTTTAATCGTTATGTTTTAATCACCATTTTTTTTATTTTGATATAAAATTATAATGAATTATGTAAAAATTGATGAGTTAATAAACATTTGTGCTGAATGTAGATGTTGTCTGGTGAGATAACTGGATTTTAAAACCAGCAGATCTGTTGTGCTGGAGAAGGCTAGTGATTATTTTGACTCTCTGCACCTCTGATTGGCTGAAAGGTTCCTAGAGCTCCTCCTCTCCACGTTACCATTGGATACCATCAATTTGGCATTAATGTGAGATTCCTGGGTGTCTGGTTTATGAGCCATCCATCAATCATCCATCATCCATTCATCCTTCAATCATCCATTGTCCATCCAACTATCATCCTTCCATCCAACCATCATCTATCCATCCATCCATCTATCCAACAATCACCCAGCCATCCAACCATCATCCATCCATCTATCCAACAATCACACCACCAGCCATCCAACCATCATCCATCCATCTATCCAACAATCACCCATCCATCCAACCATCATCCATCCATCCAACCATCATCCATCCATCCATCCATCCATCCATCTAACCATCATCATCCATCCATCCATCTATCAAACCATCACCCAGCCATCCAACCATCATCCATCCATCTATCCATCAATCCACCCATCCATCCAACCATCATCCATCCATCATCCATCCATCATCCATCCATCCATCCACCATCCATCTAACCATCATCCATCCATCCAACCATCATCATCCATCATCCATCCATCATCCATCCATCCATCCATCATCCATCCATCCATCCATCCATCCACCATCCATCCATCCAACCAACATCCATCCATCATCCATCCATCCATCCATCAACCATCATCCATCCATCCATCCAACCATCATCCATCGATCATCCAACAATCATCCAGCCATCATCATCCATCATCCATCCAACCATCATCCATCCATCCATCCATCATCCATCCATCCATCCATCAACCATCATCCATCCATCCAACCATCATCCATCCATCTAACCATCATCCATCCATCTAACCATCATCCATCCATCTAACCATCATCCATCCAACCATCATCCATCCATCCATCATCCATCTAACCATCATCCATCCATCCAACCATCATCCATCCAACCATCATCCATCCAACCAACCATCATCCATCCAACCAACCATCATCCATTCATCCATCCATCCATCCAACCATCATCCATCCTGACTCTCTCAGTTATAAAGATAAATAGTTCTAAAGTCTGCCTTTATCTCCTGTATTTATTCTGGTGAGAACGATTCACTCAGACAGCAATAATCTTTAGAAATAAAAATGCAGAAACTGAAGACAATAATACATTTTCTTAAAAGAAATCAAAATAAACCAGTTCTGATGTCTTGAATGTTCTCAAACAATCAATGCAGTTCTGACAGAATATAAAACAAGTTTTCATGTCATCTCAAGGCACTTTCCAGTTCACCAGATCATCCAGTCAGATTGATTCCAAAGTTTTCTATCTAAGGAAAACCAGCTGATTGCATCAACTCATTGAGTCTTCAGCAATCCCTCACACTATTATTAAGTATTAAGGGCAGCTTTTGTAAAAATCAGGTTAGACATAGTAAGTAGAGCTTTATATACGGGAAATTGCCCAGCAAGAACGGATGGAAATTTAGCTGAGGAGCAGAGGGAACTGTGGCATTAAATGGTCGTCAGTCACCATCACTTCAGGCAGAGGTCAGGTGCATTCATTAAAAGCAGATCCATATAATCCATTCATCCATCCATCCATCGCGGGCCTGATTGCAGTTTCTAATGCTGTAACTGTGGTTTAAGGATTACGTAATACTAGAAACCCACCTTCCCTCAAGTAACGCATTAGAAGAGGCTGCTTGAAGATCTTCATCCATCCATAATAGCCTGCAGCCAGAATATAATTACTTTTTCTCTGGAGGGCCTTGAAGTGCTCATGTTTAAAGACAGACAAGAGGAGAAGCTGTTAATTACTTACAGACCATCCTCAAGCGCTGCAGCAAAGATGTCCTTCAGGAATTTAGCTGAAAAAGGGGAATTCACAGATACGGAGGGTTGTTAATTCTTTTAAAGGCCGGAACCAAATTAGGGCCCCGTCATCAGGGGCCCGGCTTGATTGGCAGGCTTGGAGTCTCACGGCTGAAACCTTTTATTATGCAAGAGATCTGAACCATTTGTCCATTAGGGAGGCTTTGTTGTTCTGAAGAAGAGCTTAACAGCTACCCTCTTACAGTATTTTAAGAAGCACCCCAGAGTTTCAGTAAATGCCTGAGAAACAAACAGCAGTACTTAGAGTTTCTCACTGGGTTATTTTTGGAGTGATAAACCTGTAGATGGGATTAAAAAGCTTTCAGGTTTCCAACAGAAAACATTGTTAAAGCGCATCGAGGGAGATCCGCTTCTTCTCACTATTTATCAAACATAAAAGCCTGAAATCAAACTTCTCAGCAGAAGCAAAGGCCCGATCCCATTTCTGTCACTTGCATTTGTTTTGGTCCATGGTAATCGGTTTTGCGCCTTCATGTGTAGGGTTAGTGTGTTCCAATAGTTTTAAGAGCTAAGGGGAAATGCCATCCAACCCTTTAAACCAAGTGAGTGACTTAGGAACGGAGTGGCTTCCCAGAACTCATTCAGTGAAAGGAAAAATGCCGTCCGGCTGTTGAAAAGTGTCGACTGTTGGGCCGCCGACTGGACCGGACCTCAGCAGCCCCCTTTACCAGCCCCCGTCCTCAGTCGGAGGACGGGGGCTGGGGGCCGGTAAGGCCTGAAAATTAGTTCATGTCCATGAAAATGAGGACGTCTGGTCACCCTACCATATCAACAATTTGATGTTTCGGTGAGTGAGTGCTTGTTGCTATGATGCGTCTTTCCTCAGCAGCTTCACTCGTTACAAACCAACCAATCAGAGCACAGCTCATCTAAATATTCATGATCATACCCATAAAAAGGAAGAAAAACCTGTCGTTTCATTCTAGGGCTTTTTAACCAGGCTTGCATTAGGGCTCATAGAACAGCAAAATATGTCCATTTTCAGCCCAACCAATGTTACATACACCCTATTCAGAGACCATTAAAGGCCGAATTTGGGTTACATTTGGCCCTTGCCTTGATTTTCGTTCAAAGATACATCATGTAGCTTACTACACCCATAAGAGTTTTGTGTCACCTTCTGACCTTCTGAAGATATTCCTGTTAGGTTAGGTATCCAAGTACGCGTCTTCCTATGGGCAACTTGACTCGAAGGCTCAAACTAAACTGTTCATAATTTATTCTTTATGAAGTACGCCAGCATTCATAACATGTAGGCGGGAATCACTGATCCCCAGACATCCGTGGCTATATTTTTTATGTATCTATATCTTTTTAAAAAATGAAGCGGCGCGTGCAGGCGACTTTATCATCTGGTAGCGGACACGGAATTTTTATTTATTTAACCAATGTACATTACACCGAGGCGGCTACGGCTCTACCCCTTCAGTGGATTCGGCGAGCTAATCTGAATCGTTCAATTCCATTTGGAGAGTGAGATCATCTGTGGTAGTAGCACTACACAGCTTCTAGGCATTCTGAGGTAAAACCTAGCAGCAGTTCAGAGGACAGGAAGAATGAATGGTAGCCGGCGCCCGCGGACTGACTTCATACACACTCGGCTTTGTTTTAAAAAAATATGAATATAAGAAATATAACCGCGGATGTCTGGGGGACAGCTGTTTCGCAAACTATGTGTTTTGGAATGCTGGCGCATTCATAAAGAATAATATAATTATGAACAGTTTAGTTTGTGCCTTTCAATTCATTTGCTCATAGGAAGACGTTACTTGGATATCACAAGGCCATATCTTCAGAACAGCTCCAAATGACACAAAAACTAATATGGGTGAAGTAGAACATGCCTGTAATAATATATAAAATCAGAAGTGTGAGGAATGTAAAAAAAAATGGCGTTCCCCTTTAAGGACCAGCACCAAATACCCTATAGAATCATCCTATAAACCCTTTAACCATGCATTTTGTTTTTTTAAATATGTTGGAATATCTGAGTTAGACGTAAATACAAATGAACTCCTTTCTGTTGTGTTAAAACATGAATATTGGTCAATTTTAAAATCGAGAAAACTAAAATGCTTTCTTTAAAACAAACTACAATGTTCCTCTTATATTTGGTGCATTTATGTATGAATATTTTGCAAAAATATGTTGCGGTGCATGATGGGGTTTTGCATCTGAAGGCTAATGCTTCCCATCTTACATGCATTGTTGCCAGGTGGGGATGTTTCCCAATCTGGAAGTTTAGGATGGCCGTAAATGGGTAAAATCTTTCTCTAGATTTATGGCCTAAGAGGTCAATAGAACCCCTTATGACGAGCAAAATAAATCGTCTTAGAGTTCCATCGCCCGGACACCGTGGCCCCTATA
>JAGKQL010000009.1:38880211-38913995 GCA_018398635.1 Cyprinodon brontotheroides | reverse complement strand
TACAAGATCTCTGCATGTTGAACATTGATTATTAAATCTAACAAGTTGATAAATGTAGCTTTTGAAATCCATGGAAGAGTTGATCAAGTGCAAAGATTGATTACAGCTTTGGGGGTTTTCCTCTGCGTCATTTCAGGGGGATTAGGAACGGATTTGTCCCTATTTGTACGCTGAATAAATGTGAATAAACACTCAGCAGCCTCCCAGCAGCTTTTGACTCATGTAAACAACATTAATCCTCCTGTAGAGGCCATCAGCCTGTTCAACACATGCATACTGTTTTGATTACGCACAGAGTTGTGCATCATGCACCATTCAGGGGCCGTGGAGTTCTGTAGTTTTTACAACCAGAGAAAGTTGCAGAGAAGTGGCCATGTTTGTATAACAGTTTGTAAAGAACACGTCTTCTGGTGCTGAGATGGCAGCTTCCTGGTGCTGATTCAGCAGATTTAGGAAACATCTGATTGGTGACCTTTTCAGAAGAATATGTTTGTAAAGAGGTAATGGCGTCCTAGTTTTCTGGAATGGAAAAGGCAGCGTATGCAGGGATTGACCCCAGAACTTACTCTGGATCACCACTAACCCTGCTGTGTGAAATGTGACCCAGTTCTGAAAAGGGATCAGGAAAAGCTTCTTGGGTCAGTTATTAAGCACGGCGGAGGATGTTTGATGCTGTGGGCCTGTTTTTCTTATTGGACTGCATGGCATTTAGAATGGGTTTTATTTTCATAGCACCAATGTTTACTCATGTTTAGTTTCAATTAAATATTCATAAAAATTGTTGTTTTTTTATCACATGGCAGCTCTGTTTTTATTCCCTGCTTAAGATCAGAAGTTTAATTGAAAACAAAACCTTCAATTGATGCATATCTGTTAAACTTGCATTTCTTTTGATTTGTAGTTCTCTGTGCTTACCTGAGCACCTGTAGCCATGGATGGTTCTAAAAACGCCTCCTTCCCCACCATCGGGGAGCTGGATGATTATCTTAATGAGCATGATTCGAACTTCATCTGGCTACTTGTTGGTAAGAGATTCAACCTCTCACTGCGGGGCTAACGCCTGTTGAAAGATGCATTTTCTTTCCTTATTCATGTTCTTGTTGATTTTTATTTAGTTTCACTGTACTCCTTTCTATGTTGGAAAAGCTAACGGTAAACTAGCTCCACTGGTGGTTCTGTCTGTGACAAATTAGTTCTGATCCAGTTTTTTATGTCAAAGGATGAAAGAGAGAAGATACAGTTAGTCACAGTAAAAATCCCAGCCTGTAGCTATGGCTAGGAAAGAAACGGGATTAAACACTGAAAAACAGGCAGATCTCAAACATCTAGAAACAAAGGTGTTGATGGCAGCAGCACAGCTGATTTTTCTCTCCAGGATGGAGTCACAGCCAAACAGGAACAGACTAGATGAAGCTACTATGAGAAAAAGCAGAGAGAGAGATAGCAGAACGTTAGAGATTGAATAGATTCTACAGAGTGGGATAATAGAGATAGAATGATGGAAAAAGGGGCCCTATGTCCTTCAGCAGTCTAAGCCTTTCCTCTGCGTCATTTCAGATCCCTGATAAAAGATGGAGCTTGTTTAAAATCTCTCTTTCCATTGACTCAGAACTTGTTTCTTCTTCTGTTTCAGCCACCATTCTGTCCTGTGGATGGATCATCTATTTAACTTATTACAACTCTCGCAACATCGGCCTCTTCCTCACCCTTATCATCAACAGACTTTACAAGGATGGCTACATTCACATCGGTATGTCTGAGTCTTTAGGAACACATCGGAGTGGGGACAATGCTAGCCTGGATCTGTGGAAACAAACGGCAGAACGGTTTCAGAGCTAAAAGAAAATCATTAAGAGGGTCACAGAAGCTTAGAGGAAGGCATCGCTTAAAAACAAGCTTCCTATTTCTATGTCCTTTAGTTCAGTCCAGAGAAATGCATCCTTTTTTCTGTCGGCATAGAAGTCGCCTAAAGGGCTGCTGAAAATGGCTGTTTTCCTTTACCTTGTCCATAAATCTCTAAAGAAGTCAGTCGGTCGGGTCCAGCTACATCAGGAAGCTCAGGAATGAGTTCAGCTAATAAATGACCCAGTCAGTCCATCAGGTCTCTCCTCCTTCTTGAAAGCATCGCCCAGAAGCATTACGAAGCTTCTGGTTGTCATGGCAATGAAGCTGAGCAGCGCTTAGTCATTCTAATGCAGCTTTAGATGAAAATATTCAGTTCAGTTTAGTTTATTTCTATATCGCCAATTCACAGCACACTTCATCTCAGGTCACTTTACAGAAACAATTCAACCAGATCATCCAGTCAGGTTGGTTAAAAGTTTTCTATCTAAGGAAAACCAGTTGATTGCATCGACTCATTGACTCTTCAATGGAGACAGAAGCAGACATAGAAAAGAAACATAGATACAAAAGGCAACTGTCAACCAGCTCCACAGGCAGCCCTGTCCAGGAAACACACAGCCAGGCAGGCGAGCTCCGAGCCAGCTCCCATGTCAGAAAGATGAGAGCACATCCAGTAAAGGCCCATTCATACCTCACATAAAGGCGGATCACGGTCACGTGTGGAGTGTTTCATACGTTCTAACCGTGGAATTTAGATCCGTACTTTGACGAAATTGGGGAGCTTCGGCTTCTGGGGCCGAAGCGGATCATCACGAACAACCTACGAGGAAGCTTGATTGGAAGCCCTGTGAGTTTTTAGTACAAAATGTCAACAAAAATCACAAAGAAGGTTAGAATTCTGGGTTGGGTTAGATATTCAATGTTAGGGTTGGATATTCAATATTCAATGGCCTCCGTTCCACCGTCGATCTCGTTTTTACTTTTCTTTAAACTACCCGGGCAAATGCAACAGAATCAGGCCTTGGACCATGCAGCCGTATTTTGATCAATGACGAAGATCATTGGCGCCCAGCGCACCGCCACCTAGAGGAAATGCACGGGTTGTCACGCACCTCAACGGACGGAGGTATGAAGGTCAACGGATGAAACGTCTGCGGACAGAAATACGGACGTGCAGGCCAAACGTGAGGTATGAATGGGCCTTTAGTCACAGTCAGAGAAACAGGACTACACTGAAAAACAGGCCAAGCTCCAACATCTAGAAACAAAGGTGTTGATGGCAGCAGCACAGCTGATATTTCTCTCCAGGATGGAGTCACAGCCAAACAGGAACAGACCAGATGAAGCTACTATGAGAAAAAGCAGAGAGAGCAGAACGTTAGAGATTGAACTAATAGATTCTGCAGAGTGGGAGAATAGAGATAGAATGAAGCAGAATGAGGAAAAAGGGGTCCCTATGTCCTCCAGCAGTCTAAGCCTATAGCAGCATAACTATAGAGATAGCTCAGGATAAAATAAATGTTTTAAAGATTTGAAAAGATTTTCTAAACCAAGCTGTTTGTGGGGTTCCCAAGGGTCCTTGAAATTCTTGAAAGTTTGTGAATCTTAAAACAAAATGTTCAAGGGCCTTGAAAAGGTTTGAAAACGGTCATAAATAAACGTAAGTTTATGCCGTATCATGATTTTCACTGAGGTTGTTTTTAAGCTCATCATGTTAACAATGTCTTCATGTCCACAGGTTCCTTCTCCTTCTCAGTTCTGTCAGGAAAAGTCATGTTCAGAGAGGTCTACTACATCAACCAGGACATGTCCATCAGGTCACCTCTAGCGTCCAAATCCCGCTTATCGGTCTGTCTCTTCGGCTCTCTGCTCACCGGCTGCTCTCTCTCTCGCTCTGTTGCAGGATTCAGGACGGCTTTCTCATATTTCGCTGGTGGAAAATGTACAACCCAAAACAGAAGCAGCACGGTGAGTTTGGCAGCAGAGATATTCAAGACAGACCTCTCTAACACATGAATATATAAGCAGGGAATTTTGCTCCATTGTTGCAAGCAAAGAGCACAGTTTGAAAATGGGGAAAATTATGGAGCTCTCCATTTTCACAGATGTGATCAATGCATGCACAGCATGAGTCACACAAAAACAAAAAAATCCACACTCGCAGCACAATTCATGCAAGCACAAAAAAAATCCAGCAGCATGTGGAATCTGGGGGTGTCATCCCACCTGCAGTAGTTTCTTGTGATTGGCTTATACAATGGAGCTCTGTGATGCAAAAAATGCGTTTGTGTATGGAGGCACGTCAGGAGTGTCTCAAAAATCCACACACAAATACAGTGAAGTTTAAAGACTGGTACTTTTGTAGTTTTATTTATAATTGTTTATGGACCAGAAATACATTGGCGAATCTTGTTCTGTGTGTGTGTGGATTTTTTTGTGCTTGCGTGAATCGTTCTTTGCACGTATGAATCACATGTGTGTTTGTGAAAATTGAGACCAATCTAACTCCATACAAACTGAACCCTTGAAAGGTTTTCAATTAAAAAAATATATTTTTCAGACTAACTTTGCTTTTTTTCAAATATATTTTTGATATTTTACTTTTTTAACTTCCATTCAAATTTGAGAGGTTCTATTATCTAAAATATCTTTTTTTTTTTTTATGAATTGCTTTCTTTTCAAGCTGTTTTCCACATTGCTCTTCCTTCACTTATGGGTGCGGGCTTTCCTCTAGATTGGGGAGGGAACCTGCTTTTCTATTATTATTCAAAGCAATAATGTTTTTTAATTTGAATAAAAAATGCAATCCAGAAATAAAACTTTATTTTTTGAACCAAAAAAGTTTTTAGAGTAACGTTTTTTGCCTTCCTACCCGGACAGATCCAAAAGCAGAGACCAGGCTTTATGTGACGGTCAACGGCTTCGAGTTTCACGTCTACAACCGGACCGACCTCTACGCGCGGCTGCAGGAGACGTTTGGACTGGAGCCCACGCTTCTCACCACCAAGAAGGAGGAGGAGCGGGGACAGGAGGAGCGGGCCGAACCCCTGGAGAGGTCCGTCCGCAGCCCGCAGGGTTTGTCTTCCCTTTTTTCCTCAGATGATTTCAGCTGAGAATCTTGTCTTCTGCAGTGTGAACATCAGTGCGGAGAGTCCAGAACCCACGTCGTCATGGCGATCCCTCATCCCTGTGATTAAACTCAACATCAGCACGGTAAGCTCCCCTCCCCCCTCTGTTTGTGGATCTGTCCTCCGCTCAGAAACTCACGTGTTGCGTTCTGGTTCTGCGTTTCTCCTGTAGGGACGTGTGGCGTTCGGGAACCACCACCTCCCTCAGACGCTGTGTGTGAACTTTGAAGACGCCTTCCTTACGTACGCCACCAAGCCGCCGTCCAGCCACCTGGACCAGTACATGCACATCGTGAAAGGATCGTTGGAGAACGTGCGCGTCATGCTGGTTCCCAGTCCGCGCTACCTAGGAATGCAGAACGACGAGTGAGTTCCTCTGATGTTTGGATGATGTTTCATCAGAACTCTCCTTTCCCTCCTAGTTTCCTCTTTAATAGCAGGAGGCCTGAACTTCTTCTCTTAGGCTTAGGTCACACTGCAGGCGATATCGCGTTATTTTCTATCGCGTCCTGTTTTATTTGGTGTGGCAACAATAAAGGTAGGAGGCAAAATTAGGATGAAACAGCAAACAGAAAATGTAGTCTGGATTTTCTAATAAATCTAAATCACTGGGAACCGCGGAGGGATTCCTGATGTTCCACTTTCAACACAGACCCCCCTCGACTGATGGGCTTAAGGCTTCGTGGTGATGCAGTCCAACCACGCCACGTTGACGACATCTACTACTACCAGGAATGAACCTCAGGTGGGCTTTGCTCCTCACAAAACCCTACCTTCTCTTCTTTCCTTCCTTCTTTTCCTCCTTCCTTTCATTGCTTCCTTCTTTCCTTCCTTTTCTTCATTGCTTCCTTCTTTCCTTCCTTCATTCCTTCCTTCATTCTTTCCTTCCTTCCTGCTTGCTTCCTTCTTTTCCTTCCTTCACTCCATTGCTTCCCTTTCTTTCCTTCCATCTTTCCTCCTTCCTTCTTTTCCTTCTTTCCTTCCTTCCTTCATTTACTTCTTTCCTTCCATCTTTCCTCTTCCTTGCTTCTTCCTTCCTTCCTTCATTGCTTCCTTCATTGCTTTCCTTCTTTCCTTCCTTGCTTCCTTCATTGCTTCCTTCTTTCCTTTCTTTCTTTTTTCCTTGCTTCCTTTCTTGCTTCCTTCATTGCTTCTTTCCTTCTTTGCTTCTTTCCATTCTTGCTTCCTTCATTGCTTCCTTCTTTCCTTCCTTTCTTGCTTCCTTCTTTCCTTCCATCTTTCCTCCTTCCTTCCTTCTTTCCTTCCTTCCTTCATTCTTTCTTCCTTCCTTCATTGCTTCCTTCTTTCCTTCCTTTCTTGCTTCCTTCTTTCCTTCCTTTTCCTTCCTTCCTTCTTGCTTCCTTCTTTCCTTTCCATTCTTGCTTCCTTCATTGCTTCCTTCTTTCCTTCCTTTCTTCCTTCCTTCTTTCCTTTCTTTTTTCCTTCCTTCTTTCCTCCTTTCCTTTCTTGCTTCCTTCATTGCTTCTTTCCTTCCTTGCTTCCTTCATTGCTTCCTTCCTTTCTTCCTTGCTTCCTTTTTTTCTTTCTTTTTTCCTTCTTTCCTCCTTTCCATTCTTGCTTCCTTCATTGCTTTGTTCCTTTCTTGCTTCCTTCCATTCTTGTTTCCTTCATTGCTTCCTTCTTTCCTTCCTTCCTTTCTTGCTTCCTTGTAAATTTGCGACCTCTTGGTCACTGTGTGTCTCTTAACCCCCCCATCAGGTCTGGTCCCGTTGGAGCAGGAGGGAGTGGGGGAGGCAGAGACGAGCAGCGAGGATGATAAGCTGCAGGACCTTCCTCCATGCTGGGGGCTCGACATTGTTTGTGGTAAAGGAACCGACTTTAACTACGGACCGTGGGCCGACCGGCAGAGGTAAGCAGACCAATTAGATCTCAGCTGAATCTGATCCTTAAGCTGAATTTTGAGGGAAAAAACTTCCATTGGTTACACGAAAATCTAAAAAGGAAAAAAAAAGTTTTAATTGTTTCATTACCACTAATTAATCTCCAAAATGCTCTTTAACTCTGTTTTTATTGGAATTGATCTTTGTTTATAAGCATACTGGCATCTGGGATTTGAACCTTAGACCTTAGTGTTGCTAGTCTACCGTGCCCCCAGCTGTTGGACCAAATAAACTGATGGCGTGGACTGTAACTGTAACCATTCTGTTTGCATCATGACATGTTTGAGTCGCTGTGGAAGTGAGGAACGTTTTTCTCTGCAGGGATTCCCTCTGGAAGTTCTTCCTCCCGGCCGACTACCAGGTCATGGACGTGAGCGAGGTCCCACAGCCGGGAAAACCCCGCCAGATCCAAGCCTTCGAGCTCCGCATGAACATCATCGCCGACGCCACCATCGACCTGCTGTTCACCAAAAACAGGGTGACTGACTGCTGCCTCTTTTGATCCCACTTCCTTTCTGTGCCGAGGGGCTCTTCTTTGTCTCCGAGCCTCGCCAGCCTCTCAGTTAGTGATGTTGAGGTTTTATTCTATTTCAAACCGTCCTCTTTAAGCTGAGGATGTGAAAGGCACGCCGAATAAAGAAACAGGAACAGGCTTTAGACAAAGACGATCGTCTTTTTTCCTTTCCTGCTTTCAGTGTTTTGTCTTCAGGTTAGGTGTCTCTTTTATTTTTAGTCTGTGGTAATGAGACGTCTCTGTTTGTCTTCCCCCTCCTCTGCTCCGTCTTCATCGCTGTTACTAGGAAACCAATGCCATCCATGTGAATGTAGGCGCAGGCTCGTACCTGGAAGTCAACATCCCCATGACCGTGGGAGAGAATGGTAAGTAGGTGTTTCACAGCAGAAACAGAAGTAAACATCTCCACGGCTCCAGGTTAGATGTATGGATCCTAGAACCACTTATTCTACCTTTTATCGGTTCTCCTTATGGTATGACTTTAGCTTTAGCTCTGGGTAAACACTGTGGAAACGCTAATAAGTCAGCAAACAGCAGAGAGGAGTCTCAGGGGGAGAACCAGAGTCAGTCTGTGTTCTGTCAGATCAGCATACCCATTGTCATGTGGGTATGTTTATCGTTTATCCCTTAAGTTTTGTACAAAAAATAGACTTTAAACTACCTCAACGGGGAGGTATCCCTGTGGTCATGTACAAAATAAAACTATTTAAAGTCGGATCACCATACGCTTCAAAGAATTGTTTTTTTTGTACATGACTAAAGGCATAGACGCCCGTTGAGGCTAAAAGTCGGCCCGATGGAAAAATTCTCGCACGCCTGGAGAATCGGCCCAAAAAGGGCAAATAAAATCATTCAGTATATGCCTGGGTTAATCCACAGTAACTATGATGTATGCCGGAATATTCCCAGCGCTACGTTTCTTCCACACGTTTCAGCTTTCTTCCAAATGAAACGACTCGACTTCCTCCTAACTCAGAACAAGCCCTCTGCCCTGTTATGCTAACAGCTTTCTGTCAGCAGACCTTTAAGAAAGGAGGAGGTTAAGATCAGAGTCGGAACTCATCATACAGGTTGGCTCTGGCTGCTTCCTCCAAGGACCCGCTCTACCTGGACTGGGTCCTTGGAGGTCTGTGACAATGAGGAGGCCAGAAGAGTTTGACTATGGATTCAAAGTCCAGCCTTCTCTGGTTTTCCCGGCCCATACCCTCTGTTGCCTAGCAACTGTGACACTTGACACACAAGGCAGCCAAAGAATGAATACGGAACTTCGCCCTACTGTTCTGGGTGCTAATAACATTTCTGAGGAGCTTCAGCAGCAGTACCGTCGTCTCAGATATCTAGTCCCCACACTACAGATGTTGGAATCTGAGCTTAAATGTTAGTTAAACCCATTTCCACAGGGACAGATAAAAACCTTTCAGTGAACCAAACGTTACCCACCACATATCTGATGCAATAACCATTAAAACAACTATTTTCATTCATTTCAGACGGAACTTTTCACACACTTGGGTTGTATTAAACTGCACTTCTAATATTCAGCTGGTTCTGAGCTTTCTCCCAGCATGTTGGGTTTAAACTCCTCTGACGCAGAGATCGTTTCAACCAACTTGATAAACCGGCGGCTGCCCAGTTGATGGTGGCGCCCGCGGTTTACAGCCCTTTGCATGTGTTCGTCCTGATCCTGACAAAGGCTACGTTCACACAGAAGCCTGAAGTGACCCATTTATTTATTTATTTTTTGTCCATATGCGACCTGGATCTGATCTTTTCATGACAGTCTGAACAACACAGATCCCTTCTTTTCCAACCCACACTTGGATCTGTGGTCCTGAATTCGATTCGAATCTGATCTTTTCAAATGCGATATGTGTCTGCAGGGTTTCCACGGGTCATTAAAAATCATTAAAAGTCATTAAATTTTTTTTTTTTTAATTTCTTAAAGTTACAGTGTGTAATAATTACAGGGATATACAGTCAGAAATGTAATGTATTATACATAATCATGTTATTTTGTTGTTTCTACGAGCTCATCCTCTTAACCTTAATATTTGCGTTGCCTTAGAATTCGTTATTACATAGGAGCGGGTCTCGCAGCCATGGAGGCAGACATCTTTGCGCTACGGCAGCCCAGAGCCAACAAACTAGCGATTGCGAGATCGCCAAAATGTCACAACGATGTAGAAAAAATAACGGGTATATTTATTATCTTAAGTCTACATGAAATCTATACCCTACACAGACTAATGAAATACTATCTGTAAAATTATCTATGTAAACAAACCTCATCACTTGAGAAGGTAGGTGATGCGGACGTCGTGGAAGACATTTTGTCCCGTAACGCTCGCCGTACTGTTGGGGGGGAGGAGCGGTGGGGGGGGAGATGTTCATGTTGCTGCGGTCTGCAGTCTGGACGTTAGATGTCGCTAAAAGTTACACACTGTAGCTTTAAAATTAATTAAATGTGATTATTGTGGCATTTAAAATGCTTTCTTTAAAAAAGATTATCAGATATATTATATTGCGATATATTTGCGCAGAACTGTCTCTGGTTGATCGTAAAGCCATATGTTCGGAAAAGAAGCTCGAGTCTGAGAAAAAGGTAGAGAATGGGGAAAATGTAAATTCAACAAAAGTGGCTGGAAAACGAGGAATTCGGGACATCTCTGCAGCCTGTCGACGGGTACTTGTTGGTGGCATTAAAAGTATTTCTAAGAGCATTAAAAGAGCATTAAAAAGTATTAAATTAGAGTCACTCATTCCTGTATAAACCCGGGTCTGAACAGCCAAGTGGCATTCATCCAACCTGAACGGCATTACTAATACCTGACGAAAGTCACTATTCCGCGCCTAGCTGTGCAGAAGCGGTGAAGAAAAAATGCAAACCAATTTGGCGATGCGAGAACAGTATTTATGCGAACCATCTTGAAAAGAGACGAGGTGTTTTAACGCTGGGGAAAGAACGCCAGATGTTCCCCCAGCACTGGTTTATCCATGTTTAGCTCGTAAAACACAGAGCATGCTTGCTTTTATTCAGGGCCCCGCGGAATTCCGGTGTCTTAAAAGGCATTGAATTCTTCAAAATAAAACTAAGGCCTTAATTGGTATTAAAATGTATTAAATCAGTCTTTCGTAGGTCTTAATTTTCAAAACATCATAAATAGGATTTTTTTATTATGATTTATTTTTTGTAATCTAAATAAAACTTTAAAATTGACAATTTATTTCTTTTTTTATAAAAGAAACAATAACGACTCACCATTATTGGTTGCGTCCAAAAGCGGAACCAATAAAAGCGTGGTTGCGGCCGGGACATTGAGATGCGCCATTAACTTTTTGTCTGAAAATATGAGCAAGTGTAAATGTAAGGAAAATTGTCTCCACGAGTTTTCTCCATGGCTAAAACCAGGGAACATACATGAGGCTCAGTGAATTTTGTTCAAGAAGTCATTCAAGCTCAAAAAACGATGGGAATTAAAGGCAGTGGAGTCGCACATGCGAAGCACGAGACACAAAGCGTCAAAATCGAGTATTTCTCGGTTTTGTTCCACCGTTATCTCTGCAACGCCTCCACTTATCAACAAATCAAACATACTAAGAAAATTATACAAAGAAAAATAGCTGCAAAAAATACTTCGCACTGGTTATGTTGTGGCTTTAAAACTGATTTGTTTTGTTCCTTGCTAAAACAAAGTTTGGGAATTCAGTTCTGTCAATTCTGTCATTTGTGTGTTTTTTGCTTTCTTCCTATATGGGAAGCTTTTCAAAATTTGAAACATTAGTGCTGTCGTCGCAAGCGGATTTTACTGTGTTTCTTGTGAATTTGGTCTTAAATTTTTCTTTCAAGTGTCATTAAAAAAAAAGTCTTGAATTTAACTTGCCTCATGCTGTAGGAACCCTGTTATGATGTCATTTCGTCCTCTACTGCGCATGTGGAACATGTAAGCTGTATGAATGCAGTTCACACAGGATACCACATACAAGTTGCATATATTTGGAAATATGAGCGGCAACACACACAAAACAAGGAAAACTGTAAGCGTGTAAAACTTTGTCTCAGCGAATATCATCTTATCAAACCAGTCTAACGATCCACTTTTAAAAGGTTTTTGTTTATGACCAAATATAAATCTTTGGTTCTCCTGCCGACGTCGGCTTCAAATGTCCCTTTTATCAGTTCCAGAGATGTGGAGTCTCCTTTGGTTCATAACAATCCACAAAAAAGAATATGAAATTATATCTGCAATAAAGTGTCTGCCTGTGGGGCTGTGATCCATCAAAGCTTGTTTTCTTTTGCTTTGAGTCGTGAAATAAAAACGATAAAAATGTTTTTCTTCCAGTTGCTGCAATGGGTCCGTTTGTTTTCAGCTCCATGCTTCCCAGTCAAACCAGTCCGAGAGTTTTCTGAATGGACTGCTTTTGAAACAAAAATGGCCTTCGTGGATGAAATTATGATAAATGTTGATCTTTAACCTGAATCCGTGATGCAAAGATCTATTTCTACCCAACAGACGGTAACATGTGAATCAGCGAGTCAAGCTGTGGAAATTAGGTCATTAATTTAGTGCAGCAGTTGGAGAAGAAATAAGAGTGTAGATTAAAAACTATATTTTCATTATATTCATATCATGTTTTCTAATCTATGAGATCAGCTGGAAACGGAGCAGCTTTGCTGTTTTTTCTGTTTAAGATGAGGCAGCAGCCTGTGAGGTATGGAGAGCCGTTTCATTTATTACTCAATAAATAAAAAAAAACACTGCTATTGATAAATATTCCATAAAATATAAATCACCATGAAATAAAAAAAAGTAAAAACAATTGTTTTATTTTATTATATAAACATGTAGTATTATTTTGTGACACTTTTGTTTAACTCCTTTTATTTCCTGTTCTTATATTTTGATGAGGGGCAGAGTTTTATCTGTCGGGCGGCGCTGGTTAGAGTTCAGCGACGTCAAATATAATAAAATCATTTAGTTTCATGGGGATATTTATTTATTTGATAGAATATTTATTGGTGGCAGTTTTCCATTAATTTTGAAAAAAACGGCTCTCCATATTGAGACACAGCTGTGGGAAGCAGTGAGTGTTATCAGGCGGTAACGGAGCGATGGCTGCTTCCATCTGAGGGCGCTAAACTGGTTAAAAACTCAGAAAAGTCACCAGATTTGTCTCTAGCTGCTTTTTTTAAGACAAAAAGTTGTTTGAAGGGTTTGAAAGTCACCAAATATAACAGAGTTAGCAACACTGGACTGTTGGCTCCATTTTTCTTTCACTGAGAGCAGAGCCTTGTAGCTAACAGTTAGCTTCATACGCTGGGAGGGATTTAACGTTAGGCTTTACTAGGCAGTTGCCTATGGTCCCAAGCTCCGCCTAAAACACAATAAAATGCAAAGACTTTGTCTCATTTTGCTGAATGGACCATTTTATATAAAAAGACCAGAAGCATCAGATTTCATCATCATATCCTTGGAAAACTTTACAAACATGTTTTTAACAATAGGAGAAAAAAGTGTGATTAATTACACATTAAAAAAGCCACAGTAAGGCACATTCTTAACAAGTTTGAACTGCTGTGATTAAGTTGCGTAACAGTTGTGCAGCATTTATCACCAAAAACAAAACAATCTAAACTATAAAATCATGAGTGATGGAAAGATCGACTTTTTTTTGTTTTTTCAACTTTCGATTTTCTCATAGAAATCAACTCCTCTGGTTGTTAACCTTTATTTATTTAGCAGTTTTGTTGAGATTGTTCACTTTGCTGGTGAAGATTCTCAGTCATCCAGGTCATGGACTTGGTTTCCAAGCTTGAAGACGTTTCGCTTCCCATCCAGGAAAGTTTTTCAATACAAACGGTCAGAAAAAGGGGATGATTCCCTTTTAACGTTCCCTTTATAGGGGAACATAACACCTCGCCTGTTCAGCCAGGCCAACAATTCCCTCTATTCACCCCCCTTTCAGACACATATACAGGTATGTGGCTTTGCAGGCTAACAAATATGCTAAACGACCCCCATTCCAAAGGGCCAGACCCGTTCATCTGTTTCTATTTGCATGTTTTCTAAACAAAAACAAGCCTTTTTTGCGCTGCTGTATAAAACCATAAACTCAACGCTATTTCTGACATTTTGAATTAATAAAGCTTCCTGGATGGGAAGAGAAACGTGTTCAAACTTGAAAACAAAGTTCAGTGGATTTTTTTTTTTTTTTTTTGGAACTGTTCACTTTAAAAATCAGGCAGGTAATGAGATGTGGGTCTTTTAGCCCCGCCCCCATTGTCCATGCAAGTATATCAGAGAATGTTGCAATGAGTTCTCATGCCAGCAGGAAGTTTCCCCCGTGTTTTCCTCCATGTCTAGATATGCAGCATATGTTACTGGAAGAGATCTTTTAGCTCCAAGCATTTTTGGTTCCTCATGTTTATTTCTTTTATTTCTGCCCTCAGGCTACTCTCCCACCATCAAAGGTCAGCTGCTCCATGTGGACACCACCAGCAGCATGCAGTACAGGACCCTCCTGGAGGCAGAGATGTTGGCTGTGAGTAATGGATTCTCCCGCAGCCCCGCTTTGATGGAAGCCATGTGAAAACGAAGCCGCCTTTTTTCTGTTTCAGTTCCATGTGATCGCCAGCTACCCCCGCGTGTGGAACATGCCCCAGTCCTGGCAGTGCGAGATCGAGGTCTACAAAGCCACCTACCACTTCATCTACGCTCAGAAGAACTTCTTCACAGGTCAGGGAGGCAGTCAGTCGGTGCCACAGCCACATGGAAGCAAATCTGTCCCAACCTTCCAATCAGAAAGGATTCATAGAAACGCTTTTTATTTAAAAAAACAAAAAAAAAACAAAGCTGTATTTTCAGACTCGCAAATTAGGGCCCTGTCACACCTTGCAGATTTAGCCAGCGTGTGCCCGACATCCCAGAATCTCCTACCTCAGGATGCTCATAACTTTTTTTTTTTAGTATTTTCCGTGCGTCAGGCGCACAGCTGGTCATCGTCCAAGGTGTGACAGCAGCAATTCTCCAGCGAACTGCTCAGTTTTCACAGGGTAGTTAGATCAATAAATCAAATAACATTTATATATGATTTCATTAAAAAATGTCCCAGCAAAGAAAGACATGAATATATTTAAATATGTCCGGTTTTATAATAGAAATGCTTTTTGTCAAAATAAGCTGCATTTGTATATAAAAGTACAAAGTAGATAATAATAAAAAATCCCTTTCTTCTGCAGGATGGCTCAGTTTGCATATTAGTTAAAATGATAAAACAAAAAAATGGTTCATGTTTCATTTTTAAAAGATACACAAGAGACTGAGAACATGTATTGATGAATCCTTTTCTAATTAAAAATACTTGATAGAAAGATTTTTGCATTTAAGAACAAAGCTGATTGTTTTACTTAAAAAATAATTAAATCCTAAATAAACAAAATATATTTACATTTTTCTTCTGACTTCTGTTTGAAATTTTAAATAATAAACAATTGCATAAAATACTACTGAATGCAAAACTGCCCAAAATGATTTCCAAATGTCTTTTTTTTATTGAAATATATTAACAGAAATGCCTCATTTTTTTTTATTTTGTGCCGTTAATATAAAATTGGTACATATTTGCTTCCATACAATCAAACAGTCCAGCTCTCCTCTTCTAAAAGATCTGAATGCATCCATTCAAAGAAGCTCGTTTCCTTTCAGATTTAATCAAGGACTGGGCGAGCGACAGCGCCCCAGACATCTACTCCTTTGTTCCCTATTCCTGGAAGTTCAAGATTCTCTTCCACCAGTTTGAGATGATCTGGGCAGCAAACCAGCACAACTGGATCGATTGTTCCACCAAGCAGCAGGAGAACGGTGAGGCGGCGCCCTGGGTCAGGTTTATGGAGCTAAACTGGAGCTTCACTTCAGCTTCACAATGTTATTTGGAAACTGAAAACAGACTTGATACTGAAAAAGGTTTTACAAATTGGAAAAAATTAATTCACATTAAAAAGACATTTAAGCAACTACTTTTCAGATTGAAGGTTTTAACAAAGTGCAGCCTCCTCAGTGTGGGGCTGGGACACTCTGAGGGTAACTGCAACAGGGGCCAACGTTGGCCCGTCTGCGGCGGCCAGGGCCAAACTTGGCCCGTCTGCGGCGGCCAGGGCCAACGTTGGGCCCGTCTGCGGTGGCCAGGGCCAATTTATTATTATCTAGAGACTATTAATAACAGGAGGATAAAGGCAGCTCCAGACTAGCTTTGAATGTGGTGATGTCATCAGTACACGTCTGTTCCAGTTGATCCATATTTATTCTGCGTTCTCCCCAAGTCCAGACTTTACTGGGTTCTTCTCAAAAACAGACTTGGCGAGGATACGAGTCTGTACTCGCGTTCTTGTGAATTGAGAAACGGCCCAGGTGTTGCATTTAAGAACCCTGGAAATGTCTTTAAAACTTAATTTACTTATTCTATGTCTATGTTGTTTTAAATAAAATGCCTCATTACTTTAAAGACATTTCTAGTTCCCTCGGTTCCTAAATGCAACACCTTTTTTCTCACTTTAAAACTTGGGAAAAAAAAGAATTGATAAATAAGTTTGAAAAGAGTCTAATAAGTGTTTTTTTTAGGGAAATATATGTGTATTCAAAGGTTTGACCAGTAGTGTTACTATTATTTTAATTTCTAACTTTATTTTCACTTTTTTTTTTTTTTTTACAAGTTACATTCTTTATTATTTTATTCTACAAATTTCAACCTTTACACATCTAAGTGGTCCAATACAAAAGTTGCTCCATCCAGAAATCTTGAGATTACAATCTGAGAAAATATAAAAAAAGGGAAAAAAAAAAAATCAGAAATAATAAAATAAGACTAAAGCAAATAATTTGATCCTTTGCACACATATTAAAAATCATCTTTATTACCGATGCTTTTTTTTCCTAATTTTTATTTTTGAAATGGTTTATTTTTTCGATCTGTTCTTTGCCTTCAGTAATATTGAAATACATTTTTCTCCAAAGATTTCTAAAGGTAAAACAGACCGGGGAATCAAAACCTCCTTATTAGTTTTCACCTTTTTCCATTTGTCTTTAGCTGGAAGCCATTTTCACCAGATAAAGTCGACATGAACGCTGGAAAAACCCTCTAAAGGATCTATACTTCCTGTTTTTACTGACATAAATCTGCCTTAACATCATATATTCTAACATATTGTGGGGAAGCTGTATAAAAAGGTTTCACGTTGTCATGATGAATAAAGCTTTGTTATACTTTAGGGCCTTTGGGATCAATGGCTAAATTAGTGTTAAATCCTGTAAAACTCTGAAAGCTGAGGGCTCTGACGGCTTCGTCTAAGTCTCCATGTACTGTAAGCAGAAGTCCAGTGCCTAATCCTCCAGCAGGCGGGATAATCAATTGCTTTATTGATCGTCTGCAGTGTACCTGGCAGCCTGTGGCGAGACGCTCAATATAGACTTCACTCTGCCTTTCAACGAGTTCGTTCCGACCACCTGCCACACCCGCTTCAGCCTCAGGGTGAGTCCCGCCACCGCTGCATTCCAGAAATAAAAGCATCGACCTGCTGTTGTTGTTTTCCATCAGACTGAGCTTCTGTATGTTTTCTAACTGATTCACAGAGTTAAGAGCCTAAACCTGGGAACGGCTCCCAGGCCGAAGAGCCTAAACCTGGGAACGGCTCCCAGAGTTAAGAGCCTAAACCTGGGAACGGCTCCCAGAGTTAAGAGCCTAAACCTGGGAACGGCTCCCAGAGTTAAGAGCCTAAACCTGGGAACGGCTCCCAGAGTTAAGAGCCTAAACCTGGGAACGGCTCCCAGAGTTAAGAGCCTAAACCTGGGAACGGCTCCCAGAGTTAAGAGCCTAAACCTGGGAACGGCTCCCAGAGTTAAGAGCCTAAACCTGGGAACGGCTCCCAGAGTTAAGAGCCTAAACCTGGGAACGGCTCCCAGAGTTAAGAGCCTAAACCTGGGAACGGCTCCCAGAGTTAAGAGCCTAAACCTGGGAACGGCTCCCAGAGTTAAGAGCCTAAACCTGGGAACGGCTCCCAGAGTTAAGAGCCTAAACCTGGGAACGGCTCCCAGAGTTAAGAGCCTAAACCTGGGAACGGCTCCCAGAGTTAAGAGCCTAAACCTGGGAACGGCTCCCAGAGTTAAGAGCCTAAACCTGGGAACGGCTCCCAGAGTTAAGAGCCTAAACCTGGGAACGGCTCCCAGAGTTAAGAGCCTAAACCTGGGAACGGCTCCCAGAGTTAAGAGCCTAAACCTGGGAACGGGGAACGGCTCCCAGAGTTAAGAGCCTAAACCTGGGAACGGCTCCATCAAATGGTTAAGCAGCCCCCAGAGTGCTCTTGCGGAACGCTGACTGCGTCCGTAAGTCGCCCTTCCTTAGAGCTGGCTGGGTGGACTGCTGGAGCGTGCCAAACTTCCTGCTCATCATTGACTACACCTGGCACCCCATTTATCCCCAGAAGGCAGACGAACAGCTCAAACAGTCATGTAAGCGCTCTGCTGTTGCGTCTCACTGTTTCCATGGTTTCGCCGTCTGCTAACCTCTGCATGGCATCGACCCCCAGTCTCTGAGATGAGGAGTCCATGCTGTCGGCCCTGCGCCGCCCGGAGTTAGAGCTCAGCCCGGCTACACCTCCAGCTCCGCCTTCGCCGCCACAGCCGGGTTCCACTAATCCGACTGCCATCGGAGCTGCCCCCAGACAGACTTTCACGTGGAGATGGAGATTTCCCCGGATTTCAAGTTCTTCTCTACGGGCCGATGCTGCGAGCCCTGCTGGCCATCAAGGTCTGCGGAACCGCTCAGCCTGGAACGTCTCCGTCCGCCGAGCTGCTTCCTGAACTCGTCCTGCTCTTCTTCCCACAGGAAAACTACTTTGGGGAAGACGACATGTACACGGACTTCGAGGAGGCCGTGTCCAGCCCGGTTCTGTCCACAGCGACGTCCTCGGGCCTCGGCTGGATGGATGACGGCGAGCAGAAGGACGGCTCAGACGCCCACCCTCTGGACCTGCGTCCCTGGGACATCACGGTGCTCATCAACCTCTACAAAGTCCACGGCCGGGTTGCCGGTGGTGAGCAACGTTCCCGTTTACCTTCTGCACGAAGTTTTGTAGTGATTTCTGTAACATCGACCCGATCCGCTGCTCGATTCTTCCAGCACTGCAGCAGCGAAGGTCCTGAAGGCCCGTCTGGCTTCCTGGAGCGGCTCTGCTTTGAAATGAAGAAGGGTTACAAGGAAACAATGCTGCAGATGATCCTGTCACCCATTCACATCTTCGTCAGCGACAACTACCAGGTACCCGATTGGGCAGAGAGCTGCATTCATAAAAAGTTCAACCAGTATTTTCACAGTTTGCTATTATTTTCCCATTTCACTTTTTCAAAAACCAGTTACAGTTCTGGGTCAAACAGCGTTTTTATTAGTCCCATCACAGACCACCCAGAATTGAGGACTAGCACTCCCAGAATTCTGATCCTGCTAGAACACCCACTGGCCGTTAGTTTGACGGCTGACATTTTTCCCAATGGAACGCATGACTAATGATGATGACATAATTCTAGTGTGCGATATAAACCCATTGTGGATATGTACCCCTTAAAACAGGTCTAATATTTGAAAGGCTGTATTGTACGGCAATTATTGTTTGTAGTCTAAATTAGTATTTAAAAAAAATCGTTAAAGCCTAAGATTTTAGCACGGAGTTTCAAAGTTAAGAAATTACAATTGGGAACGGCTTACATAAAATTGATTGATTCCCCTGGGAACATTTCCCACAGACCACCTTTTCTACATTTATGACAAACCATCATATGAGCATTTTTTTTTTTTGCTGAAGCAGAGCTCCTGTTTTCTGTGCCTCGCCAAAGCTGCTCTTACAGTGGCGGAGGGGCTGGTAATCCTGCGTAGTTTGCACGCAGCTTATTTTTTACCAGTTCAGGGATAAAATCTCTGCATGTGACGATGACGTTCAAACAGCTCCTCAACAAAACCATATGGTTCCCGTTTGGACCAGCTGACACCACCCTGGAGAGAGAAATATCAGCTTTAATTACAGAGCTTGAGCCGCCTGTTTTCCAGTGTGTAGTCCTGTTTCTCTGACTGTGACTAACTGGATGTGCTCTTCATCCTCTGACATGGGAGCTGGCTCTGAGCTGGCCTGCCTGGCTGTGTGTTTCCTGGACGGGCCGCCTGTGGAGCAGGTTGCTCAGTTGCCTTTTTCTACGCTGCTTCTTCTATGTCTGCTTTTGTCTCCTTGAACTCCCAGTGGGCCTCAGCAGATGGCCGCCACACTCAGCTGCATTTCTATTACGCTAAAATTTCCGCCGATCCGGAGATCCAACCTTTGGTTGATCGGAAATTCAAAAATCTCCGTCTACATGGACACTAAATGAAATGATCCGATCATGACGTGTGTATACATGCACCAAGCGCTGGATCAGATTAAATCTTTTAAGCTTGCGCGGAGAACTTCCTGCCAAACTTGGCAGTTCTGTTCTGCGCCTGGTTTTGGGAGGCCTGACAAACGATGGCGCCGCGGAGCGAAGCGGAAAGAAAAAAGGAGAGAGGAGGAAAAGCGCTTTGGCAGCGAAATATCCGAGAGAAAATGTAGAGAATGAGCGATTGAACCGGCCTCGGGGAGAGCGAAAAGGGCTGTGGAGAGAGAAAAGAGGAAGAGGAGGAGGATAAATTCCTGCTTCCTGCAGCTTTAAATGAACTTGCTGCTGTATCAAGTCGGCGTTCCTAGACTCCCCCCGCCATGTTGTTCACAGCGAGAGCGAGAGCGACCGGTGGTTTCCTGTTGTTGACAAGGCGGAAAAACGTCACGCTGACGCCGCACACATGCGCAGTGAAGATTATTTGACTCTTAAGATTAATGGGTGCTAACATGGACGCTAATCGAATGGCGATCGGCAAAAAACCACCTCTTTCGGAATTAAATTTAGATCCGATCGAACCGAATCGGATTAGAATCTTTCAGCCTGACATGTTTACTATGAAACATTTTGATCTGATCAGTACCTTCAATCCATTATTATTTGTGTCCATGTAAACGTAGCTAATGAGTCGATGCAATCAGCTGGTTTTCCTTAGATAGAAAACTTTGAATCAATCTGACTGGATGATCTGGTGAACTGAAAGTGACTTGAGATGACGTGTCAGTTGTGAATTGGAGCTATAGAAATAAACTGAATAGAGTTGAATTGTGTCACTCAGCGTATTTGACAACATTATCGCATCACAGACCACCACACATCACCCCTAGTGCTTATAGTAGAGCGCAGCCTCTGGTTTGGCTTTTTGGCCGCTGAGTGTACCGCCTGAGGTTGGGCCAGTGCCATTCAAAACTTGGACAAAAGTTTCATTATGGTCTGATGGGATCACTGATACACCTGCTGTGTGCCTGTGGGTGGGGGTTCACACTTATAAATGTTGTGACAAGCTGCTGCTGTGTCTGATTAATTATCTCATGTGGTCTCTACCTCTTTGGTAGCATTTCGCTGTATGATTATTTCAAAGACATTTTTCCATATCAGCCAAAGTTTTGATAGATTGTTGGTTGCTAGGCAACGGTACAAACGTCAATCAACCGCTGGAAGAATTTTACAATGCAACTACCTAGAGGCGGCCAAAATAACGGCTGTGATATGATCTAGGCAAAATTGAATCTATGATTATAAATGGTTATGAACGCTTTTTATTTTATTAAAAACTACGCCAAAATAAAGGAAACATACATATGATTAATGTAAATAAATTTCTTAACCCTTTTATAAAACTTGCACGTCAAAAGATGTTTTCTTCTTGGGAGTTCTAGTGTTAAAATCTTACTGGAGAAATATGACGAATGAAAGTCATTATGCTGAAACAGAAACAAAAGAAACCATAAATTTCCTGATTAAGGAATTTCCAGTAACATTTGGTTTTCGTGAAATATCAGCTGTATTTAAATATTTTATGTTATTCATTTATTTTTGTTTTTCCAGATAAATTTTTCCTTGCAGATTTTTTGGGGAGGCTGATTTTATATGAATGAAGTTTTTTTTCTTCCCATTTTCTTCCCATATTTTCCGGTGCTCTGTGTTCTGACCAATCGAAATGCTGATTGATGTGGAGGTTATTTTGCTCTGACAGCGACTGTTTGTTGATGCGCTCCTCCTCAGCGGCCCACGGCGGACGGAGTGCTGAGAGACGGCCACCTGAGTCTCTCCGGGCTGCAGATGAGGGCTCACGCCATGTTCTCCGCACAGGGCCTCCCAGTGGCCAGCGACACCTTGGAGTACGCGTGGCTCATTGACGTGCAGGCCGGGGCGCTCAGCGGCAGGGTCACGGTTCCTCAGGTGTGTGACTCGTGAAACGATTGGCATGCATTCGTGTGAGGTTTGTTCGTTCACCGTGGATTTTCTCACCTCTAGCTGGCCAGCATGGTGGAGTGGGCAGAGACCTTTGTTTTCCACGTGGTTTCTCAAGAGTTCCAGCTGGAGCAGCCAAAGCCCTCCATCGTCTGCCAGCACGGCGTTGATCGCCGCATCTGTGACGCCAAGCGTATGAACGGCAGCAAAAAGTAAAATAAAGTATCCAAAGAAATAAACCAATCTGAGCTTATTTACTATATTCAAAATACACAAATAGTTAAAATATAATGATGTGCTCTTTGTATTTTATTCAGCATATTATAATAAAATTGGTTTGGCTCACATTTTTATATGCTGAATTTATGCCACCATAGAAGAACAGTGGACATGTAAGATTGATTCAAAATAAGATGAATTAGTTCATCAATAGCTATAATTTAACTGTTTTTATTTAAATATTTCAAGTGAAATATTTTACGTTTTTTGAATACTTTGATAACATAATATTTAATGTTCAACAGATCATTTGAAACATATTTTTAATTATTAACTCCTTCATCGCCTCCTAATACAATGGAGTCAACACCCCTCAGTGAGGTCTATGAAAGCACAAGATCTATATCCAGCCATTCAGTAAAGATCCTAGCATGGCTATACATCTTATTTTTGCATTTGACCAATTAGATCAGCCCTTGAATTATTTATTACCTACGCGCAAATTAAGTTGGAAATGCAATTAAAAAGTCCAGATCCCACACCTTAAAAAATAAATAGAGGTTTCTTGAGGTCAGACATTCGCTTGTCATTTCATCAGTCACCAAATTTCTAAATTAAGATTTCTTTGCAACAGCTAAATTTTGGGATTTCATCACTTTTAAGCCAGAATCATTAAAATTAATCACTCTAATATATTCTCTTTGTATGCATTTATTTAAAATAATTAAGCTTACTTTAATGTTTTAAGATCCCCATGTATTCCCATTTTATCATTATATGTTAAAACAATATTTGCATCATTCATTAAATGAATGTTTATTTATTTCCTTCATGACCCCATTTGGTCCTCCGTGAGGCCTCCAGGGAGTCCTCTGATTTTTGAGTTTTACGGCAATTAGTGGCTCGCTTTTTCTTAGAATAGGTGAAAGGAAAGGCGGAATGAGGCCAGGGGAGAGACATTTGGCAGATAACCACAGGCCAGATTTGAACTCGGGTCGCCAATGCCGACTAAGGCCATCATACATTCAAGACAAAACCACTGGGCCACCTGCACTCAGGAGCCCTGTTGCTTTTCATCCATAATGTTTTTGAATTGGATGGGTTGGATATATCAGTAAGTTGAACCGTAAGCGCTGCACAGAGGGTCAACTTCCCGCTTCTTGCTGTAGCTCAGAGGCTTCATGGCTGAATGTTTGTCTCACCTTCTCTTCAAAGAAAACCAAACGCCTTGGAGATGAAATGTTTTAATGAAGCTGAATTTAAAAGGCTCCAACTTCTGTATTTAGCCACAGCCATGCCGAGTTTGGGAATTCACATGGCAAAGGGCAGTAGAGTTCAGAGGGCCCCATCGGCGCTGCAATCCTCACACTAAGCATGCTTTTGTAGCGACAGTGGAGAGAAATCTCCCTTGAACAGGAAGAAACCCCAGCAGAACCACAGGCTCAGTGTGAGCGCCATCTGCTGAGATCCACTGGGGTTCAAGGAGACAGAAGCAGCTACATTAGAAAAAGAAGCATAGATACAAAGGCAACCGTCAACCAGCTCCACAGGCGCCCCTCGCCCAGGAAACACACACAGCCAGGCAGACGAGCTCCCTGAGCCAGCCCCATGTCAGAGTGATGAAGCGAACACATCCAGTTGGTCACAGTCAGAGAAACAGGACCACACTGGAAAACAGGCCAAGCTCCAATATCCAGAAAACAAAGGTGTTGATGGCAGCAGCACAGCTGATATTTCTCTCCAGGATGGAGTCACAGCCAAACAGGAACAGACCAGATGAAGCTACTATGAGAAAAGCAGAGAGAGCAGAACGCTAGAGATTGAACTAACAGATTCAGAGTGGGAGAATAGATAGAATGAAGCAGAATGAGGAAAAAGGGGTCCCTATGTCCTCCAGCAGTCTAAGCCCATAGCAGTAGAACTATAGAGATATAGCTCAGGATAACCTGAGCCACTCTAACTAGAAGCTTTATAAAGGAAAGTTTTAAGCCTGATAGGAGAAGAGAAGTTTCAGGATAGGAGAGATATGATCTCTTTTTGATCATTTTCATCAGAACTCTGGCTGCAGCATTTTGGATCAGCTGAAGGCTTTTAACTACAGTTTGTGGACTTCCTGATAGTAAAGAATTACAATAGTTCAGCCTTGAAGTAATAAATGCATGGAAATCAGAGTTTGTGAAGAACGGAGAAAACAGAATCTGTCTCTGAGGCCTGTTTGTCTTCCAGCTGAGCTGCCTGCCTGGTCACTGCCGCACATCTGAGGAGCTGAAGTACACCATGACCCGGCTGGCCGTGGATGGAGCCGACCTCTTCATCGTGGAGCATGGTTGTGCTGCCAACGTCAGGGTAATTAGCACCAAGGGCGTCACGCACGGGGTCCCTGGATCTCTGACGGTGGGCTGATGTTTTGCTTTTTTTTCCCAGACGGGCATCATCCGAGTCGCCAACTGCAACCTGCACAACCAGGCGGTGGGGGAGGGGATCAGCGCCGTGGTGCAGGACGTGAACATCCGCCAGTACATCGAGCAGCTGGCCGGTCAGGGTCAGGGTCCGGGTCAGCCCCCGCTGCTCCGCCGCTCCGTCTGGCTGGAGGCGGGTTCGGTCAACCTGAACCTCGTCACGGCGGATATCGCCCTGGCCGCCGACCACCCGGCCAAATGTGAAGTCCAGAGACAGTTTCTGGAGCTGCATGACGCCCAAACCAAGAGGTGGGAGAATGAAACATCCTTTCTTTTTCTCTGCTGCATCTCATTACTCAGCTGTGAGTTCAGCCGTGGAACGATGGTAGAAACTGTTCAGATGAAAAATCTGCAGCTTCCCAGAGCGGCTGACTCACTCCTCTGTGGAGTGACTCACTGACTGCATGATGTCCAGCTGATCATCTGCTGCAGGTCTGTCTGGTTCTCACGCATCAGAGCTGAGATGATGAACCCAGAACGCTGCGGTTCCCTAGTATAAACTACAGCCTCCTCTAAATCACTAGTCTAATATTTAAATAGCTTATTTCTTCAGGACATCCCAGTAGAAACAGACTTGGCTGTTTATATTCTGTGGCTTTTTAAATGTAGTTCAAACTGGTTCAAAACTGAAAAGGGTTTGTCACTATTTTATATTGTGAAAAATACCTAAATTGCGTTTTTCCCTCCCCAAAAATGGTAGCGTACTAAACTATATTGTGTTAAAAGTTAAGAATATATTTTCTGAGTATGTCATTCTGAGCGTGTCCGATGACGTCAGAGAAGCAGTTTAACTAAGAACATGTAAATGCATAAAAAGTGTCTCAGAAAAATCATAAAACATTTCATAGTGATTTAAACAAGTGAAATCCTATTTAAAATGTCTGGGTTTTTCGTTTCTGCTATCTTCTGGTAAGGCCAGTTAGGCAAGGGGTTGAGCAAGGCTCAAACATGCATGCGACTGGAAGCCTTCTACAAAACCAAGCTTCGTGCGTCCCAAAGTGGCGTCCTCTTCCTACACATCTTGTCCTCACTTTCCTCCCTCTAAATAAAAGATGTAAGACAGAGGAGACATCGACCACCTCCCGACACTAAACTCTCTCCTCCTTCTTGCATGTTTCCCGCTGTCCATAGCTTCCCTGGAAAGCGTCGTTTCTAAGTCACCAATTTGGTGCTACTTGGTCCCAATGGAATTTCCCATTGGGAACCTGCTAGCACTAAGTTGCTAACTGGTTAGCAAGATGCTTGACAAACCGGCACAAGAAACTTTTCTTGCAAACCTTCCGGCCACAACAATCCTCGCCTTGATAATCTGTAAATTCAATCACATTCACTCTTTATTAACTTGGTGAATTCTAACTGCACGGTTGAACAGCCGCTACCTACTTAATTTTAAGGATAGAAATAAGTAATTTTAGTACCATTATTATTGCTCAGATGTAAATCTTGGTTGCTAAATGAGCCGATGGTAATGGATCGCAGCTTCCCGGACGGATTGGTTAGTGACAGGTTTAATGTTGATGTTTTATCTGGATGGAGCTAGGAGACTTTTCCACCACCCTCCCATTAATTAAACTCACAGGACCTAGAATACATCATATACCCAGAACATCCTGTGGTGTAAACATGGCAATGTCCATGTGACAATATTTTATTTCATTTTTCAGAAAGTTCAACTTTATTTATTTTACTTTATTTATATAATTCCAATTCACAATTTGTTCTAAATACACTTTCCCATAAAGTCCTGCAGTCCTTTCTCTAATTTAAACAGTGGAGGACCTGCTGGAGCCTGAGACTGAAAGCTCATCATCGCCTTCTGTAATGTTCTCCATTCTCCTCTTCCTCCCAGGCTCTGGTTCCTGTGGCCCGAAGATGCCAACATTCGCACCAAACGAAGCCGGAACCGCTGCGGCTGCCTGGGAGGCTGCAGGTTCTTTGGAGGAACCAACATGGGTCTGGACTTCTTCAGGCTGGAGGAGCTGACTCCCTCCTCCTCGACGGCCTTCGCCTCCTCCAGCGCCGAGTCGGACATGAGCTACGGCCAGTCGCTGCTGCAGCCTGGGGAGTGGATCATCACCAAGGAAACGCCTAAAGTGGACGGTAGGAAGCCGTAGAGATTAACGCTTTGTTTCTAACGGACTGCACGGGGAAGAGGAGAGATCTCAACACTGCGGCTTTCGGTCACTGACTTCTCCTCTAAGCTCATCATGAATCCAAGTTTTTATATTTAAATGATTTTCCAAACAGCCCAGTCCCTGCTGAGGAGTGGATCATCACCATGGAGTTTAAACTGGACGGTAGTTTATTTCAGTTTATTTCTATAGGACTGCCAATTCACATCGGCTTTCGTCATCTCAAGCTCACTTTTCAGTTCACCAGATCATCCTTTCTCTGCAGTCAGATTGATTCAAAGTTTTCTATCTAAGGAAAACCAGCTGATTCAAAGTTTTCATCTAAGAAAACCAGCTCATTGATTCCACTCATTTACAAGGCCTCCCACACTAAGCATGCTTGTAGCGACGACAGTGGAGAGGAAAAAGCTCCCTTTTGAACAGGAAGAAACCTCCAGCAGAACCAGGCTCAGTGAGCCCAAGCGGCCATCTGCTGAGGCCAACCACTGGGGTTCAAGGAGACAGAAGCAGACATAGAAAAGAAGCATAGATAAAAGGCAACTGTCAACCAGCTCCACAGGCGCCCCGTCCAGGAAACACACAGCCAGGCAGGCGCAGGCTCCGAGGCCAGCTCCCATGTCGGAGGGATGAAGAGAGTACCTCACAAAGTTAGTCACAGTCAGAGAAAACGGGACTACACTGGAAAAACAGGCCAAGCTCCAACATCTAGAAACAAAGGTGTTGATGGCAGCAGCACAGCTGATAAGTTCTCTTCAGGATGGAGTCTGCAGCCAAACAGAACAGACCAGATGAAGCTGGTCTACTAGGAGAAAAGTAGAGAGAGCAGAACGGGTGAGACTGAACTGACAGACTCTGCAGAGTGGTGGGAGAATAGCAGAATCAGTCTGGAGACTCTCCCGTTAAAGAAAATTTTGGAGCCGTTTCTACCAAACGAGCGTCCAATCAGCGCTTGGCTTTGAGGCGGGTTGAGTGTGTGATTTCAAACTGAGTAGCGCCACAGTTCAGTCTAAAAGAACATGGCGGCTTCAGCCGATGAAACTAGCGTTAGCGTGGCTATCAAGCAGGAAGTTTTATGGGAATTACAGAGTATTTCTTTACTGAAAGAAAGAGCAAAACACTGCTCTGGAGGCTTTTTCTCAGAGGAAAGATGTTTTTGCTCTTCCTCCCCTGACTGGGTTTCAGTAACAAGAGTAGCCTGGCGTGTGGTTGTGTGTTTTTTCAGGTCACGCTTCTGTTAATTACGTCCATATGTTGCTGTTGATCGTTGATTGGTTTATTTGGCCCGTCTATCACCAACATAGGCCAATCCAGCTAACCAGTATTTTCGCCCCTTCCCAAAAAGTACTTCCAGCGGAAGGTTCCCAGATGGATATGAGCAAATCCATCTGGCTTTAGTCAGGTTAGAATAGAGATAGAATGATGAAAAAAGGGTCCCTATATTCCTCCAGCAGTCTAAGCCTATAGCAGCAGAACTATAGAGATCGCTCAGGATAACAGTAGACCCTGAGTTTCCATCTGGTGTGTTTTTGCTTCTTCTATTGTGTAGGTAAGGTTGTTGGGATTAAAAGAGACACGCACTCCCTAACCTCCCCCTCGAAGCTTCCAGAGAAGCGTGGGTCAGCAACCTCAGCCTTCAGGTTCCTCAGCGGCTCCCACAGCTCGCCTCTTCCTCAGAGGAAAACAGCTGCGTCCAGCGCCGCCCTGCCTCTGCTGGCTGCAGGGAGAGACTCCCCCTCACCGAGCACCGAGGCAGCGCCCTCCCCGTCTGCAGCAGGAACCACACAGAGTGAGTGACCAAGTGATGAGAGGGAATCATTCGTCTCCTCAGGATTCAACGCAGTTTGTCTCAATCTTTTACCTCCATAACCTTTTCATCATCATGTCCTCTATTCTGTCAAGTAGAACTGTCCCTGCTCCCATTAAATCACCTGCACAGCATCATTCTGCCACTACCCGTGCCTCCCAGTAGAGCTTCCAGTTTAAATGACCTTCTAGCCATGACATCATCAACTGAGTGAATTCTGGCATTTAATGGAAATCATCATCAGGGTTTCCAGGGAGCCTTAAAGGAAAAGTCTGGTCAGCAAGGAAAAATAATTATCTATACCTAAAGCTAATAAGTTTGCTGCTCAGACCCCAACATACCGACAGTGCTCTGTCACTGTGTATCCCCAGCAGCAGCCACCACAGGTCCGGTTGCCTACTGTTGGTGGCGGCTTCTGAAATTCTTACATTCTGAACATTTGAGTGAGGTTTCTGGGGGGGAAATTAGGACGTACCAAAGCTGTACGTCCCAAAAACAGGGTAAACAATGTACGCCTGCACGCATTGCTAGCTAAATGCCTGCGAGTCGGTATCGGTTTCAGAAAGGAAAAAATGTATATTGCAACAAATATCATTTGGGAAACAATCTGAGGTTAACTTAAAATGTTGGCAAAATTTTAACCAATTTTTCAAACCATTTTTATAATAAAAAAATGTCATTGCTTTCAGTAATATTGGGCCAATTTTTCAGATTTATGGCTTCAAGGTCAATGCTGGTCCTTGAATTTAATGGAAGTCCTTAAACGCTCATTAAATTTGAAGTGAGGGAACCCTGAGTGACGGAAACGTTTAGAGGAGCTGAAGCCAGGCTGATGGATCTGAGGTGGATGTTTCTCTCCGAGTGTGATGATCTGCTCCCAGCTCTCTGACCTGCTGTGTTTCTGCTTGCAGCGCTTTGGGGGACGTCCCGGAGGTCTCCCCCGTCTCCCCCAACAGCTCCCAGGATCGTGTCTCTGTACGATCGCCTCTCTGCTCTCCCCTCAAGCGGCAGTCGTCCGTCCACTCCGGCCGGCTGGGCAGCACTAAGAGCCTCTCTGCTGCCGTCTTCGCTGACAAGCCGCCCCCAGTGCTCTCCGGTGGCGTCGGCGGCGTCCAGTTCAGCAGCGAGGTTTCCCGCAGCGACGAGAACGTCCTGGACTCCCCTCGCCAGCGCCGAAGCTACGGCTCCTTTCCCTTCACGCCGTCTGCAGACTCCAACTCCTTCCATCAGTACCGCTCCGCCGACTCCAGCATGTCTGTGGCCGAGAGCGAGGCATACTACTCGGCCACAGAAGACTTTGAGCCAATCAGCAGCGCCGACGAGGGTCCAGGGACGTACCCAGGCCGTAAGAAGAAGAGGAGGCAGCCGCCGCAGCAGCCTCCGTATCACATGGAGAACTACAGGTCAGTGATGTTGAATGTTCTGCAGGAGTTTATGTCTGAGATCAAACACTGGAAGGTTCAGAACGTTTACAGGAACATCAGAGAGGCGCTCAAGCTTTACTGATCTGTCTGGAGCGTTCTGACCTCGCCACATTTCACCATGAAGCCTTAGATGAGAAATCAGAGAGACGGAGATTAGATTAGAATAGATTAGATTAGATAAGAGAGGAAGGATCCTCAGCTGAATTTAAGAAGGAAGATGAACCCCTGGAAACATGTTAAAGTTTACTCCTCCCACAGCAAGCATCAATCCATCAGTCCGTCTGTCCATCTATCATCCACCTGCCCATTATCCATCCAACCATCCATTATCCAACCATCCTGCAGACTCCTTCCAACAACCAGTAAACAACCTTCTCCTTTCCAACCAGCCTGAAGCTCCCAGGAGTGAAATGAGTGATTCTGTCTGGTTTTTAACACGGTGAGCTGCAGCTGTCTGATTCTGAGAGCCTGAACCTCAGAGGTCGATGGTCCGTCACTTCCAGCCACGACCGCCAGGCTGCAGGCTCAGATCGGCCATGTTTGCTTCATTCCTCGTTTTTATTTATTTATTTTTTTGTTTCACAATAAAACCAGAAAAAAAAAACAAATAATTATTTTCTTTTGATTAAAAGTTAATTTTAAAAAGGAAAACTCTAAAACCAAAAACTTATTTTAATGGTTTAATTAAAGACTTATTCAGTATTTTATGACCCCAAGAAGGAGATTCTGGATTGCAGCACCTGAAATGAGCTTCCTCTGCAGGGAGGCTGGGCTCTCCCTTAGAGATGGGGCTCAGGAGCGGAGTTATCCTCCACATTGAGAGGAGGATCAGACATCTTTGATGGATGTTGCCTGGACGCCTCCCTCTGAGGGATGACCCAGAAAACCCTGGAGGGACAGTGTCCCTGAGCTGGCCTGGAAGCGCTTCTGGCTTCCCCCAGCACAGCTGGAGAAGACGTCTGGGAGTCCTGGACATGCGGAAGAAAGTTGATTTTTAATTATTGCAACGATTTGCATTTCCTTTTCTCAAATGGGAGAAATAGAAAAATAACACTGGTATTTTTTATTTATTTATTATCTCAGAAGAACCAAGAATAAACCAAACATGGATCCAGGAGATGAACAGTGTTCATCTGTTCACACCTGGAGCCCGGTTCAGTAGGATTCCTCTTTTCTGATGAGAGAGCAGTTTTTCAAATGTCTAATTTTCTCCCCAGTAGATCTTCAAATATTGATGACGGAATATGGAGGTTATAAAAACATGTTTAACAGAAAAAGGCTGCAAAGTTCCTGCTGCAGAATATTTCATTTAGTGTGGTGATTAGAAATTAAAGTAATATAGCATCAAACCCAGCAGCTAGAAGAAGGAAGGTAACAATAACAGCTGATTTATCTGGTGAAACGTGTCGGTAATTTGATATAAGAAGTTAAACTTAATGACTTTTTAAGAAAAGGAGCAGAAATGAGGCTGGAATGAATCCATCTCTGTACCTAAAGCTTCATGTTAAGTAGCCGTACCAGATGTAATTGCAAGGTTTTAATTGACTTCCATCATCTTAATTTTTCCTACGGGGGGATTGGGATGACTCCATATCATCCATACATGAGATGCAGAGTAAAATCGAGTCATTTAGGATCATTAAGGAGCTTCTAAACTGCTGATAGAAATGGTTTCCTGTTTGTTCTACACTGTGAGAAAAAACAGACGCTGTTGGAATTGAAATCTTAACCTGCTGCCCAAACATCTTCCTTTCTTTTTTCAATTCTATTTTTGTTATTTTCCAGCTATCCGTTTATTCCATTGCATTGTCTAGCTAGACATCCACATTTCACAGGATATACAGATAGGGTCTCCCTCTGGAAGACACATTAATAAAAAATCATTAAAAAAGAAATTAATAACATACAAAGATTAACAACATAACTGGCTGAGACCAAAAATGCTGCGGTGCACTTCTGTTATACGATGGGAAAAAATAAGTAAATAATTTTCTGATGCATAAAGTAACCTGTAGCTCTCACCTTTAAATAAATGCTGTAAAAATAGATTATTAATAAATATTTCCCTCAAATAAATAAATATCCCCATGAAATAAAAAAAAAACATATTCTCTGTATTTCTATAGTATATAATAAAGTTGCACAACATACATTTATTTTTTCTAAATTAATTTGTTTCAGGAATATGTGTTTGAAATTTCATTTATTTAGTAAAGATGACTTATTTCTTTCTGACTATTATTTAAACCTGTTTTTCCTTATTTTTAATACATAGTGTCTTTTATTTAATATTCTTCTATTTAAATATATATATATATATATGTATATGTATGTGTGTGTATATATATGTATGTGTGTATATGTGTATGTATATATATATATATATATATATATATATAAATAAGTTTTATTTCATGTGGCTGTTATTTATTTGTTAATGTTATTAATTGTTAGTAACTGTACTTATTTGTTTAATTTTGATTTAAACACCTCTACATAGATCACATTTTATACATTCCTTCTATTTTTTAATACAATATAAATGATTTTGTTGTAGAAACAGGATGAAAAACGTTTGTTTGTGAAGTAAAGAGTCCAGAGCAGGTGAAGCAGGACTGAATGCGACTCGTCTGCAATTATTATAAAAAGGCTGTGATGGAGCGATGTGCTGGAATACATTAACAGTGTTATGACACTCTGGTTTAATACCAAAAAGTCATGAATTTCATTGTGAAACTTTCCCTGAGGCTGAACATGTTGCAGCTTTAATTTATTGCTTAGACTCTCTCCTAAATGCACAGACGGAAGCTCGATCCGCCAGCAGCCACTTACCGCCAGAACGTCTCTCAAATTGGATTCCTCTCCAGCTCTGCAGCCTCCGCGTCATTCTTCTGTTCCCCCAAATTGTTTTCACATTGATTTCTGAACGCTTCGGAGCTGCGTTAAAGCTGGGTTCTGTTCAGAAGCATGAAAACAAGGCGCAGTTCTGCCAAAAGGCCAAACGCACAATCAACACTCATATGAGCGGTCTGATGTAACACATGTAACCAGATCCCCTCTGCGTTGTCCTGGTTAGTAGTGAGGGACTAGGATGTGTCTAATTGGGACGTTACGGGATCCCCATTTATTCTGATGAGAGGAAAAAAAAAATCCTCCAAATTACATACAAAACAAAACTAAATTCCTGCTCCTTTACTGCTGAGCTGAAATAATTATTTTTATAATAATTTGATCTGAAGAATCAACTCCTTTTTTAATCCAATCTTTACCCAGAATAATGGTAAAAACCCTAAAACAGGCAATTCTCTGGAGGAATAATCTGCTTACAGCAGTAATAAAAATACAAATATAAACTATAAATGATTTTTTTCCTTCCAATAATGATTAAATTAGTTCTTTATAGTATGATAAAAGACATTTACATGTTAGCAGCATAATTTTTTACATTTGTCCTTTGTATTTCATTTAAAATATTCAGTTAAAGTTATTTTTCTAAACTCAACTTAACTTAACTAAGTTCATTTATTGAAAGTGTGTTTATATATATACATATATATATATGTATGTATATGTGTGTGTATATATGTATGTGTATGTATATATATGTGTATGTATTTATATGTGTGTATATATGTGTGTATATATGTATATATATATGTGTGTATATATATGTGTGTATATATGTATATATATGTGTGTGTGTATATATATATTGTGTATATATATATATATATATATATATATATATATATATATTAAACAACATATATATATATATATATATATATATATACAGGTGCTGGTCATAAAATTAGAATATCATGAAAAAGTAGATTGATTTCAGTAATTCCATTTAAAAAGTGAAACTTGTATATTATATTCATACATTACATACAAACTCATATATTTCAGATGTTTATTTTGTTTAATTTTGATGATTACAAATGACAACAAATGAAAATCTCAAATTCATCATATCAGAAAATTAGAATATT
>JAGKQL010000009.1:38841771-38875211 GCA_018398635.1 Cyprinodon brontotheroides | reverse complement strand
TATATATATATATGTGTATGTGTATATATATATATATATATATATATATGTGTATGTGTATATATATATATATATATATATATATGTGTATGTGTATATATATATATATATATATATGTGTATGTGTATATATGTTAGATTATATAATTTTAAAGGTATTTTATTAACCAAAAAGTGACTTAAATACAGAACATTATTTTATTTATTATTATTTATTTTTATATAAATTAAATAGAAGGAAAAAAACAGATGTAAACACCTTGATTCTCTCAGCAAAATGTAGTTTAGCACGTTTTATAGAACTAGTGATTAAAAATTAGGGGCTTCGCTTAAACAATTATTAACTCTTTATAAGAGTCGAGGCTAATTATAGACTTTTGCCGAGAAATGTTGTAATTTTCTACTGGAATAAACTCTAAAAGGCTAACATTAGTAGTTTCTATCATGTTGTGTTGTTGTCTGTTGTAAATGTAGTCAACGGCTGCGTCCCAACGTCCCTTCTAACCCCTACGAACTGACCGTTCCGAAAGATTATCACTACTTTTCGGTCACCGATATGCAACTCCGCCTCCCCCCTGCGCCATCTTTGTTTTTTTATTGCCACTGTTCTGTCTGATGAGCTTACCCGGTCAGACCAGCATACCCATAGCCGGTACCCGTTTATCCCTTTAGTTCTGTACGAAAAATACTATGTAAACTACCTCAACGGGCGTGTTTCCCTTTAATCATGTACAAAAAAAAAATTATAACTTTCTTTTGTTTTTTTTAAGGCGTATGGCGATCTAACGTTTAATAGTTTTTTTTGTACATGACTAAAGGGATACATGCCCATCGAGCTAAACTAAAGTGAAATCAGAATCAAATCAGACGAAAATGAACGACTGTTTAAAGTGACAGTGAGGCATCATTTAGTCGTAACTCATCGTTCTAATATATGTGAGAAAATATTTTGATGCTGATGCTAATGGCTAACATCCTCAGTTAGAAAATGGAGTTCATTGTAGCATAGCACTATATCTGGGTTAGCATCTCCTAGCATCTCTGCTCCCTTCCTCTGTTTGGTTCTCTTTATCTTCATCACCTCTTGTGATTTCTACATCATCATCAATATCCACTGAAAAGGTTTAACGTTACTGATGTTTTAGCAGGACACAGCTAGCGCTTCAGGACCTAGCATAATTCATTTAGCCAGAATGCACTGCAGAGTAAACAACATGGCGACTTCCATGTCAGAATATTTACACCACTCTCCGATGGTTGACCATAAGCCTTCCTCTTCCAGCCGGAGCTCCATCTACCACAGCGTTGAAGGTCCCCTCACCTATGTCCTCAACGGGGAGCTGATCACCGAGCCGCGCCCTCTACCTCCGCCCCCTATCCTGCCCCCGCTGCCTCCACAGCCCCTGGCCACCCACACCTCCCAGGCCTCCTTCGTCTCGGCCCTGGCTATGGAGGAGGAAAGCTCTGTGGAGACGGAGAAGACGGCTGAGCCCGGCCCGGTCACCTGCCAGCCCCACGTTATGGCGTGCTACCAGAACTACCTGGGCCACTATCAGGTATCGTCTCCTTTCCAATGTTTGTGTCGTTCTTTGGCATGTTGGTTAAAACCGGGTTGTTGTTTTTTTTCTCAATCAGGTTTCAAACTGGTCTGTCAAGCAGCCGACCAATAAGAGGACTTCTAAATCCTCCCTGCATCGACCTCTGGATCTGGACACGCCCACAAGTGAAGAGAGCTCCGCCTCCTTTGACCAGCTGTCGGTTCCCACCTTTAAGGTTTGACTTCAGTCCAGACCAGTTTGTTGCTCCAGTTTGTTCCTCTGGTCCCTTTGGTTCCTCTGGTTTCTTTGGTTCCTCTGGTTCCTCTGGTTCCATAGGTTCCTCTGGGTCCTTCGGTTCCTCCGAGTCCTTATCGTTCCTCTCGGGCCTCCGGGTCCTTTGGTTCCACTGGTTCCTCGGGTCCCTTTGGTTTCTCTGGTCCCACTGGTTCTTCCGGGTCCTTTTCATTCCTTTGGTTCCTTTGGTTCCTCTGGTCCCATTGGTTCCACTTTACCAACTGGTTCATCTGTTTCCTTTAGTCCCACTGGTTTTACTGTCCCTCGTGTTTCATATCCACGACCAACTGCCATCAGGTTCTGCTGGACATAAATGACGGGAAAATGACGGGTACTTTTGGGTCCACTGTGCATCAGTCAGGGACAGAACGGAGGTCCAGTATTCAGAACCTCGGTTCCATAGAACCAAACTGCTTCTTTTTACTGATTCTGGTCATAAAGACTCAAAGTTCTAGATTCCAGCAGCCTGAAGGAAAAAGTTTTGATCCAGAACTGTGGTTCTGCTCAGCACTGCCCTCTGGTTCTGGTTATGCTGAGGTGTTTTCTCTTTTTGCATATTTTGGTTCTGGTTCTCCTCACCTTCGTCCATCACCATGGTGAAAGGGCAGGTTTCGGTTCTGTTAGCATTGCTAGCCAGTTTGTTGTGTCCAACATGGCCGACTCAGAGGTCCCTCTTTTCTACAGGTGATAAAGCCGGGCCTCTCAGCCAGCTCCCTGCTCGACCGAGGACTTCAGCTGATGGGCGAAAACAGCAGGTATGAGCGCCACACGTCTCCTCCTCTGATGTCAGCCGTATGGTCAATGATCCTTTTAACCTGTGAAAAACAAATGGAAATAAAAAAGAAACATACAATTCAGAAGTGAAATTTTAAAAAAGGTTTATCGAGTAACTTTTTTTCTCTTAATTTTCTATTTCGTTCTTGTATTTCTTTTTTTTTTTTCATTTTCAAATTTCTGTTTTTCAGATATAAGAATTTAGAAAAATATTTGAAAAATGGAAGTATAAAATATGAAAAATATTTTTGAATAAACAAAATTTTTCTTAAATAAAATTGGAGAAAACGGAAAATTAACTGTGGGTGGCGTGAGAAAGAAAAGAAAATTTTAAATGGATGAAAAAAAAAAGATCTCTCTTTATAAAGAGTCACCGCGCTTATCAAAAGTTTGATGTTTCAGATTCGACTGGGGACCAGGAACTGAAGTAATCTATTACAATTACCGTATTTTTCTGACTATACGTCGCTCTGGAGTTTTAAGTCACATCAGCCAAAAATGTATTATGAAGATGAAAAGAATATATATATTTATATTTATTAATATTTTATCAAATAAAATCATCTCCAAAGATAGGTATGGAAGTAAAAACGGTCCTCTAGTGAAGAAGAAAAAAATAAGAACATCGGAGAAAAAAAACAGGCAGAAAGTGGATAACTGTTAGTGTAAATAGCACGCAAAAATAAACCAGACCCTACCAGATAGAACCAAACCACGCTAACATGTTATCAGTTTTCAGATAACAAAGAGCGCGTGAGCAGACCGCGTCATCTCCTTACAGTCAGCCTCCATAATCAGGAAATTTCAGACATTAATAAAAATCCTAGCTTCCTACCGTGCCGCACGATTTCCAGTGATGATTCTGTTTAGCAGTGTGATGAACCTAAATGTCTGTCGTTGTTTCCTGCGTCTCTAAGCCCTGATTAGACTATCGTTTGTCGTATCCACTTCCCAATAGCAAAATCTGTCAGGTTAATTCACCAGATGCTGCCTTCTTCACCTGACTCTCCGCAAACAACGAAATATCACAATTATAACAAAACCACACTTTCTGAATGTTACAGGTGCTACCATGTTGGTTTACTTGTTTACCTCTAGAGAGCAGTAGTACCGTAGATAACCACTAGGGGGGCGAGTAGCCACGCCACATGGTGTGTAATGGTCATAAGGAAACAAGCTTGGCGCAGTTAACTGATCGAGGCTCGGTCCGAACTCGTACTGATCGGTTTCCAGAGGGTAGCGTAAAAATGGGCATTCAAGGACCTTCAACTGGAAGGAAAGAAAAATCCATCTTAAATTTGAGCACCTTTGCTTAGTGGGTAAAAAAAAAAAAAAAAACTTCTTCAACTTCCTCCTAAACCAGGCTCCTGATTGGTGAACGCTGTATTTCCTGCTCAGTAGAAACCAGTGTGATGTAGCGCTCTGGTTTGGTTTTGTCCTGCGCAGCACTCCATACACCCCCCTGGATAAGAGGGCCATGGAGAACACTGACGAGGACACCGCCACAGACGACTGGTCTCTGGAGCAGCCGCTGGCCCAGACCAGAACCACGGCCATCGTGGAGGTGAAGGGGGCCGTCAATGTGGTTCTGACCCCCCTGGTGGCCGAGTCCCTGGACAGGTGAGAAGCGGCGCCTAATCATCCCGCTCTGTCGGGCTGAGCGGAGTGACGGACTCCATCCCTGTATTTCAGATACATCGAGTCCATGGTCCACTTCGCCAGCATCCGGCATCCGGCAGCGATTCTGGACGACCTCCATGAGAAGGTTCTGAACGAGGCCTATCAGATCAGCAAGTCCACGGTCACCGAGTCGGTAAGAACGCCGCCTGATTGGAAGACAAACCGACTGCTTTGTTTGGGAAAGTGTGTGAGGATCTGACCGATGTTCACAGAGCCAGCAGGCGCTCAAGCAGGAGCAGAAGCTCTCCAAGACCGAGGCAGCCAATGGGCAGACTGAGCTGTCCATCAAACCCGACAACGTGAAAATAAAGGGCCTCCAAGCCAACGTCTCCATCCCTAAGGTCAGACCTGTGGCTGAAACCGGTTCTGGCCAACAGAGATTTCAGCTCCTGTCCAGAACCTCAATGTGAAGCTGCTCTGTGTTTCTGTACAGGTGAACCTGTGCCTCCTGCAGGCGTCTGTGGAGGAAGTCTCGCCTTCCTGCTCCTCTAAATGCATCCCTCATGTGTCTCTGGTGGCGCTGTGCTTTGACCGGATCGCCACCCAGTTCAGGATGAACAGGTGAACTATGCTCAGGTCGTTGGATCCCAGTGCCGGACGGCCAAAGGAACCCGCCGGTGCTGAAAACTTCTTCTGTCCTTTCAGGGGGATCGTAGAGGAGACGCCGAACACCACCGAACACGGCCGACCCTCCGTCATGCTGGAGAAGTACGCCTCGGCCACCAAAATGCAGCCGCAGTCGTCCGGGTCGCTGCGTTCCAACGCCGGCATCGAGAAGGGCAAAGAGATCGCAGCCAGACTCAACATCCACAGGATCCACAGCCAGCTGCGAGGCCTCGACTCCACAGGTTGGTTCTCAGGGTCCGGGCCCGGCGCCACACTAGAACCCGGCCTGGTTCTGACCACTCTGTCCCCCCGCAGATATCGGGACGTTCGCCATCACAGCCATCCCCTTTGAGAAGTCAAAGGTTCTTTTTGGTCTGGAGGACATGGAGGAGTTCTCCTTGGTGGACGAAACCGACACTCAGGCGGCTCAGGGTGACCCGGCCCGATCCGCTGCGTCCCTGGAGAAATGGGGCTGGATCATGTTTGAGTGCGGCATTGAGAACCTCACCGTCAAAGGTAAGCTGCCTGCAACCCGCCACGTTGGAGCGGAACGGAGCACCGCGCTGATGCTGCCGCTCTTCTTCTGTCACAGGGGGCCGCCAGTCCGGAGCCGTCCTCTATAACGCCTTCGGAGTGATGGGCCACTCGGATCCCACCGGGAAGAACGGGCCCACCAAGTGCAACGGCTCCACCGGCTCTCAGACGGGAAGCGGATACAGCACCGACGTCTCCGATGACAACCTGCCGCACGACGTGCTTGGCCCCAACTCAGACGCCAACGAGCACTCGGACTCAGATGAGCAGGTCAGACGCCTTAAAACGGAAAATAACGGATCAACGTCGTTGAAAAGAACAGATATAAATAAAAACAAGTTCCATATTAGATTAATACTCCAGAGGAGATTATACTTCACTTTTCCACTGTATTTAGTTTGATCTGAATAAATGCGAATATAAACTTGAAATACGTGAATCATGTTTGGATGAATCAAATTCTTCAGTTTCTGGAGCCTCAGTCCATTACAGAAAATACAATAAAATAGAAATGTCTAAAGGGGACCTTATTTTTCCCAAAAGGTACAAGGAAAAAAAAAAACTTAGATTTTCTGATTTTAGGTAACATTAGTCTCCAAAAATGCGAGCATTACCAGTAGCGCTCTCAGGCAGCCAGCCAGATCATAGCAATGGTAATAGGATAACAATTGATATTAATTTAGCTGTTTTCCCACTTTGGGGAAAAAAAACATAATAAATACTTTTCAAAAAAACTTAAACTTCAAACCAAGCTTTGAAAAACATTCCAGAGTAAAATGGTCGGAGTATACTACCAACCGCGGGTTTAACTGCTCCCGTACATAGTTGATTAATCAATCATTCTCGCTGAGAAGCTGCTTCTTGTGGAAGTCTGTACACTGCCGGTACATTCTGGAACGCCGACTGCGTGCTCCAACATTCTTCTTGCTTTCAACATACTTGGCGATATCTCGAGCTAGCTTCGTCTCTAGCATATGTTTGTTGCTAGCTGCACCTTTACATGGGCAAAGAAATTCAAATCATGACGTGTTTCCACTGAAGTTGGAACTGTGGTGTGCGCGTGTCCTGAGTAGTCCCACTCAATTCTAGTCAGAATGAGTTCCTGATGCTGCTCCATAGAGCTGTGATTATGGGGCGTGTTTTGAACGAACCAGGAAAAAAAATGCCTCTGCACTCAATTGGATAGACCTACAACCAATAAGAGCAGCAGAGTGCGTGACGTATGTTAAGCCACGCATAGTTGTTGTCCACAAAAATCAAAAGCGTGCAGTTGCACGCTAGAATAAGAAGATATGAGCCTTGATCGCGTTTCTCTGTTCCTCTTTTAAAATTAATTTGCTGTCGATATCTTCTAGAACAGACCTAATAGCAGAATCTACTCACCCAAACTCTCCAGCGGCAGCCATTGTTGTTGTCACCCAAGCGCTTTGGTCACGTGGTTGATTACGTTACTGTTGGTCATCTGTCCACATCGTATAAAGCCCCGCCCTGACAATTTGATTGGATCGCCTGACGGTGGGCGATAATACTCGCGCTACTATGGAGCAGAGGCCAGACCAACTTCCCCACCTCAAACTTTGTGGGCGGGACTAAGTTCGAATGGCACCCAGGCTAGTGCGGCGTGGTGGAGCGGGATCAGTGGAAATGTTTCTTAGAGGATGTTTTGGCCAGGGCGGGGCTTTTACAGCAGGCTGTCTGCGCGCATTTGGAGGGGATGCGCGAGCAGTTTGGAGAGTATTTTGGAGAGGAGACAATGGCAAACCAGTGGGTGAGAAACCCATTTTCCTTCCCCGTGACACTCAAAGATGGACTTTCAGCAGGAGAGGAAGAGGCTCTGGCTGAGCTGAGCTGTGACATGGACTTGAAACAGAGGATGAGTGACGTGTCACTTTTTTGGCTGTCAGTAGGGACTGAATTTCCACAGCTCTCAATGAAGATCTGATCAAAATGTTTTTGTTAAGATGTGAAAACACTGTTGGTATCTCAAACATTAAACTCAGAATCTCAGATGTAACGCTTGTTTGAGAAAACAGCTGGCATAGTGCCCCCTGGAAGGGGCTCACCATGCTTTGAAAACCCCTGGTCTATAGCATATGTTTTTGCTAGCTGCACCTTTACATGGGCAAAGAAATTCAAATCATGACGTGTTTCCATTGCTGAGGTTGGCGGGTGTTTCTAGAACCCCTTGTACATTGTGTTTAAAAGTTGCTGTTCTCATAGCGCTATACAAGCTTACTGTGTGTCCGAGCGTGCCCTAACCCCTAAATTCCTCCATCACTATATAGAGCAGAGACTAAATAGTGAACTTTATCGATAGTGAACCTCGCTAACCCCGAGCTGCTCCACACCGTGTGGTGCCTGTCAGCCTATCTTTATTATTGAGTCAGCCATCGTCAGGAAGTGACAGCGGGCGCTGATAGACAACAAATCCCATAATGCTTTGTGAGGAGAGAGCTGATCTCTGCAAAAGCATTCACTGGGATATATCTCCTACCTCTACCCAGGCCTTTCTTTTCTTCTCATACACCCTCTCACGACTAGAGGGAGGTGAGTATTGGCATGAGTGTTGCGATTTGATACATGTCGCTACTTGGGTCACGATACGATATTATCACACTGATATATTGCAGTATCACTATACCATTGCCATATTTTCCCCAGCTATCAAAAATCAAATGATGAGATAAAACAGCAAGTGCTGTATGTTTTCATCAGAAAATATTGATTAGGTATTATTATCCATGTTGTTTGGGGGTTTCTTCCACTGTGAATGCCTCAAATACAGATTTGGTGCTGCACGCGCAGTTAAAGGGCTCCATGGCGCTTTCTGCCAGAGTGGTGGTGCAGAGGTATGCCCATTTTTCCCATCAATGTTTTATGTAACCATTTTTTTTTTTTTAAATACGATACTAAAGTGAAAAGATCGATATTATATTGGGCAGCCGAATATCCGCGATATATGCGCCAAAAGCGATTATTTCCACGCCCTACTTCGACCCTTGAAAATTTTCAAAGAACCGGGCTGTTGGTGAGCTTCAATGACCGTCTGAAACTGCGTAGCTCACCACAGATATCGGCTAAGAAGTGCGCATGCACAGAAAAAGATAGCTAATGGGGCCGAGCACTTTAGTGGACCTGACCTTACGCGTAAACATATCACCAGAATGATTGATGGTTAGGAGAACCACTTATTGAGATGATCCATCCGGACAAGAAAAATCCTCCACTATACCTTTAAATATACAGAGAGGAGGTGACATAAAGTTTTATTTCTTTTTTATTATTGTTCTTTAGGCATGCCAAGCTACCTCTATTCATCAACAATAAGGTAAAAGCGATTTTGAAGTGTAGGACTCCTTTAATGACAGCAGGCGCTGAACAAAAGGGATGGTTGGTTGAAATAATTGAAAACATTTACACGCTTTATTTTCTGCTCTGCAGGATGAAGGAGTGGAGTCAGACGACCTGAAGAAAGACCTTCCCCTCATGCCTCCGCCGCCAGACTCCAGCAGCATGAAGCTGACCATCAGGGAGATCTGGTTCAGCTTTGCTGCTCCCACCAACGTCCGCTCAGCATCTCAGACCATCTCCAGGTCAGCAGCTAAACAGTTTTTACATTTTTATCCTCCTGCATCCCTGAGATAAACGGAATCGGATGCTAACCGGCGGGGTGAGTAAGCTGCCTTGTTTTCTGTTGTGTGTTCAGACAGTTGAACCTGCTCAGCACGGCGACGCCAGCCATCGGAGCCTGGCTGGTTCCCATCGACCAGCTGAAATCCTCCCTCCGTAAGCTGGACATGGAGGCCACGCTGCGAGTCTGCGCCGTCATGGGCTGCATCATGACCGAGGCTCTGGAGGTGGGCGGGATCCACTCCCTCTGGGGTTCCCTCTGCTTCACGCTGCCGCTTTTTAAAACTCCTTTTTATTCTCCAACAGAAAAAGAGCATCCACATCCCGATCCGCAGCAAGTATAACCGAGTCACGAAGCGGGCTCGCTACCTGCACGAGAACCCCTCCTGCATGCTGTGCAACATCCTGCACCGCTATCTGCAGCAGGCGGACTACTCCGTTATCGAGGAGGCCACCATGGTGAGTGGAAGCGACCAGAGCTGCGGCGCTGGGGGCAACCAGGGTTTTTAAACTGTTCTTGTTTATGCTCCTCTGACCCAGAACGACGGAGTTCCTGCCCTGGTCACTCTGAAGAAGGGTCTGGTTGCTTTGGCCAGACAGTGGATGAAATTCATCGTTGTAACTCAGGGCTTTAAGGCCATTGGTCTGATGGGTCCCAACCAGCTGATCAAAGCCAAAGAGGCCCAGCAGAACCGGGCCGATGCAGTTCTGGGTCTGGATAATGGAGCCGCGCTGCAGAGCGACACCAGCGCCGACGGAGCGGAGTTTGAATTTGACGCAGGTGGGGACATTGGGCTTCTGTTGAATTATTTATCCTAACAGCTCTAACACCTCCTGGCCAGTAAGTGGTGCTCTTCTGCTCACCTGCTCTCGTTCTGTACTGTTTGCTAATGCTAATGCTAACCAAAAAAACATTTAACCTAGCAGCTGAGAGAAAAAAGCAGCAGCTCTCTGCATCCTTTTACTCCCGTAAAGTGGCGCTGCGTAACTTTAGATCCAATTATTAGCTTCATTTAAGATATTTTAAATATGTTTCAGGTCATTCCACTGCTAAATGCTAGCATGTTTTCTTCTATCCTGTTCTGTCTACTGTACTAACTGCTAGCATGTCTTCTGTTGTGTTCCATCGACCATGCTAACTGGTAGCATGTCTTATTCTGTTTTGTTCCATCGACCATGCTAACTGCTAGCATGTCTTCTTCTATCCTGTTCCATCTACCATGCTAACTGGTAGCATGTCTTATTCTGTTGTGTTCCATCTACCATGCTAACTGCTAGCATGTCATCTTCTTCTATCTTGTTCCATCTACCATGCTAACTGCTAGCATGTCTTCTTCTATCCTGTTCCATCTCCATGCTAACTGCTAGCATGTCTTTTTCTGTCCTGTTCCATCTACCATGCTAACTGCTAGCATGTCTTCTTCTCTCCTGTTCCATCTACCTTGTCTTAGCATGTCTTCTATCTCTGTTCCATCTACCATGTAACTGCTAGCATGTCTTCATTATCCTGTTCCATCTACCATGCTAACTGCTAGCATGTCTTCTTCTGTCCTGTTCCATCTACCATGCTAACTGCTAGCATGTCTTCTTCTATCCTGTTCCATCTACCATGCTAACTAGCATGCTTCTTCTATCCTGTTCCATCTACCATGCTAACTGCTAGCATGTCTTCTTCTCTCCTGTTCCATCTGCCATGCTAACTGCTAGCATGTCTTCTTCTCTCCTGTTCCATCTACCATGCTAACTGCTAGCATGTCTAATTCTGCCATCTACCATGCTAACTGCTAGCTCTTCTATCCTGTTCCATCTACCATGCTAACTGCTAGCATGTCTTCTTCTATCCTCTTCCATCTACCATGCTCTGCTAGCATGTCATCTTCTATCCTGTTCCATCTACCATGCTAACTGCTAGCATGTCTTCTATCCTGTTCCATCTACCATGCTAACTGCTAGCATGTCTTCTTCTATCCTGTTCCATCTACCATGCTAACTGCTAGCATGTCTTATTCTGTTGTGTTCCATCTACCATGCTAACTGGTAGCATGTCATATTCTGTTTTGTTCCATCTACCATGCTAACTGCTAGCATGTCTTCTTCCTATCGTGTTCCATGTTCCATCTACCATGCTAACTGCTAGCATGTCTTATTCTGTTGTGTTCCATTGACCACGCTAACTGCTAGCATGTCTTCTTCTATCGTGCTCGATCTACCATGCTAACTGCTAGCATGTCTTCTTCTATCGTGTTCCATCTACCATGCTAACTGGTAGCTAAACTGCTAGCATTATTCTGTTGTGTTCCATCTACCATGCTAACTGCTAGCATTTCTTCTTCTTCCGTCTTGTTCCATCTACCATGCTAACTGCTAGCATTTCTTCTTCTTCCGTCTTGTTCCATCTACCATGCTAACTACTAGCATTTCTTCTTTTATCGTGTTCCATCTACCATGCTAACTGCTAGCATTTCTTTTTTTTATCCTGTTCTATCTGCCATGCTAACTGCTAGCATGTCTTCTTCTCTCATGTTCCAAACGTTTAGCATAATGTCCTACACTTTTCTATGATCCTGTCCTTCTGATCAGAGAAGTTGTTCTGCGCCTCCGTGCAGCGCCACTAAAACTTTTAGGAGAACTTAAGAACAATTAATCATAAGTAGATTATGTGTTTCCATGCCTGGTGTAGAATCCTATCATGTTGATGTTGGAATCATTTATTTTCAAATCTCTCATTAAATGTTTCCAGCTTTTGCATCTAAGGAAAGAGGGAAACTTTAAACTTGGACAACTTTTACTGTCATTTTGTATACATGGAGTACATACAAAGCAAAATTTTGTTTAGTACAGATTTGCAGACGGTAAATTAACATTTCCATTCCACAAAGTGCAGCAGTGATCAAATGTAAACAGTCCAATCTGATTGGTTTAAATTCTCCTTAATAACAAATGGATTACTAAACATTTTCTCTAAAACACGACGGATAACCATCTTGATGAAAACTTTCAGAACCCGTTCTCTCCCTCTGGTTAACAACGATGCCTCGGTTAGAACTCATCCAACAGGTTTTCCATCCGATGCTTTGACCATGTGAAGCAGATGAACGGCTCTTTGATTTATTCCTTTTTTTCTGGGAGTTTTATTTGATCTCGTTCTTTTGAAGCCACAGTGAGTGAACACACCATGCTGCTGGATGGGGCATGCAGTCGGCCCCCGCCCAAGGAGGCCAACACCGGCCCCGTCAGCGGAGTGGAGATCATGAGGAAGCTTTCGAAGTCCCACACCCACAGCGAATCTGCTCACCGGATAAAGGTAACCACACACACACACACACACACACACACACACACACACACACACTTCTTTAATGGCTATCAACACGGTAAGGTTTTCTTATCCTTATGGAGGTAAAGCAGATCTGTGCAGATTATTTCCACTTCTTTCTCTGTGCTATACACATATTAAAAACAATTTCCCACATTTGAATTTTACAGATTATGAAAAGTTATAAAAAAAAAAAAAAAACAGCACATTTTATAAAGCAAAAGTCCCTTTAACTACCCCCCTTTCAGAGACATAGACAGGTATGGGCTATTGCAGGCTAAGAAAGAACCCATTCCAAAGGGTAGACCCGTTCATCTGTTTCAATTTGCATGTTTTCTAAACCAAAGCAAGGCTTTGATTTGGTCCACTCTATAAAGCCTGGAACTCAACGCTATTTCTGACATTTTGAATTGAAAAAAACTTCCTGGATGGAAGAGAAACGTCTTCAAACTTGGAAACGAAGTCCAGTGGATTATTTTTTTTATTTTTTTGGAACTATGTATGTGATGTGCGACTCCAAACTGACTCTTTCCCCGTTAGATTAAGAGATTTTATTTTGTATTTTCCCCCAAAGCGGATGTTTTTTTACTTTGTAACGGCGTCTCTCTTCCTGTCAGACCCATGGTATTGCTGCGCAGTCCGAATAAAATAAACCTGGGCTCTGTCTCAGTCGGAGCTACACTGCCCCCTGCAGAAAATGTGAATGAACGCTAAATGCCTCTACCTCGTCCAACACGATTTTCTGATGGATCGCCTGCAAAATAGAATTTGGTGTGTTCTGGTTTTAAAGTGAAAAAAATCCTGAAAGTTTAAGGACTTCATCTCTCTGAGTTTCTTCAGCTGGTTTTCTGTTTTGGGAAGATGCTGTCGGCATTTAGCTAAAAGCTTCTGACATTTGATAGATCCAGGCAGCAGCTCTGATATCAGTCAGCCTGACGAGGCGACGCCATCTGTTAAACTCTCTTTGCTCTCAGTCTGGGCCGGGCTCGGCTCCTTCATCTAGAAAAAATTACCTCCACTTTGAATGCCGCCTTTTTCAGACACAATCTGTCTTGCTTGTCATCTAAACGAACCCCCCTACCCCCACCTCCACAGCGGCCCGTGAGAAATCAGCCGCCGGGAACATAACCTCCTCTCACCCTTGTGCACATTTGTCAAACCCAGGGCTCCCATCCCTACCAGTCACTGAGCTACACCAGCGGCGACACGGCGGCCGACTCGCCGGCCCACGTGAGCCGCGCCGGCCTGCCGGCCAAGGACAGCCCACGTAAAGAGAGCCTCCTCAGCAACCTGACCGGCAGCTTCCGGAGTCTGCACAACCTGCTGGAGGGCACGCCTCAGAGGAACGACGCGTCTGCGGCCGCGGCGGCCAAGAGCAGCTCCCTCACCCGCACAGGTAGGAGGAAGCATGAGACGTCCATTCTGCTCAGGAAGGCTCTGGAAAAAGGAAATGTTTTGACACCATCCTTGTTGAATGTGGAGCTCAGAATGTAGTCACTGAAAGAAGATAAACTATCCTCAGATATCCAATAATAAGATGAGTTATAAATTATTACAACACTCAACTGAGTTAACGCTTAGAAACCAGCTTTAGCTACATCTCTAACCCAGAGTTTAGGAACAGTTTGACTGTTTTTACTAGGATCGAGCTTCAGATGTTCTCATCTTTACATATGAAAAAAAATTAAAGGTTCCCAAATTAAAACCCTCATGATGAAATAAACAACTTACAGCGAAGACACTCAAAGCAGATTTTTTTATGCACTGCCAGTTCACAACACGTTTAAACCCAGTTATTCACAGTTAAAGGTAAGCCTATAGCAATAGGAGAGAAACAGGACTACACCTGAAAAACATGCCAATCTCCAGCATCTATAAACAAAGGTGTTGATGGCAGCAGCACAGCTGATATTTCTCTCCAGGATGGAGTCACAGCCAAACAGGAACAGACCAGATGAAGCTACTATGAGAAAAAGCAGAGAGAGCAGAACATTAAAGATTGAACTAACAGATTCTGCAGAGTAGGGAGAATAGAGATAGAATGAAGCAGAAATGATGAAAAAAGGTCCCTATGTCCCTCCAGCAGTCTAAGCCTATAGCAGCAGAACTATAGAGATAGATCAGATAACCTGAGCCACTCTAACTATAAGCTTTATCAAAGGAAAGTTTTAAAGCCTAGCCTTAAAAGTAGACAGGGTGTCTGCCTCACAGACTAAAACAGGTAGTTGGTTCCCACAGGAGAGGAGCCTGATAACTAAAAAGATCTGCCTCCCATTCTACTTTTAGAATTTCTAGGTACCACTAGTAAACCTGCATGTGTTGCTCCATTAGCTGCATCAGGCCTGAACTCTTCTGGGCGTTGGTTTCTGATAAAACCCCATCTGCTGTAGAAGATGGTGATCAAACAGGGTTTCCTTAAAATGATAAAATATTGAAAAACAAATGAAGACGTATTACGTCACACGTTTTATACATGTGTGTTGAAAATAGAAAGAAAGTAAGACTTATCAGGAACCTAGATCTGTTAAATTCCAGGATTCCGGGTCTCTTTGCTTCTTATTATTGTTCCAACAGCGCCCTCTGTTGTTCAGGCAAGGCAAGTTTATTTAGTTTATTCAGTCAATTCAAAGTCCTGAATATAAAAAAAAGAAGTAGTGCTGAAACAAAATGAAAATGATTATCATGATTAATTTGATAAAAGATTAATCTCTTCTAGTGACGGTACAGGCGTTAAAAGCCATCTGCTGAAAGAATAACCGACTTCATAACAGAAACAAAAAATTTTTCTATTAAAGATTTTTGTTAGTATATAGTGAAAAGGGTTTACAATAAAAATGTAGGTATAAATAAAATACACAATATCAGTTTTTTCGATAATTTACTGAAATTACCTTTTTTTTTTTTCAGATTATTTTTAATTTTAAAGCAGTTTTTTTTTTACCGAAAATTGGCTGCAGTGGATAAATGGTATTTTATATTTATGATGGCATAAAAAAGCTTAAAAAAAACTACAAAATGATGACAAAAAAGAGATTTAGTTGAATAGAAGACGGCCTTAAAGCTGCCGTGTTCTAACTTTGGCACAGAGTCGGACCTCCTTCCCTCTCAGAATGTTGGGTCCGATCAGCACGTCCTGCTCAGAGCGGTCAGGCTTTTCAAAGAAGGTCGTTTTAACGAGTGATTCTCCGGTTCTGATCCGATCCATTCCCCATTTCACCCAGGGACGGACATGCTGACGGAGCACCCGCTGCTGTCCGAGCCGTCCTCTGTCAGCTTTTACAACTGGATGTCCAACGCCGTGGGGAACCGGACCGGAGCCGCTGCCCAGGAGTCCCCGGTCCATCGGGCCCAGACAGGTGAGGACGGCTGGTTGGAGTTCCTACATAACATCATCCTGTTAGCAGGTATCAGGTCAAAAATGAGGCTTGTTAGCTGTTAATTTTAGAACTAGTGGCTCGGTTCTGCAGACGGATCCTGGGTCCCGGTTGATTCACTTAGCTTTTTCAGATTTAAAGTATCTGATTTTTCAAAAATCAAGCAACTGATCAGCAAAATAAAACGGATTAAAAAAATCTGGGGAAATTAGCACAGATTGAACTGAGTGAAATAATCTGTAGGAGCAGAAAGACTTCTTAAAATCATGATAAACATTCTCCAAACAAAAATTCTTACCAAATTATTCTACTTATTCTGAGTAGAACATTCTTTAACTTAGATTAATAATCTAACAGAATATGCTCTTTCTTAGTTTATCAAACTCAAAACAAACTAAAGACTTTTTGGCTAAATCTTAAGACTGTTTGACTTGGTTAGATGAATGATTTTTGCAGTACGCATACTAAGTTATCACACCAGTTTATATTTATATGAGTGCTAGCAACAGGCTACAAAAAACATTAGAAAATACTTTATAAAAACAAAATATAATGTTATGTATAGGTTTACTTTTTGTACATAAATCTTGCCCTTCTGAGGCTTTGTGAAGGTAAATCTGTGTTTTGCATGGTCCAATATTGTCACAAACCTAAAAAAATGTATCAGTTGAATAATGGAGAAGCTATTAGTCAGCTTTATATTTTTTAAATATAAAAACTTTTTTCTGAATATGTGTTTATTGAAGAGCACTTATGCAAATGAACAGACATCTAGAAAAACTCGACTATATTCTGTTATTTTCCATGTGAATCCCAGATTGTTCATTCTTCTTTACCTTTTCTAAGAAGTGCTTTAAATCAGAAGGTCTGGAGGTGAAATTAAAATAAATGGTCCCCACTACAGTGGGAAATCAATGAATAACCCCAACCAATCACAAAAGATGGTACACGATTGGTTCCTGGTATCCAAAGCGGGGTGGAGCTTCAGCAGCTCCAATAGTCGGTTTCATCCTTCCTTGAATCAAACATCTTTTCGCTCCTTTTTACATTTGATCTTTGCCTTTTCTTTTTTTTTTTTTTCCAACTCCTCTGGCCGTTCCTTACCTGCTCATTGCTCCAGCTCGCTGACTAATTGTATCCATGAGCAGCAACACAAACGCTACATCAGCAGGACGCTGTAAAACAAATGCGATCAGAAGGAATATCTGGCTTATAAATGAAAAAAGGTTTTCTTTAAAGTGATTATGTACCGTTAAAGCTGCAGCCCGGCCTGCTGGGAACACTGGAGATGATCTGATCTGGTTTCCTCCCCCCCCTCTGTTCTCAGCTGGGATGTGCAACCTGCCCACCATCCCCTCCGCCTCAGACTTCAACACGGTGCTGTCCAGCGACCAGAACACGCTGGACGGCACCCATTCCCAGCACTCCCAGCACAGCACCAGCCAGGAGGACATCATGGACATCGAGGAGGGGAACCAGTGTCCTGCTGCCGTTCAGCTGGCTGACGCTCAGGTGATCCCTCACTTCCTCACTCCAGATATCAGATCCTGACATACTGAGAATTCAGATAATTTTCCTTGTTTCCAGGTTGTTTTCAAACCCCTACTGAGCTACACGGGTATCCAGGCCCAGGACGCCACCCCACTCAGCTACAAGATGTATTTCGGAGAACATCTGTCCTTTTCTGGGAACCTGGACTGTCTGAGAGCCGACATTGTGGACTCAGATACGTCCAAAGAGCGGAAAAACAAGCGATCCAGGAGGTAGAATAAAGACGCAATGTTTACTAATAAAACCTAACATTAAAAAAGGAGGTATAGCAAAGGTTTGAAACACACAGACGGAAATTAAAATGCCACCAAACCAACCTTATTTATCAATCAACCATATTAGCAAAGGCAGAGAAAATAAACTGATCAGATAAACAAAAAACATTAAGGCCGTTTCTCAATATGTATACTTGTGCGTTCTCGTGTGCTCGTGAAACGTAATCAGCTCTAGTTCTGTTCCAATTCACAAGAGCAGCAGATTTAGAGCGGACCCCGTGTTGTTCTCGTCCTTCCCTCTTTACCTGGCTGACTGACAGCTGTCCCAGCATGCACTGTGGCAGAAGCAGCTTCCAGGTTAGCGCTCACAGAGCAAGTTAAGTTAAAAGTTTACTTTTCTGTTGCTGTTGTTCAATAAAAGTACATTTTTAGATTGTTTAAGGCAAGAACATTATACTTTAAGCGTCACTTCATGGGCCCATTTACCGTTTTAGTGAGTAATTAAAAATAAAGCTCTCAGATTTTGAGAGAACTTCGTGGCTGGAAATCCAACGATCTGTTATTCATACTAAATGTGTCATGTTGAGCCGGTGTCGCTAATAAAATGTCATCTAAAGTAGTCATAATGCAGAATGTTCAGTGAAACTAAAACTTTTCACTGGAGGTATTCTGGATATGTGAGCATATTGACAGAGATTTTTAAAATTCAATAATACGTATATGTATATATATATATATATATATATATATATATATATATATATATATATATATATACACTATATTGCCAAAAGTATTTGCTCACCTGCCTTGACTCACATATGAGCGTAAGTGATATCCCGTTCCTAATCCATAGGGTTCAATATGACGTCGGTCCACCCTTTGCAGCTAGGCACAGCTTCAACTCTTCTGGGAAGGCTGTCCACAAGGTTTAGGGGTGTGTTTATGGGAATTCTTGACCATTCTTCCAGAAGCGCGATTTGTGAGGTCGCATATCACTGATGTTGACTCCAGAAGGCCTGGCTCTCAGTCTCGCCGCCTAATTCATCCCAAAGGTGTTCTATCGGGTTGAGGTCAGGACTCTGTGCAGGCCGCCAGTCAAGTTCATCCACACCAGACCCTGTCATCCATGTCTTTATGGACCTTGCTTTGTGCACTGGTGCACAGTCATGTTGGAAGAGGGAAGGGGCCAGCTCCAAACTGTTCCCACAAAGTTGGGAGCATGGAATTGTCCAAAATGTCTTGGTATGCTGAAGCATTCAGAGTTCCTTTCACTGGAACTAAGGGCCAAGCCCAGCTCCTGAAAACAACCCCACCATAATCCCCCCCTCCACCAAACTTTACACTTGGCACAATGCAGTCAGACAAGTAATCGTTCTCCTGGCAAACCGCCAAAACCTGTGACCCGTCCCATCAGATTGCGCCAGATGGAGAAGCGCTGATTTCCGTCACTCCAGAGAACGCGCCTCCACTGCTCTAGAGTCCAGTGGCGGCGTGCTTTACACCACCGCATCCGGACGCTTTGCATTGCACTTGGTGATGTATGGCTTGGATGCAGCTGCTGCCCACCATGGAAACCCATTCCATGAAGCCTCTCGGCGCACTGTTCTTGAGCTAATCTGAAGGCCACATGAAGTTTGGAGGTCTGTAGTGATTGACTCTGCAGAAAGTTGGCGACCTCTTGCATCTATCGCGCTGGGCAGGGGCATCCAGCTGACCCACATCCGTCAGTTTACGTGCGGCCTACCGCTCTCGTGGGCTGAGTTGCTTTAATAGCTCCCAAACACTTCCATTTTTTCTTATAATACAGCTCCGGGACAGTTGACTGTGGAATATTTAGGGCCGCAGTGAATTTCAGCGTGGACTGGATTTGTTGGGTACAGAGTGGCATCCTATCACAGTTCCACGCTGGAATTCACTGAGCTCCTGAGAGCCACCCATTCTTTCACAAATGTTTGTAAAAACAGTCTGCATGCCTAGGGTGCTTGAATTTATACACCTGTGGGCCATGGAAGTGATTGGAACACCTGATTCAAATAATTTGGATGGGTGAGCAAATACTCTTTTTGGCAATATAGTGTATATATATATATATATATATAAAATCATTATTATTATTATATATTATTTTCTTTTGCAATATCTGTATAATTCCTGCTCTAAGTGGGTCGCTCTGTCAGCTAAAGGCAGGTGTTAGAGTCACTATACTCCAGTTTACGATTAATGGACTACTACTGACAACTATTTCAATAATCAATTACTCTAATTGATTGTTTCTCCACTAGAGAGGCTCAGGGCAACCAGCGGAGCTCCGAGGCTAACAGCAGCCAGGGCTAATGTTAGCCCATCTGCTTGCAGCCAGCCAGGGCTGGCGTTAGCAAGTCTGCAGCAGCCAAGCAGCCAGGGCTGGCGTTAGCAAGTCTGCAGCAGCCAAGCAGCCAGGGCTGGCGTTAGCAAGTTCTGTTAGCAGCCAGGGCCAAGCGTTGTCCAGGCAGCCAGGGCTAGCGTTAGCAAGTCTGCAGCAGCCAGCAGCGTTAGCAATCTTACAGCAGCCAGGGCTAACGTTAAGCCCGTCTGCAGCAGTTAGGGCCTAACTAAGCAACCAGGGCTTAGCCCGTCTGCAGCAGCCAGGGCTAACGTTAGCCCGTCTGCGGCTTGCCAGGGCTGGCGTTAGCAAGTGCTGCAGACAGGGCTAGCGTTAGCCGGTCGCAGCAGCCAGGGGCTGGCGTTAGCAAGTCTGCAGCAGCCAGGGCTAACGCAAGTAGTCCGTCTCCAGCAGCCAGGGCTGGCGTTAGCAAGTCTGCAGCAGCCAGGGCTGGCGTTAGCAAGTCTGCAGCAGCCAGGGCTGGCGTTAGCAAGTCTGCAGCAGCCAGGGCTGGCGTTAGCAAGTCTGCAGCAGCCAGGGCTGGCGTTAGCAAGTCTGCAGCAGCCAGGAGGCTGGCGATTAGAAAGTCTGCAGCAGCCAGGGCGCACGTTTAGCAAGTCTGCAGCAGCCAGGGCTGGCGTTAGCAAGTCTGCAGCAGCCAGGGCTGGCGTTAGCCCGTCTGCAGCAGCCAGGGCTGGCGTTAGCCCGTCTGCAGCAGCCAGGGCTGGCGTTAGCAGCGATCTGCAGCAGCCAGGGCTGACGTTAGCCCGTCTGCAGCAGCCAGGGCTGGCGCTTAGCCCTGTCTGCAGCAGCCAGGGCTGGCGTTAGTGCCTGGGCAGCAGCCAGGGCTGGCGTTAGCCTGTCTGCAGCAGCCAGGGGCTGGCGTTAGCAAGTCTGCAGCAGCCAGGGCTGCACGTTAGCCTGTCTGCAGCAGCCAGGGCTACAACGTTAGCCCGCGTCTGCAGCAGCCAAGTCTGGGCGCAGTCTGCAGCGTCAGTGCTGACGCCAGCCTGTCTGCAGCAGCCAGGGCTGGCTGCACGCTAGCCCGTCTGCAGCAGCCAGGGCTGGCAAGTAGCAAGTCTGCAGCAGCCAGGGCTAACGCACTGGCCGTCTGCAGCCAGGAGCTGTCGCTAGCAGAGCCTTCAGCAGCTGGAGCTGGCGTTAGCTCGTCTCTGCAGCAGCAAGGGCTGGCGTTAGCCCGTCTGCAGCAGCCAGGGCTGACGTTAGCCCGTCTGCAGCAGCCAGGGCTGGCGTAGCAAGTCTGCAGCAGCCAGGGCTAGCGTTAGCCCGTCTGCAGCAGCCCTCTCTCTGCATAGCCTTGTGTGAAGTACTGTTGCTATGACGGCAAGTTTTTTGTTTTATTTGTGGCAAAATGTTAATTTTACTACGTTAACACTAAAGGCCTCAATGCTCAATTACGATTTTTGTTTTGTAAAAATCCGGATTTTTTTTTTTTGTGTGTTGCCGTTTACATTTCCAAATATATGTCACTTGTATGTCATCTCCTGTGTAAGCTGCATTCATACAGCTTAATTGTCCCGCATGCGCAGTAGAGGACGAAATTACGTCACAAGCAAGCATGCTCTGTGTATACGGAAGTAAATATGCATCTCACGATCTTTCCCAACTTTAAAAATACAATCTTTTCAAGATGGTTAAACATAGATACTGCTCTCCGCTTTATCATCCGATGCGGTTGTTTTTTTTTTGTCCGCTTCTGCGTCACAAGACACAGAATAGGGACTTTTGTCGGGTATTAATGATAAATGCGACCTGGCCGTTCAGACACAGGTCGCATTTAAAAAGATCAGATGCATATCTGATTCAGCACAACCGAGCCAAGTGTTCTGGGTCGCACTGGAAAAAATCAGATCCATATTGTTCAGACTGTCATGATAAGATCAGATTCAGGTCGCCATGTGGGCAAAAAAAACGGATTTGTGTGACTTCAGCCTGCGGTGTGAACGTAGCCTCTGATTTGTGTTTATCTGACTGTTAATCATTATTCCCCCATTAAATGAAAAATTCATAATTTATTATTATCTAGAGACTACGAATAACAGGAGGTGAAATGTTGCTTTGAATGTGGTGATGTCATCAGTGCGCTTCTGTTCAAATCAACCCAGATTAATTATTCGTGCTCCCGTTCTCCCCGAGTCGAGACTTTCCTGTGTTCTACTCAAGAACATACTTGGTGAGAATACGAGTCCGTGCTCATGTTTTTGTGAATTGAGAAACCAAAATAAAGTTGTTTAAAAGAATCTTGAACTCAAACCGATGTTGCTGATGTGAACAGAAATGAATTCCAGGTGTTTCTCCACCTCTGGACTCAAGAACCGGTTCTAAAGTTTTACCTCTGTGGTTCTGTGTTCAGACAGGGCACGGTCAACCTCCCCCCCCTGGAGTTCAAGCCCGCTCTGTTGATCGAGACATTCAGTGTGAACGCCGTGGTGATGGAGAAGTCCACAAGCTGCCCTCAGGGCCCCACGGCGGCTCCGCTCTCCTTCCACGACCTCAACCGCCGCCACTATAACACCTTCCACTGCGACTTCACCACCGCCTGCCAGGCCATCAGCCAGCGCGTGGACATGGCGCTGGTCCGCCTCATCCACCAGTTCAGCACCATGATCGACGACATCAAAGCCACGCAGACCGACATCAAGCTGAGCCGCTACACCGCCGGCTCCACCTCCCCGACGCCGACCTTTAAGGCCCGGCCGTACCGACACATCCTGTCCTCGGACTTCAGCCGGAGCTCCCGGGGCAGCCTGAACGGAGCGGGCCGAGGCGGGACCCAAACGCTGAAAGGAAGGAGAGCGGGCGGAGGAAGTGGGGCGCCGCCTAACGGACCTCCGTCAGGCATGGACACGCTGGGGAGGCGGGAGCCAAGGGGGCGGAGCTCCCTCGGTCGCTCAGAGCGCCGCACCTCTAAGGTAGAAACATCACAGCCGCCTGAAGTTTTATCATCATCTTCTCCCCAGAAACCGAAGCTGCTGTACGCCGTAGGTGTATGGAGAGAAATGAGTTCCAATAATATTTAAAGTAAAAAAGATTTTTTTATCTTGAAGTAAATTTTAAAAGTGGGAAAAAATAGAACTTTGAAAATATTTTCAGTACTTTTAATGCACATGCTAAATTTCAGCCAGTATTTCCACAGTTTGCTGTTGTAAGATTATATGTTTTTTCTTTTTTCTTCTAGATTTTATTTTTCTGATAGTTTTATTCAGATTTTATTTTATGTTTATCTATATTTGTTTTCACTGTTTTTGAAGACCAATTACATGGTTTTTAGATTGCAGTTTATCGATCCAACCCTCTACTCAGCTGGGCGGAGCTTCTTTTCCATTGGTCAGCTGGTCGACCAATAGAAAGGAGGCTGCACAGCGTGACGTTAAAGGTAGCATCTATTGCTCAGGGCACAGACCATCCAGAGGTGTAGAGGCTGAAATCTGTGAAAGAAAGCTTAGAAAATTAAGCTTCCTACTTCCCCTAAAAAAAGTAAAGAAAAAAAAAATCTGTGAAATGACATCAACAAAAAGATTTAAAAAAAAAACTATAAAAATAGAGATGGAACTGTTACGTAAACATTATGAATAATTCTCAAACCCCAAGAGAGTTTGCAGAAATTCACTGTCAGAACCAGAAGTTTATTGGAAGCCTTTCAAATCTCCTAAAACGCTGGAAAAGCTGAAATATTTTTTCAGTTTTTGGTGTATACATGACGATTCATAACGAGTCTACCTAAATTATGTATAACACACGGAAGAATAAAATATTTTACTTTCAGGTTATTCGCCAGTATTTATTAACCTAGCTGTTTACCACCCGCCCCAAAATAAAAGAATAAACCTCCCAATGAGTTCCCCATTGGGAACTACTAGTCTAATCCCAATCCATCATGGCAATTAGGAATTCAGTATGATTTCCTGGCCCAACGATTGATTATTTTTCGATACTCAAGAATTGCGATTCGAAATTTTATTATTATAAAATCAAAGTAAACAAAGTTTCAAGTTTGAAATAAATCAATGGCCAGCATTTACATGCATTTTTTTTTTAGAAACAACAGCAAATAAAAAAAAAAAGCAACAAAAAAAAATGCTGCATTAAATCCAAAATAACAAAATTAACTCAGCATTTTATAAAGAAATCTCTAATGTTGTTTGCAAGTATTATATTATATATTAGCAAGATGGGATCCTTCCGCAATCACAACAATCCCCAGGAGCCCTTGATAAAAAAGCAACCAATCACATTCACTTTATTCACTCGTAAGTTTACCCAGTCGGGGACCACTCGGGAGAATTCTGAAATGGAACGGTTGGAACGGCCGATTCCCTTCAACTTTAAATGAAAGAATTAGCTGGCTATTTGCTGTGTTGTTGCACATGCGGCCATCGCATTCCCTAATATTGTAACAAAGTTCTCCCCATAATCAGCTGAGGAATGAGTTTGTTTCTGCTGCAGGTGTCCAGGAAGGGCTCTCGAGACGTGGCCGACCACATGCCCATCCAGATGGACGACTCGGACTCCATCACAGTGTCGGAGCAGAGCGAGCCGTCGGCAGAGTGCTGGCAGAACATGTACAAGCTGCTCAACTTCTACTCCCTCATCTCTGATCCCACCGGCATTCTGGAGAAGAGCTCCCCAGAGAATTGCCTATCAGGTGGAAACCCGCCCCCCCCCGCCAGGCCACAGCTTCAAGCCGTGTTAGATGCTGATCTTTACAAATCTATAATCGTTGTTTTGTTTTTCTTGCATCATGTCCTGCAGAAGGTGGCCGGCGTCCCTCCGAGCCGCTGTGTAAAGTTATCTATGAAAACGAGCAGCAGGAGCCCGCCACGCCCAACAAGCCGGCCGGCGGGCGGCGGCGCAGCCTGGTGAGCGCCGAGCCTCAGCACGTCACGCTGATTGTGTTCGGCATCGGCATGGTGAACCGCACGCATCTGGAGGCCGACATCGGCGGGCTGACCATGGAGGCGGAGCTGAAGAAGATCCACGGCTCCTTCACCCTGAAGGAGAAGATGAAGGGTGGGGTTACTGATGCCTCGCTGGCACGCAGAGCGCCCCCTGGGGGACAGGAGGTTTGATGCCATGTCTTTTTGTGCTGTCTGCGCAGACATCCTTCACCAGAAGATGACAGAGACGTGTGCTTCGGCTCACATCGGAGGAGTAAACATCGTCCTGCTGGAGGGGATAACGCCCGACATCCAGTACGTAGACCCGCCTCCAAGCTGCTGTCATCACTTTAACTGTTAATAAAGTGTAGTTAAGGAGGGTTAATAAGTGTGATTATACCTTAGAGATGCCCCGGTCTAATATCGTCTAATTAACTGATCGGACATCAGATGAACGACGTCGATCCAGTTACTTTAGTTTTTATCAAAATCAAACAGCATTCTAGAAACTGCAGCTCTATTTTTGCCCTGGTTGCATCATCAGGCAGAACAGCTGGTGAGGATTTCTGTTTGTGATCCTTCCTGTAACGATTCTGATGTCAGGCCTGATGCGTGGCGCTTATGGCTGCCGTGTTTGGTTCATTAATTCACCTCTGGTATGGGATCAGTAGCAGACGTCGGTATCGATGCCTATGTTAGTATTTATTATATCCAGTTGATCATGGTTTTAAATCTGCTTTAAGGTAAATTAGTTTGAAATTAACATTTAATTTAAATTGATCATTTACTAAACATGAAGAAATGAAAAATGTTTCACTTTTTTTTCAACCCTTTAAAGCCAAAATAGTGATATGATTGGAAACAAATGAATCAGAATAAACATCAACTTTGAAAAAGCCAAATTTATTTTACATGCAGGATTTTAATGCATTTATCACAGATTTCTCTCCAAGCGTCTGAATGTATAATTCAGGTTTTTATATCACACATGTTTTTAACCCGTTTATCAGATACGATTCTCCCGAAAGGTTAAAGGTTATTGTTGCTGTTGTTTAAAATCTGCCATCTGATCAGTCGTAGTCAGCTTTTCTATCTGCATAGCTCTATAACCTTCTCCTCTTGTCTTCCTTCCACTCTGCTTCCTCCTCCCACTAACTGCACAGACTGGAGGACTTTCCAACGTCTCCCACCAGCACGGCTAAGCAGGAGTTTCTGTATGTGTGTCGGCCTCAGTGGAGCCGTGACTGCATCCTTCATTGGTTCACTTCTCAGGGTTCAGTCTAGGGCTGCAACTGTTTTTACAAATTAATTAATCTGTTCACTATTTTTTCAATTAATAAATCAATAATCTGATAGCCAAAGGTTCCTTATAAAGGATTTTTTAACGAAATAAAACCAGTTGGAATTAAAACTTTTTCACTTGAGGACTTCTGGATTGAGGATTATTGACAGAGGAGAACAGATTTTTTTTTATCTTAAATCCAAAATGTTTATATATATTTATTTTTCTACAATCTTGGTTTACAGTAGCAGCCATTCAACATTTCCCCACCTTCCTTGATCTGGTCCTTGGATGGTCCTCTACAATTCTTTTTTTAAAGTTGTAGTGAAGTCATATTTAAATGTCAAATCATTCTGGCTTAAACATATATATATAAATGTACTCTTTATCAGACTGTCCCAGAATTGAGAAAAATATCTGTTTTAAAAACATCCAGTCTTAAAATCTGTTGTTTTTTCCGTTATCTTATGCAGGCCAGTTAGTTGCCTACCGCCAGCCTGAACACCTAAATTCGCCAATTGTATATCAACGGTCATCTATCAATCAAATTTTTTCGGTTTAGCAGCATCTTGATTCATATGTCGCAGCTAATATGTCGCAAACAGCTGAAATCAGAATACTTTCCTTTCCCATTGAGTTCGGCCCCAGTGTTCACGGGATGGACTGACGCTGTGTCTTCGAAGCGTGAGCTAACAGAACTGGCAGCTGTTGCGAGGCAAGGGCTCAAAACATGTAATGGCTGGAAGCCTTCTACACCAAACCAAGCTTCTGCCGCCCTGGCGTTCTCTTCCACAACATCTTCGGTCCCTCGCCATCCCTCTAAATAAAAATGGATGACGGAGGGAGACTCATCCACTTACCACCCACACACTTCAACTCTCCTCCTCTTGCGCTGCTTTACCGCCTGTCCATAGCGTTCATTGACCGGTAAAGTCGTGTTTAAGTCACAGTCACACTTAGTGCTACTTGGTCCCAATGTGAATTTCCCATTGGGAACCTACTAGCACTAAGTTGCCAACTGGTTAGCAAGATGCTTCCCACAAATCAGCTACAGCCAAACTTGCTTGTGAACCTTCCACCACAACAATCCCGCTTCTTTGATAATCGACCAATCACATTCACTCCTGTAAAGTCGGGCACCACTTGGGAGAATTCGGAAACTGGCAACAACTGAACGGCCGCTTCCCTACGACTTTAATTATCAATCTTTGTACTAAAATATTCTTTCTGTCATGATTTATGGACATTAATATCTAAAGAGAAGCCACCATCTCCTGGTCAGACCCTGTAATTCAGTGAAAGGGTGGAGTCAGAGTAAAAAAATGCACACCCCTTCCCTATCAAAACCCCAGACTTGAATGGGCCATTTTGAATGGCTGCTACTATAATTCCTGCTATAAGTGGGTCGCTTCCAGTTAAGGGGACAACGGAGATAAATCTGGGATTAATTGTTTCAGCCCTAGTGCTGGGCACCTGGAATGAAAGGTGCTGATGGATGATCTTTGTAGAGTCTGTGATTCTGATGCGTTTTGCTGTCTTTGGATCCATCTCATCACTCATCCTTTCCACAGTGCCGCTGCCATATTGAACGCTGTCCTGACTGCATGATGTTTCACACACCATCCCACCTTCATCCTGGGTGTCCCGCGCCTCCTCAGGCTCAAAGTGTCCTTCCTGTCCTCACCACCATCCTCTCCCGAGTTTCAGAACCGTCGATTCAAATGCACCGTAAGCCAAATCTCAGGCGCTGTACAGCGCCCAGCGTGGCCTGAAGACCAACAACGCAGCAGTCTTCAAGGTGGGCTCCATAATGATCAACATCCCCCAGCACCCGGCCACCCTGCACAGTATGATGGTGCGCAGCTCCCACCAGCTCTCCAAGCAGATCTCCGACCTCATCCGCCAGCCCTCCAACGCGTAAGTTTCCCCTTGGTTTTCTTCTTCTTTGCAGTTTGCTGCCATTTTATTGACCGCCGCAGCTTTCCCCTTTTGGAAGAAAGCAGAAACTGATTTCTAAATGGATCCTCACAGCGTCAGACCCACTGATCTCTATTTATTCACTGGATTGCTGATTACCCGTTGGTAGCACGGGGTTGACGTGAATATCAGTTAGGCTCTGCTTAAGGATTAAAGGTGCCCTCTGGTGCAGTACAACACTAAAATAAGTTATTTCTAAGCGAACGTTATCAGTGGATCTGATAGAACAAATTTCAATTGAATAAACCAATAATCTTTCATTAATCATAAGGTGATGTTTTGTTAAAATCCATAATTTTAACCTTAAATCTCTGGATGATTTAATTTAACCAACTCTAAAATAACCTGATGTGATGTGATCTGACTGAAAAACTGAGAACTAGTTTAAACATAATGTGTAGGAACCCTGTTTCCAGGTAAGGCCTGAAGGCTCTGCTGTTTGTAATCCTGATGTTGCTCCAGTTTTTCTACCTTTTGCTTTATTCCTGGCTTTATGTGGAAATGATCCCCTTAAAAAACATTGGTCTTAGATGGGGTTTAAAGCCCCACCCTATGATTTTCTCTGGCTTTACTGTTCCATCTCTAAGTTTTGTTTTTCTGATGTTGACCTTTTCTGATATCAGCCAACCTCACCGAGAAGACACGCCCACTCCCCAACCTTCAGACAAAGCCTCCAGCATCAACCAGACCCCCGTAGAGGCCAACGAGTTCCCGCAGCTTCCTGAGGGACTGGAGAAGAAGCCCATCGTGCTCAAGTTCAGCGCCATCATGGATGGTATCACCATCGGTGCGGCGCTGTTGCCTTCGCTGAAGGCCGAGTACAAAATGGGTCCAGTGAAAAGCCACGGGATGACAGGTGGAGCTGCCCCCAGAAACCCCGACGTCTCGCCTCTGTTCAACCACAGACTCCTGATGCCTTTCCTCCTCTTCTTTCAGGAGCCCAAACCAGTTTCACCTTTGAGCTGCCAAACCACAAGCTGTGCTTCCAGTCCAAAGTGTCCCCAGTGGACATGTCCACCATGTCTCCCTCGGCCAGCCTCACTTTGCCTCCCATCACCATGTCAGGGGAGTACATCATGGAGGACCACGAGAGCCACTCGGACCAGAGCTGGGCTCCGGACGACTTCCCCACCAAGCAGGGGAATTACCTGCAGGGAAACTACCTGCGATGCGTCGCCGAGGTGAGAAACGCAGCCGGACCCGGCGTTGCTTCCTCCTGAAGATCCTCCTGAAACCTCTGAACTGTCGGTTCTTCTTTCCGATGCACAGATTGGCTCCTTCGAACACAACCTGACGACAGACCTGCTCAACCACCTGGTGTTTCTGCAGAAGGTCTTCATGAAGGAAGTGAATGAAGTCATCCAGAAGGTTTCAGGTAGGTGAACTTAAGGCTTTTATTCTAAAACATTCTAGAGAGAAGTTTACATCCTGTCTCCACAAGCAGGGAGGATTTAGACTCTAACCCCCAGATTCCACATCCTCCTCCCCGCTAAATTAAGTCCTGCGCCTCACTTATTGAGTCGTGTTAATCAATAGCCTCATTTCCACTACCCATTTAAAACCGTGCTGAGATCGGTCCGAGCACGGTAACCAAGGTAACTGAGTGTAAATGGTACGCAGAACTGAACCAGACCTTGCCAGACACAACTGAACCGCGGGAACATGGTACTAGTTCATCAGTGGGGCTTGGCGTGGTTCAGTTCTGGCTCAGTTCTCAGATAACAAAGACAACATGAACAGAACGCCTCATGTCCTTAAAGGCAGTAGTAGCAGCTCAACAACAACTGCTGCTTACCTTATCAAGGCTGCAGTTTAAAAAATGAAATTGTCTAGTAAGCTGTTCTAAACAAAATTAAAATAAAAATTCCTGAAATGTTACGGGCGCCACCATGTAGGGTGGCTTGTGTCCCTCTAGAGAGCAGTAGAACCGTAGTTCGCCACTAGGAGGCGAGGAACCATGTTAGCCTGATGTGTAAACGGTCGTAAAGAACCGAGCTCGGCACAGCAAAATGATCCAAGCTCGGTCTGAACTCGGCACGGATCGGTTTTCAGAGGGTAGTGGAAATGAGAGCTTTTCCACATCCACCTCTACTCCTCCACATGTCACCGTCCACATACGTCTTCTCCATCCGTCACTGTCAGAATACGTAGACGAGCTATTTTTTGCTCCGCTCCAGTCCGTCGGAAGCCGGCCAGGTCAAGATCAGCAATTGTAATCATACCAAACAGGAAAAAGAATGCCAAGAAGATATGGTAACCACCGCTCTGTAACTACAAATTAGAGCATAGTTCTTGTATATTCCCAAAAACTACAACCGTTTAATTCAATTATTGGAGGCAAATTATTGGTACATTCAACATACCCGGTACTTCAACATACCCGGAAGCAGATTTCTCATCTCCAACAAAATATTTATTTTATACCGAGAGGCTTAAAGTTTCTTGAAATCCAGTCACACACATTCCAAAAAAGTTAAACAATCCATTGGCCTTTGTTTGCAAGTTTGAAGACGTTTCGCTTCCCATCTAGGAAGCTTTTTCACTTCAAAACGTCAGAATTAGCGTTGAGTTCAAAGCTTTATAGAGTAGCCTAACACCTTGTTTTGGCTTATAATATATATTTATTATATTTAAAAAAAATGTGTCTTAATCAGGATCATTAGGTGGGTGTGACAGCACTCTAGCGCCCTCTATTGACCAGCCGCCACTGGTACAGGATTTACTCCTATAACTGTGCTGCGGCAGTGACCCAGTTCCCCTCACAGAACCGGACCCGTCCCTCTGGGCTCCAGCACAGTATTGATAGTAATCGTCTGAACTCGCTGAGGCGGTTTGGTCTTTCGGCTGAAGCGGCGCCTTCAGCATCTCTCCGTGTGTCTTCGCTGCAGGAGGCGAGCAGCCGATCCCGCTGTGGAACGAACACGACACCTCAACGGACGCCGACAAGCCCAAGATTCTGCTTTACTCACTCAGCCTCATGTTCAAGGTACGTCCTGTTCAGACACGCTGAGCGGCGGGGGGAGAGGAGCTCTGAGGTCTGAACCTCAGCTGCTGTTCTGTCAGATGATTTGCATTAATGTTTCTCACTTTTACAGAGTTATATATGTACTGTAGGGTTTAGAATATGTTATCGCTTCTACCTCAATGGCCATGTGGTACAGCCACGGTAGAAACATTTCACACTGGGAGGTTAACCTACAGTAGGGTTATCATACCCATAAGATATTGAAAAATCACTAAAGGTATACACGCCTGTTGAGGTATTTTAAAGTTTATTTTTTGTACAAAGCTAAAGGGATAAACAGGACTAGCATATGCTTATCTGACGTCTTCCGCATGCGTATTGACTATGGGTGTGTTGGTCTGAGGGGGTATGCTGGTCTGGCAGAACACCGCCTCACTGAAGAATGACTCGTTTTCAGGGAATCCAGATGACGGCCACTACGCCGTCGATGCGGGCCGTGCGCTTTGAGACGGGCCTGATCGAGCTGGAGCTGTCCAACAGGATCCAGTGCAAGACACAGCCAGGGGGCAGCAGAAGTTACCTCAAGCTCTTCGGCAAATGCCAGGTGGACCTGAACCTGGCCCTGGGACAGATCGTCAAGCATCAGGTAAGGCAGGTGACGGCGGTCTCGATTCCGAGGCCATATTGGCAGCCATTTTTATTCCTCCTCTGTCCTTCCAGGTGTACGAAGAAGCCGGGTCAGACTTCCACCAGGTGGCGTACTTCAGGACCCGGATCGGTCTGCGAAACGCCCTGCAGGAGGAAATAAGCTGCTCGTCGGACAAGGAGGCTGTGCTGATAACGCTCAACAGGCCCATCGTTTTCGCGCAGCCGGTGGCGTTCGACCGAGGTTAGCTTCTGTTTACCGATGTCTGAGGGAAGTTAAAGCCTTCACACTCCTAACTCCCCCCTTCCCCACCTGTAGCTGTGCTCTTCTGGCTGAACTACAAGGCGGCATACGACAACTGGAAGGAGCAGAGCCTGGCCCTCAACAAGGACATCCACATGGCCACCAGGGAGGTGGTGGACAAGCTGCCCGGCATTCAGCAGACGTCAGCCCAGGCCTTCAGCACCCTCTTCCTGCAGCTCACCGTCAACGACCTGGGCATCTGCCTGCCCATCACCAACGCATCGCAGGTAAGAAAGCAGAAGCAGGCCGGCCGGCGTTCCCCAACATAGAAACGCTTCCCAGCCTGCCGTCCGCCGCTTTATAGGGATATCAGCATCGTCCCAATAAGTTCCAACCAATCGTGGTTTTATTATCTTTATTTAATGAGGTTTTCACCGAATTATTATTTATTGATTTGATTGAGATTTTCCGACTTTTTCTAGAAATGGGAAAAAAAGTTGAATTCCAGCAGAATTAGGAGGATTACAGAAAAGTTCTGAAGTATCTGGACCAGGTTTTTAACCCAGACAAAATGCAGACAGATGGGTCTGGATGTCCGTTCTGGTGCTGACCATCTTCCTCTGGACCACAGGCTTAATTTATAGTCGCTGCGTCGAATGGGGAGCAAGGCTGCGTGCGCCAAAAGTAACTCATTCATGCTTTGCGTGCCTCAGAGCGTGGACCACGCTCGCAGCCTAAGCGCTAGGTCACGTACCTCCAAAGTTTTGTAACTTGCCGCGAAACCAGCCTCGTTCCAAATGGGAGGATATAGTTTTCTCCTTGAACTGCGTTTGCCCGTGCCGTGATCTTTATCTTGCAAAATGCATCAGGTTGGTTGCTTGTGGTTAAAACATGGATTTTAGTTTCCGTTTCCATCACATGCACCATAAATACAGTCTGAAATCTGATAATCACATTTTAAAGGTGCAGCTTTTATTTAGTGAAACAATGTTTTTTTTTATACGTTATTTAAAGGAAACTCTTTAGGTCAGCAGGGAATAATCAGTGGATCATTATTTATACCTAAAACTAACATGTTCATAATGATGTAATGAATTTAGCGTTAATCAGTAAAAAAAGATAATGATAATTTTTTGTCATGATCACAGAAGGAGTCTGGGACAGCTATATTTTTTTTTTAATATTTTTTTTAGTTTTTACGGCACTAGTGGCTTGTTTTTGGATAGTAGTCTGACAGGAACGGGTATGAGAGAGGGGCGAACACAGCTTGGAGCTTAACCTGGGTCAGCCACGCCGGTGACCAAGGCCTCCATACATGGTTCATGTCCGCTAACCACTGCGCCACTCAAAGCATGCTCCAAGGGAGCGTCCATTTTTGCCTCAATATATTAACACCCTCCTGCCATCTTCCCGCAGTGACGCCACGGTGCGTAAGCCTAGCGCCATTCTCCCCGCCAGCAGAATCAATGGGAGCTAATAGACACATCTGAGTAATGTCACCTTTCGTATTCCTGATCCTCCATGGACGGGTTGGTCGTTGGATCGACAACTG
>JAGKQL010000009.1:38786771-38836771 GCA_018398635.1 Cyprinodon brontotheroides | reverse complement strand
CTTGGTCTGCGTTGAACAGGAGAACCTGGACCCCCGCAGGCCGATGATGGGGAACCAGGTGATCGACGCTCGGGGCAGGAAGGTCACCAAGAGGGTGGTGGACATCCGGGAGCTGAACGAACAGGCCAAGGTTATCGACGACCTCAAGTAAGTTTCCGACCTCTGAGCGGAGTATTTCACTTCCCTGCATACAACATGGCTGCCCGTTTGCTGCAGGAAACTGGGAGCCAGCGAGGGAACCATCAACCAGGAGATCCAGCGGTACCAGCAGCTGGAATCGGTGGCTGTCCAGGACATCAGGAGAGACGTCAGGAAGAAGCTGCGTCGTTCAAGCATGAGGGTAAACCATGTTTCACTGCCCTCAGTTGGTACAGTCCAGCATCAGACTGGGCCAATCATCTGAAGCTGGTGTGTGTCACCAATGACACGTTTTCTCCCGCTTTTGATGCCGTTTCTCACACAGGCCGCCTCTCTGAAGGATAAGTGGGGCCTCGGCTACAAACCCAGCTACAACCGCTCCAAAAGCATCTCTGCAGCCGCAGGGCGGCCTCCTCTGAAGCGGGTCGACAAACAAAGGTAAACATTCGGTTTCCTCACTGTCTCTGCATATAAAACGCTAACATGAGGTAGTCTGGTTTTAAACGTTTCACCTACATCATGTATGGAGTACATTTTATTCCATTATTGTTGCAATCAGCAAGTTTTATTAATCGAAATAAATAGACAAAATTTAGAAAATTAAAATTTGAAAAAAACTTTTTCTAAAAAGGAAAATTTAGAAAACTTTTGATCAAAAACAGGTTTTGAGAGTGAAATTGCTGTTTTATTAAATTTCATTTCAAATAATTTTTTTTATTCAAATTCATTTTTTTTAAACAAAAAACACACTGATATTTATTTATTTAGTTTTTTTTGTTTGTTAATTCTTTGGAGTGAATTTTATTCAATTATTGTTACAGTCAACAAGATTTATAAATGAAAATTAATAAATAAAAAAATTTGGAAAATTGAAATTTGAAAAAAAAACTTTTTCAAAAAAGGAACATTTAAAAATCTTTTGATCAAAAACAGGTTTTGAGAGTGAAATTGCTGTTTTATTAAATTTTACTTCAAATATTTTTATTCAAATGCATTTTTTTAAACAAAAACACTGATATTAAGTTTTTTTTTGTTTTTCACATTCTTTGGAGTGAATTTTATTCAATTATTGTTACAGTCAACAAGTTTTATAAATGGAAATAAAAATTTCAATGAAAATTGAAATTTGAAAAAAAAACTTTTCAAAAAAGGAACATTTGGAAACCTTTTGGTCAAAAACAGGTTTTGAGAGTAAATTGGCTGTTTTATGAAATTATTTTTCAAATATCTTTTTACATTTTTTTCTGTCAACAAAGAACTGACATTTATTTATTTAAATAAATGTTTTTTTTTTATCACATTTACTACGGAGTAAATGGTATTCCATTATTGTTGCAATTAACAAGTTTTATAAATTGAAATAAAAAAAAATAAAAATGTGTAAATTTTAAATTTGAAAACAACTTTTTAAAAAACGAAAATTTGATAAAACAGCAACTTTACTACCCAAACCTGTTTTTGACCAAAAGGTTTTCCAAATTTTGTTTCATTTTTTCCCCTTTAAAAAACAAAACAAAAAAAAAACGTTGTTGCTAACATCCAGCAGACCAATAGAAAGCTCGCCCTCAGAGGGGAAGAGAATGTGATCTGGAAAACAAAAAAGTGAAGAATGAGATTGGTAAAACAGAGAATTGTGGAAAACATACAATTTGAAATGATAAATTCTGTAAAAAAAAGTTTTTAATTTTTAAAAAGATTTCTTAATTTTAATAATATGAGAAAACAGCAAAGTTATACTTAAAACTTTTTTCAAAGTTTCTTTTCTCTATTGCAATTAATTAGTATGAAATAAAACTAGTTTTAGTCCCTGTAACCTAACAGGAGGTGTTAAAGCAGTCCTTGGATGGGATCATGGTGCTGCAGAGCTTTGTGTTCAAACTGGACTCTGCTGTGGAGAGAATCATTCAATCTGATCGATTATAGCCGAGATAAATTCATCGCAGCCACAGAAGTGAAAATGGAGGATAATCTGAGAGTAAAAGTTTTACTGCTGCAGCTGCTAACGTCTGTCTCTGCAGCTCCAAGATGGGGGATGTGGATGATTTCCCAGAAGTCCGTGTGGACGCTTCCTCCCCTGGACCCCGGGTCACCTTCAGCATCCAGGATCCGGTAAACTTTGCCTTTTATATCAAACAGCTGGTGAACAGGGACAGCTGAGCCTCATTAGCCTGTCAGGGTTCAGGGAACCCAGAAGTAACCCTGAACTCATTCCATTTTTGTGAGTTCATCATGTTTCATGTTCATGTACTTTAGCCGACCTCCATGTTGACTGATGTTCTTTAGTTGACTGCAGGTTTATTTTCTGTTGTAATGACGGTTTTGTTTAATTGAATGATGATTGTCAGGCTTTGGACCCGTCACCCTTACCCGTCAGCCCAGGAGAGGTTTTTAAGGTATCTGCTGACATGAAATCCTCAGCGTTGGTTCCTGTGGTTCTTCCTTCCTCGGTGATCGGCTGTTAGCTGCTGGTTGGAGCGGGAACATGCAGAATCAGAGCAGGACGGTGCAGCTTCTGTTTCATCCACACAATCATTACGATCAGATCTCCTAATGCATCCGTATCTTCTGTTCTTATAACAGAAGCCTGTTTTTAGCCTCCACCATTAAAACATCTAGTGAATACCTGGCTTCTCTCAGGCCGCCGTCCTGTCATGAATCTGCATGATGAATCCGTCCGCCTCTCTTATCCCTCCCATCCTGTCTGATCTCTAACTCTGCATGCGGCGCCTCAGGTCTACAGTTTAGCTGCTGGTTGGCGTCTCAAAGCAGACGTCACCGGAACCTCTGCAGCTCAGCGTCTTCTTGGATTTATGGAGGGAATTTTGTTCCATTATTGTTGCAAGAAAGATCTGTAAAATGAAATCTGGGGAAAAAAGCAATGCAGATTTAAAAAATTGTTCCATTTTCAGATTTCAATTGATGCTGTTTTTAAGGGGGTTTTTTTTTGTACGTATATTATAATAAAAAAAATATTTTTACAGATAACATTTTTTCTAAGTTTGTTTTTTAGATTGAATTTTATGGATTTTATTCTTTTCAAATTGGGTTTTACAGATCACATTCACTTTAAGCTAAAATGTTGTTACTAAGAAAGCATAAAAGCATTTTTTTTTTTTTTTTATAAAACATGGAGAAGTTTACCCACCTCTTTATTACACTTCCAACATTTGTTATCCTTTATTAGACCCATTCTGCATAGCTTACTTGGTGTAAAATAATACCTATGTACAATTTTGTAGTGAATAAATTTATTTCTTGTATCCCTTGTAGCCCCTCCCACACTTGAAATAATATTTTCCCACACAGCCTCGTCAATTATTTCATTCCTCTATTGTAATTTTTTTCAAATTACAATTAAGAGAATTTTTTCTTTGTTTGTAATAATAATGGAACAAAATTCACTCCATAGCTGAGTGATCAGAATTTTTTATTTTTTAAGTAGAAAATGCCGGTCAGGTGGCCTTTGACCCCATGCAGCTTTAGAAACGGTGGGAACAGGGTGCCGTTCTCTGCCTGGAAATGTGTGGTTTTTCTGCTGCAGACGGAGGACTCCTCCTTGTCTCCAGGGGTGAAAGGTCGCGGCTCCTCTCTGGTGGCTGGATTACCTCCTTCATTCCTCTCTTCATCTGCTGGCTGTGGATCCGTTCTTGTTTGTCTGAAACCAACACGTGTGACTTTCTGTCCTTCTCTGAAAGTTCCCAGAGGAGTCCGAGTGCGACCTGTTGTCCGTCACCATCGACGGCCCATCCCATCCTCATCCTCACCTCCATCCTCCATCCTGTGTCGAGGGCCAGCAGTCAGTTTTCAGTGCCCCAGCCACACCTGCCGTCTTCTCACCCAGCATTCCCTTCCAGCACTACGACAACCGGCGGGACGACCTGTCCTCTTCGTCCTCCGAGGACTCGGAGAAGGAGGAGTTTGAACGGGAGAGAGTGACCAGCTACCGCAGGCCTATGTGAGTGCAGCTGCTTTGTTGTCCATTTGAATCTTGAAGCGTTTCTACCTCCTTAGTTCTACTTCCTCTAGTGGCTCGGAGGACTCAGCTCGACGGTTTCTAAGACGGTGACAAAGGCTGGATGGAGATTTTCCAAACTTTGGGTGTTTATTTAGAAGCTAGACCTGCTTTAAACTGAACAGTTTCAGTTTAAAGTCGTAGGGAGGCGGCCATTCCAACCGTTTCTGAATTCTCCCACGTGGTGCACAAATTTACATCAGTAAATAAAGTGAATGTGATTGGTCGTATCAAGGGGGCGGGATTGTTGTGGCGGAAGGTTCGCAAGCAAGTTTTGTTGTGCTAGTTTCTTCTTGCTAAGTAGTTAGCAACTTTCTTTTCATTTATTATTTCAACCATTGCGTATATAAGCTGGTGAATCAAAATGCTATGACCGAAAACATTTGATTGATAGATGACCATTGATATATGATTGGCCGAATTCAGGTGTACAAGCTGACGTATAACTAACTGGGCTGCATAAAATAATGAAAAAACCCACAGATTTTAAGACAAAATTTTTCATTTAAATACAAATTTTCAAACTTTTGGGACAATATAGTCTGATAAAAAGTACATTTATAAAACCTGTTTAAGCCAGAATGACATTTAAATATGATTTCCCTATGACTTTAAGTTAGCCGCACCTGGACTCTGATTGGCTGGTTACTGGTTGGACTAGACTTAACTGGGAGAGTGTTTAAAGGTATAGTGGAGGCTTTTTGCAATTTTTTAAAAAAAGTCCTCTCAACTTAAAAACAAAACAAATGCACACGAGAACCCCCACAAAAGAAACCAGTTATTAGAGCGTGTGCACGAGCATGTGCAAGAGCCCATTTCTCCTGCGTGCACGCTCTTTTTTAAGTTGCTGTTCTCACAGCTCTTACAAGCTTACTGTGTCCCAACATCCGCCCTAACCCCTAAATCAATATAATAAAATAATAAAATCAATATATAGTGTGCAGTGGTGTCAAAAGTGCACACATTTGTTACTTAAGTAGAAGTATAGATACTGCAATTTAAAAACACTCTGGTGAAAGTTGAAGTATCAACTTGACCTCTTTACTCAAGTACTCATCACTATAGAGCGGGGACTATATAGTGAACTTTCTAGTGAACTCATTTAACTGACTGTTCAGACAGATTAACACTGCTTTTTGCTCTGTTGGTCACGTAACTCCTCCAACGCGCGGTTCCTGCGCCATCTTTATTATTAGTAGCCGCTGTCAGGAAGCGACAGTCTATGGCGACAGCGGGCCGCTGTGACAGTAAATCCCATAATGCTTTGCATGGAGAGCTCTCCACACAAAGCATTCTGGGATATATCTGCCTCCTCCGAGGCCTTTCTTTTCTTCTCATACACTTTGTAGACACTTTTTTCTCTTCCGACACTCGGCCATTTTCAAATAACCACAGTGAGAAAGGTGAGCTTCAATGACTGAAACCGTAGCTCACCACAGATATATGCCTGAAAGTTAAAAAGATGGCTAACGGGACGAGCACGTGGGACGGCCTTACGTAAACATATCACCAGGATGATTGACAGTTAGGAGATCCACCTGGAAGTTAAATATTGTCCTCTATAGCTTTAAGGAGTAAAGGTGCTGAAGATGATCCATCTGCTCTGTGTTTTTATCTCTCAGCCAAGCGTCTCACAGGAAGGCCTCAGGCTTCTCCGCCGTCAGTCAGCTGTTCAGCGAACGCTGGCCGAGCACGCCGACAAACCGCAGCTTCAGCGGCCCGGCGTCGGAGAAGAACATAGACTTTGAGCTGGACGTGCGTGTGGAGATCGACAGCGGGAAGTGTGTCCTCCACACCACCACCCAGCAGTCGGAGCACGAGGAGATCGCCCTGAGGAGGTACGCTCAGGTTGATGCTGAGCTTCCTGTGATTAGCTGCAGTTTTCTTTGGGAGCGTCTGTGGAAACAAATGTTCCAATATTATGGAAAGTGGAAAAAAAGCACAACTTCTCAGTAGAGAAAAAGGGTTTGGGATTATTTTAAAGCGGGTTATCCAATGTTTTTATTTTTTTACATTTTATTTTTTTCACATATATTTTTTCAGATTTTTTGCCAAATATTATTCTGAATTGTTTTTCATAAATCATATTTATTATTTTTTTTAAACCTTATTTCAGATTTTCTTTCTAGTTTTTATTTTCCCCCAGATTTTATTTGTTTGAATCTTTTTTTTCAGGTTTTGTGCCAAATGTTTAAATTTTACAAATCCTATTTTTATTTTAAAACCTTATTTCAGATTTTCTGTGTAGTTTTTTTGCCCGGATTTTCGTTGTTCAAATATTTTTTCCAAGTTTTGTGCCAAATTGTATTTAGAATGATTTTTTTTTTTTTTTTTCACAAATCTTTCCTATTATTTATTTTTTTACTTTATATCAGATTTTCTTTTCTAGTGTTTTTTTCAGATTTTGTTACCGGATTTTGTTTTTTCAAATTTTTTTTTCAGGTTTTATGCCAAATTTTCTTTCTATTTAAAAAAAATATTTTTCAGATTTTTTTTTCCTCTGATTTTATTTATTTAAATATTTTTTTCAGGTTTTATGTTTTCAGATTTAGTGAAAAACAAACAAAAAAAGTTAGATTTTTAAATCTTCTCTCATTATTTTCTTTTGATTTCTTTAAATGTATTTTCTCCAACTTTAATTACTAATCAGATTTTATCGATCTAAATAGTTTCATAGAAAGATTGAGCTTTGATTAGTATTTAAATCCTGCTTCATAGATTTCCCATCTAGGTCATCTACATCTACAATGCTTGCTCTCGGTGTAGACGTTGAAATCTGCAAAATGTAAAACTCAGTTTGCCAACAGAACAAATAAATAGATAAAATTAGAAAAATATTTAAAAAGTCAGAATAATAAAAAGTGGGCCTCTAGAAGACTGTAAAAATGTTGGAGCGTTTTGATGCGCTTTATAAATTAGTGTTTTAAAATACCTTTTTTGAATCGTGTTCTTTGCCTTCTGTGATGTTGGAGTTAACTTCTCTAGACGACCATCAACTGGAACAGAAAGACAAAGTGAATGTTTTGATCTGTGGCGCCTTTTCAGGAGCTGCGACCGCAGCATCCGCAGTCTGGACCAGGATTCCCCTCCAAAGAAGAAGAAGCTCCAGCCGGCGTACACCTCCACCACTCACCTGCTGGCCGGGAAGAAAGCCCCCGCCACGCTGCAGACCAAATCCAACGAGCTGGAGACCACCGTCTTCTACATTCCAGGAGTGGACGTGAAGGTCAGGGCCTCTCTAAACATCCAGACGGCTCTGGGTTTTTTTTGTTTCTTTTTTTGGGGGGGGGTTTCATCTTTCTGTCTTCTCCTGAAGCTGCACTACAACTCCAAGACCCTGAAGACGGAGTCTCCCAACGCCTCGCGGGGATCCTCTCTGCCCCGCACGCTCTCCAAAGAGTCCAAGCTGTATGGTATGAAAGATAGCGGCCCTATCAACCCTCCCCAAAGCAAGACTAACTCGCTCCTACCTCCCCCGCCCCCACCTATTGCTACAGGTACAGAGTGTTTGTGTTTGTTGTTGCATGCTGTAGCACCATCTGTAATCTGCTCTCCTGTGGAGCTTTGGAACAGGCTGCATGCGGTTTCCCTCCAGTATCCGGGGCGGTGATTGGTGGGGGGGTGTGTGCATGTGGACCAAGATAGTCCTGAAGGTTTCAGGTCTTCCTGCTGCTGAATCTCTGCTCCGTCTTTCTGCAGCCAAAGCTAAGACTGTTGGGGGGGTGAAGACGGCCAAGCTGTACGCGTGGGTGGCCCTTCAGACTCTGCCAGAGGAAATGGTCATCAGCCCTGCTCTGCTGGATTTCCTGGAGAAAGCCTTGGAGACCATCCCCATCACTCCTGTGGACAGAAGCTACACAGGTCGGTCGGTTTGTCTCTTTAAGATGCGTGGATCCTTTTCTCCTCCTCCTACCGTCCTGTGTGTGTTTTTCTGCCGCAGCGGCGACCCAGGAGGAGGACATGGGCCAGTTTGAGCCGGTGGAACCTCTGGAGGAATCCACAACCTCCTTGGTTTCCTCCTCCACTTCCGCCTACTCTTCGTTCCCTGTAGACGTGGTCGTCTATGTCAGAGTTCAGGTACGACCCACATGGAGTTCAACGCCTCAATATTGACGAGATCAAACAGAAATGCTATCAAACTTTGAGCTGATTTTGTTTTAAAGCTGTTGATGAAGATTGAGATCTTTCCACCTTCAAACACAAACTAATGTTGTAGCTCCTCCACCGTCGCCAAACTGATCAACACTAAATCTCTTAATTCCTCTGAGTCCTGCTGCTCCAAAGGTTAGACTCATGTTTCCACTGTGAGGGCGGTTTATTTATCAAACAGGGTTGGCTTTGGTTATTTCCCATAATCCTCAGTATGCAGTAGTTGGCTGCGTTTCAACGCTCGCTTTCCTTCAACCTGATCAAACAGGAGCAGTTTTCTTTTTACCTGATCTAAAAACATTTCCTGGTGATCACAGCGACGTGGTCACGGATTTTATTGATTGTTTTGGTTTTTTAAGCTGATAACAATGGTAAATGCTTTGAGTTTAGCCAGATGCTACAATCACAGCAAACAGTGCTGCGTTCACAGCAGACGGTGCTGCGTTCACTGCAGACGGTGCTGCGTTCACAGCAGACGGTGCTGCGTTCACAGCAGACGGTGCTGCGTTCACAGCAGACGGTGCTGCGTTCACAGTCCTACGTTCAACCAGCCAAGAATGCCCTTCCACAACCCCCGTTTCAGAGACTTATACCCCATTTACACTACCCTTGAAAACCGATCCATGCTGAGATCCGGTCCGAAGCTCGGATCAGTTAACCAGGCGAGAACTTCGGTTCTGACGACCGTTTACACATCAACGATATCTCGCTTCGCTGCCTCCTAGTGACGATCTGTGGTATTACTGCCAGTATTGAAGGGGAGGAATCAAGCAGTTGGGTGGCGGTAATGCACCAAAAAGTTGTTTGCCAACTAACTGCCACAAAACACAAGAAGAAGAAGGCGAAGCGTCAAGAGGAGGGAATCAAGCAAATCAAAAATGGCGGCGCCCGTCGCACTTTTGTGCCATGCTTCTGATTATTATTGCTTGTACTTCGGTGTTATAATTTCTAAAATGTTGCGTGGAGAAAATTTTCATTGTTGTTTATAGTTGAAGAGGAAGTCGTTCTTCTTCTGTTTCGGAGGGGCATTACAGCCAATCTAGTGGAATGGAGTGTGAATCGGCGATGTGCAGCCAGACGGAGGAGATGACGCGTTTTGCTCATGCGATCTTTGTTATCAGAGAACCGCAGCAGGGAAAAAGCGAGCCGAGCCCACCTCCGGAACCGGTCTTCAGCTAACTCAGTCGGTTGTGTCTAGCTCGGTTCAGTTCAGTTTGCTTTCCATTTACACATGATAAGTTATCTCAGTTACAGAGCTCGGACCGGTCTCGGCACAGTTTTTCATGGGTAGTGTAAATGAGGTAATAGACAGGTATGGGGCGCATTGCAGGCTAACAAAAGTAGCCAAACCACCCCCATTCCAAAGGGGGGGGACCCTTTCATCTGTTTCTATTTGCATGTTTTCTAAACTAAAAAAGGCTTTGTTGGGCTGCTGGATGTAAAACCTGAACTCAACGCTATTTCTGACATTTTGAATCGAAGAAGCTTCCTGGATGGGAAGAGAAACGTCTTCAAACTTGGAAACAAAGTCCAGTGGAGTGTTAACTTTTTTGGAACAAATGTAGGGAGCAGCCATTCCAGTGCTTCATGGCTGATGATCCTCTAATGAACCGGAGAGCGCTCACATCAGCTTGCCTCTACTTTAGGTTTTCTCTCACATGTTCCCTGTTGTAAAGAGCGAGTAGAACCGCCGGTCCGATGCTGTGGTTCTGTTCTCTGACCTCATGGATTCTGTTTGCTTCCAGCCCTCTCAGATCCGCTTCAGCTGCCTTCGCTCCATGTCCAGGGTGGAGTGCATGCTCAAGCTGCCCTCTCTAGACCTGGTGTTCTCCTCTAACCGCGGAGAACTGGAGACCCCAACTGCAGCCAACCCCATGGAGGGATCCCACCCCCCTACGTCCACTCCGCCTGGGCAGCACGTCCCCAAGGTCCCCCCCAGTAAAGGTCAGTTGCCCTTCGCTGATGCAGGGAAGCTTTGATGGTGTAGATGTTGAATCAAACGGTGTGTTGGGTTTCCTCCAGCGTCTCCGCTCCTGGGGAGCCCTTTGGGCCGGAGCCGCCACAGCAGCAGCCAGTCGGACCTCACGGGCCCCCCCACCAACTCCTCGGGCCTGAGCTTCACCGCCTGCATGTCGGACTTCTCCCTCTACGTCTTCCATCCCTACGGTGCCGGGAAGCAGAAATCAGCCGTCACAGGCCTGCCTCCGGGTCCAGGACCGTTAGGTTCGGGGAAAAACGCTCCTTTAATGTGATGTCAGCTTTGTCGCAGAGCAGCAGGACGTTCATGTCTGTCTCTTGTAGATGACGAGCCGTCCTCGGTTACCGGAAGGAAAGACTCTCTGTGCATCAACCTGGAGTTTGTGAAAGTCAGTTTGTCCAGAATGAGGAGGACCGGAGCTCCAACCTTCATCGAAAGCTTTGTTTCTCCTAAAGGAGGCAAACTGGACACCACCCTCATCAACATCTCAGGTAAGAGAGGAGAAGGTGAGAAGAAACCTGATGATCAAAGGAACCCTGGGATTTCATTATAAAAGATGTCAGGCCATAGCTAAACGATTCTGGTTTTTACAAGGATGAAGATCTAACTTCAACTGAATAAATGAAGAATCAATCAATCAGTCAATCATACGTCAGTTAAAAGTTCTTAACTTGTGGAACTCAATTAAACAACTCGGCTACAATGGACAGGACCCAAAAGTGGACAAATGAAAATGATTGAAAACCATAAAAGGTATAACTAAGCAATGCTATAGTTCTGCATGGATCTTATATTTGAGGACCAAAGTTGATCTTATAACGTTTAAAATTAGGTCAGTTTAGTTTAAAGTCGTAGGGAAATCATTTTTAAATGTCAAATCATTCTGGCTTAAACATGTACTATAACTGTCAAGACAAATCCTGTCTTAAAATCTGTGGGTTTTTCGTTATCTTCTGCAGCCCAGTTAGTTCTATACGCCAGCCCTGAAACTACCCCAAATTGGCCAATCATATATCAACCGGTCATCTGTCAATCAAATGTTTTTCGTCATAGCATCTTGATTCATATGTCGCAAACTAATATACGCGAACGTGCTGAAACCAGAATCCTTTCCTTTCCCATTGAGTTGCCACCCCAGTGTTCACACGGGATGGACGCCTGTGTCTTCGGCAGGCGTGAGAGCCAACTGAACTGGCAGCTGCTATGCAGGCAAGTGGCTCAAACATGTACGGCTTGAAGCCTCTCACACCAAAACCAAGCTTCTGCTCCTGGCGCCCTTCTTTCCACAACATCTTCGGCCCCCGGCCTCTGCTGGGGAATAAAAAACGGATGACGGAGGAGACTCATCCACCAAATCTCCCACTAATCTAAACTCTCCCTCCTCTTGCATGTTTCCTCCTGTCCATATAGCTGCCTCCTTGACAGCTGCTTCCTGTCACTCAATTTAGTACTACGGTCCCAATGGAATTTCCCATTGGGAACCTGCTAGCACCACTAAGATGCTAACTGGTTAGCAAGATGCTTCCCAAAACAAGTCACAACCAAACTTAAATAATCGACCCTTCCTCCCCACAATTCACTCCCTTTGATAATCACATTCACCATTCACAGCAGTAGCAGCAGTTGTTGAAACCAAGGCCATTTCCGCACAACTTTAAATTAAGTTAATAAATAGGAATGAGTTCAAACTAATTGACAATTCAAATTAAAAGAGGAAACAGTAAAATTAATAAAGTAAATAAATAAATAGTCCAGTTAAATCAATTAAAGTAAGAAAGATACTTCAATGAAATAAATTTTAAAGAGTCGTAGGTTAAAACCTTTTGTATGCAAATAAATGTGACTTACTGCCATATACATTTGAGAAATAAGGTAACTGAACCTTTAAAGAAAAGTCCGGTCAGCAAGGAATAGTCAATGGATCACTATTTATACCTAAAACTAATACGTTCGCGGTGATTTGATGAATTTAGCATTAATTAAGTAAAAAAATAAAAACAATAATTTTCGTTGCAATCTCTGAGTCCATTTTTGCCCAAATATAAGTTAAATCATCTACCTGCCATGTTCTGGCAAGGGATCAACCACCATCTTCCCTCTAACATCGCAACCCCTTTCAGAGACATAGACAGGTATGGGGCATGGCAGGCTAACAAAAGAAGCCAAACAACCCCCATTCCAAAGGGGAGGACCCGTTCATCCGCTTCTATTTGCATGTTTTCAAATCCAAAACCAGGCTTTGTTGGGCTGCTGGATAAAACCTGGAACTAAACGCTATTTCTGACATTTGAATAGAAAAAAGCTCCTGGATGGAAGAGAAACGTCTTCAAACTTGGGGAAAGTTTACAGTTTTTTAAACTTTTTTAAACTTTTTGGTATCACAAAGTCTGAGTTTTTAGAGCAGGTAACCAGGATGTCATCCTCTCTGCAGCGGTGTGTGACATCGGGTCGGCTTCCTTCAAGTATGACATGAGGCGGCTGAGTGAGATCCTGGCGTTCCCCAGAGCCTGGTACCGGCGCAGCATCGCCAGGCGCCTCTTCCTGGGAGACCAGACCATCAATCTGCCCCGTAAGCGCTCCCTGATCTGGTTGTTGGCGATGGTTCTGACGCTTTGTTCAGATTTTTCTCGCTAGCTGTGCAGCATTAATGGTGAATATTTGACCCCTCCCCCCACAGCTTCTGGTCCCGCCACCCCAGACTCTGCTGAAAGCATAGCCCAGCACCTCTCCCCCGAGTCCAGCCGGAAAGCCTACTGGAGGACATGGGACGGCAGCATGGGGACGCATGTCCCCCATTCCCCAAACGTCTTCACAGAGCACTCCGCCGGGAGCAGCATGTCCCCTGGCGGCCTGGGCCACCTGAGGTCCCCCGTGCCGGGGCGCACTCGGAGCGTGTCCGATTCCTCCGCTCCCAGGAGGGGTGAGCCTCCCGAACAAGCAGAGTGGTCGTCACGGTGATGGGTTCCTCCTGACCAATCACATTTCTCCTGCAGATTCTGTGACCAAAACCTCAACGCCGTCGTTTGGTAAGAACGGGAAGTCGTCTGGTCCACAGGGGTCGCCGTGGGAGACGCTGGTGGTGTTCGCCATCAACCTGAAGCAGCTTACCGTGCAGATGAACATGAGCAACGTGATGGGGAACAACACGTAGGTGTTCCTCCTTCCAAAAACAATGCTGGGTCTGAACAGAACAAAAGATCATAGATCCCTAAAGGTTCTGTCCCTGAATAGAAAACCTCCATCCTGAGGAGCATGTTGGTATTAGATACCAGGATGAGGAATCAGAACCTCAGAATGAGCCGAATTCCTTCCTGTTCTTGGATTCTTGGAATCTTCAATATCTCAAAACACTGTTGGCACCTCTCTCTGATGGCTATTAGTTTTCGATCTGAACACTCTATCCAGTTTTTGTGCGCTTCTCAATTCCCACAAGGCGTTACTAGATCCGATAAAGCTAAAGTGAAAGGGCATCCACCGCCGACTCGCGCCAGTAGACAGAATTAATGCTGGATAAACTGGTAGATTAGTTTCCACAGGAAGACGCAATAACTAAAGATCTTACTTACTCCCATTCAAAGATGGCTGGCTGGCAGCCTACTTCGAGCTCCGGTTAGCGCCATCGCAAACCTTAATGCTTTACAATACGGCAGTTTAAAACAGCGATTCCCGTATCTACAACACAAGCGTCACAGTGTAGAAACAGTTTACACCCGTAGGAGCTGTAACTAGTCTCAAGTAGGCTGGAATTCAAGACCTCCTTGGCTCTGTTACACTGGTAGCCAAGTAATCCACATTTCTTTGTTAAGATTCACCTTGTCCTTTTTTTGCAATGGCAATAAAGGAAGGCTAAGTCCATTCTACTTTTAGAAATTCTAGGAACCACTAGTAAACCTGCAGATTGAGAGCGAAGTGCTCTGTTAGGAACATAAGGAACAATCAGATCTCTGATATCAGATGGAGCTTGGCCATTTAAGGCTTTATATGTGAGAAGGAGGAGTTTAAATTCTATTCTGGATTTAACAGGAAGCCAATGAAGAGAAGCCAGGATAGGAGAGATATGATCTCTCTTTTTTTATTTTCATCAGAACTCTGGCTGCAGCATTTTGGATCAGCTGAAGGCTTTTAACTACAGCACTAGGGCTAATGACGTTTCACAAGCACACAAGAACGCACTACTAAGTAACGAGGAAGAGGATGGGCCCGCACCGTAGAACCACTGGTTCTGGTGGTTCTGTTCACTGCAGTGAGGACACACTGTGCTTACATGTTGGACTGTCGTACTAAAGTGAAATATAGCGTACTGTAGTACTAAACTGGTGGGCTACTGAAGTAGAGTGTTCTGCATTATCTTAGTGTAGTACAGTGATACAATATACTGTAGAACGATAGTACAGTTTACTACAATAGTTCAGTATAGGCTAGAAGTAGTACATTATTACAGTATATAGTAGGGCTGGGTAAAAAAATTCAATTTTATCGATTTTGAATTTGTTCCTTTACATTTTTGCAAAATCGATGTCTAGGGCATGAGATCGATTCATTTTATAGTGACCGCGTGACGTTCACATTAAAATGAGCAGGAAAAATGCTCTCAAGATGACTTCAGACAGCTACAAATATAGCCAACAAATTGACTGAAGACATTAACAAATGGGGGCTGACCAGCAAACACCCTGTAGTTGCTACAGTTAACACTGCAAATATGGTTTTTGCAGTGAAGATAATGCAGCTCATGCATGTCTGCTGTGTCACGCCTGCTTGCTCGTGTGAGGCTTCATTTTTTCACTTCTCACAAACAAGTTTGCACTTATGAGACAGTTTTGTTCACATCTCATGTTTAAACTGTCTGATTTTCAAGTTTGCACTTTGTGTTTAATGTGACAGGAAAAAACAAAACACATGAGTATTTTGAAACACAGTTGAACCGTTTTCATCATTGTAAAAACAGATGGAATAGAAATTAATCAATTTAGAACTGTATGAAACAACATCAAATTGATTCAGGACTTTTGCGAAAATACCCAGCCCTAGTATATAGTAGTACTATACTGATACAGCCAAGGCCAACCGCTCAGGTTGAGGAGCTTCTTGGTTCATTGCCGTCTTTCTAACCTGACGTTGTTTTTCCATGTTTGGTCCAGAGAAGCAAACCATTCAACAACTTGCTGACCATCTTTAGAAGCTGGTAGAACTTTGACTGTAGTTTCCTGATCAGTGAAAGTTTTGCTCGGTTCTACTGACTTGATCCGTTTGGATCCTTTTTTTCCATTCCAGCGTTTCAGCTTTCTGCAGTTTTAGAACATTTGTTGTGTCCAAGCAGCAGAATAATCAGAACAACAAATGCTGGACTGTCTGCTGCGCTTTGTTTCCCTGCAAAGTGGGTCCGGACGCACCTTGTCTCCTCTTTTTAGCTCAGAGCTGTAGAATCAAGGCCTGCAGCTCTGCTTAGCTTGAATAATTGATGGCCTCAGGATGCTCCTTCCGACGGAGGATGCCATGCAGGTGTCCAAGGCTGCACTGGTTTGAAAAAGGGTTTCATTAACTTGGTAGAAAAATAAAAGAAGTTAAAAGTTCTGCAGATGGTTCATCAATGGAGGATCTCTGACACCGGTTCTGTCTCTCTTTCAGCTGGACCACCAGTGGCCTGAAAAGTCAGGGCCGCCTGTCTGTCGGCAGCAACCGGGACCGAGAGATCAGCATGTCTGTGGGCCTCGGCCGCTCCAAACTGGACTCAAAGGGAGGAGTGGTGGGCGGCAACATCGTACGGAACACCCTGGAGATGGTCTGTAAGTGATCTTCCTCGTCTTCTGGCTTCTTCTGCAGCTCATTAACTCTTCAGATCTGCTGAACCGCTGAGCTAGCATGCAGCTCTCATGTATCATCAGGGTAAACAATATTTTTCTGGCATCAATGGAACGATGCTGTGGTCAGGATGTTCACAACAGAATGACCTGATTATATTTAAGATTTTCTCCAAGAAGCAGCTACTTCTGTCCGCTTTGAGCAGCCACAGAAACGGAGATACAAACCAAAGGATGTCAGTCTGGCCCTCCGTCAGCTGAAGGTTTGATATAAAGTAAGAAGGTGGATATTTTAGCTGTTGAATAGGTACATGATCAGATCATAAAATTAAGACCAGGATGCAGAGATCAAAGTGACGGTTTGACACTACAGACACCGTTGTTCTGACCCAGACCTGCCTGCACAGGTACTGTTACCAGTGCGACCTTTTGGTGAGCAAAGTGACTCTAGCTAGGCAAAGTAAAGTGGAAATATCCGGCTTTATTCAGGTTCGACACCATTCAGCTTCATTGAATCAACCCTCCCATCAAAGAGCAGAATCTCAGCCTTAAAAGGCGAGTGTTGGCCCATTGTGGTTCAGAGCAGTGCGCTTGTGCTCTTAGAAGGACTCGCAAGTAACCGGTTCGATCCCCGCAGCATGCAATCCCTGGGGGGAGTAATACTCTTAGTGGTTAGAGCTGCTCCACGGATGCTGCACAGATGGTTGCCCAGTTTGATCCACCGAGGCAGAGGGGTTAAATACAGAGAGTGAATTTCTCCAATGTGAGATCAATACAGTTCAATTTCTTCTTTCTTTAATAAGGACAGCTGATGAAGGACTTTACTATTTACACAACACTGACCAATTCCTCACTTCCTTTTAAAAGCACATTTGAATCCAGTATATACACATTTAACCTTTAATTTTTTAATGATTTTAAATAATACTTCCACTAAGTACCATAGAAATCCCCAAAACTGTGAGAGCACAAATATCCCCAAACTTTCCATCATTTCTTTCCAGAACCTAAAGTTTTAGCCATTCAAAATGTCCCCACACTTTCCATAGTCTGTTGGCTGCTCCCCTTCAATTCTCTTTTAAACATCAATCTTTGTACTAAAATATTTTTCCTGTCATGATTTGTGGACATTGAAAAGGAAGCCACCTCCTGGTCAGACCCTGTAATTCAGTGAAGGGTGGAGTCAGAGTGAAAAGATATGCACTCCAAGAGGAAAACTTGAAGGTGGAGGGGATTCTGCTGGCTGGCTTTGCAGGGGAAGGGCCATTTTAAATGGCTGCTACTGTTAAAGGTGTCTGGACCCCCAGGGAAACTTTGGTCTAAACACCCTGAAGAGAATATAGAAATGAAGACCTCTTCATTACAGGTCCACAGGGGACAATGTCCTAAACGTGTCCTCACCTGAAACACCCTGGACTCAAAAAGATGTTAACTTCTCTCTGTGTGTTTGTTCTGCAGCTCATATCTCTGAGCATCCCAACCAGCAGCCCAGCCACAAGATCCAGATCACCATGGGCTCTACGGAGGCCCGGGTGGACTACATGGGCTCCAGCATCCTGATGGGCGTCTTCAGCAACGCCGACCTGCAGCTCCAGGACGAATGGAAGGTCAACCTGTGTTCTGTGGACACCAGCCTCTCAGAGAAGAGGTACGTCAGCAGAGAGTCGGAGAGTTTGCTGCTTTCTGTGAACGCCGCGGTAACTCTGACCCCCCTCCCCTCCTCGCAGCGTGGTCTTTGTCCACGGCGACCTGCAGTGGGACATCTTCCAGGTGATCATCTCCCGCTCCACCACGCCAGACCTCATCAAGATCGGCATGAAGCTGCAGGAGTTTTTCACCCAGCAGTTCGACACCAGCAAGCGGGCCCTCTCCACGTGGGGCCCGGGCCCCTACCTGCCCCCCAAAACCCCTGTCATCAACGCGGAGAAAGGCGCCGCAGAGCTGTGTAAGAAATGACTGCAGAGATGATGACTGATGCTAATTATCTGGGTCTGCGTAGCGGCTGAATCTAATCAGACGAGCTCAGCGGGTGATCAGGAGAAAGAGGAGCAGCAGGATCAAACCAGACAGAACCAGATCCTGCTCAGACCGCCGCCCCGCCTCCACCCTGCCTCCTCTTATGTTTCCAATCTGTTCCGCAGACGTGGACGCCGCCCACCACCGCCACTGGCCCGGCGTGCTGAAGGTCATCGCCGGCTGCCACATCTCCCTGTTCCAGATGCCTCTCCCCGAGGACGCCGTGCAGCTGGGCGGCTCCATGAGCCTCCATGGCAACCACATGACGCTGGCCTGCTTCCACGGGCCCAACTTCCGCTCCAAGCTGTGGGCGCTGTTCCACTTGGAGGAGCCCAACATCGCCTTCTGGACGGAGGCGCAGAAGATCTGGGAGGACGGTGAGACCTGAACACCCCGTCTAAGCAAACGGACACCATGTTGGTCACACAGTTTTTCTTAATCCCATCTGCTTCATGTGTCGTTTCAGGATCTAAAGACGACTCCACCTACATCGTGCAGACGCTAGACTTCCACCTTGGTCACAACACCATGGTGACCAAGCCCTGCGGCGCCCTGGAGAGTCCGATGGCCACCATAACCAAAATCACCCGCGGGCGACACGAGAACCCCCCGCATGGAGTCGCCACGGTGAAGGAATGGTTCAACTACGTCACGGCCATGAGAAACAAAGGTAGCAGCAGGCCGGTGCTCCCTTCCCTCTGCTGGTTTCTGCTTTCAGGTTCTCCAAGAATGTGAAAACATAAAAAAATATGTTTATAATTACAATTTTACAAAATAAAAGCAAAAAAAATTTAATATGTAAAAGTTAAGAAAATACACTTAACAATACATCAAAAAAATATTGAATAAATAAATTCTGGAAAAGTTTAAATAAAAACAATAAAAAGATGAAAAAAACTTGTGAAAGTACAATAAAAAAAGGAGCCAGATCTCACTGCACGCTGCCAGCAGCAGGAACCTTCTGGTTGCTTTCGTATGCGCTGCCAGCAGCAGGAACCTTCTGTGGTTGCTTTCGATGCGCTGCCAGCAGCAGGAACCTTCTGGTTGCTTCAAGGCACGCCTGCCAGCAGCAGTGGAACCTTCTGTGTTCACTTTAAAAAAATGAAAAAAAAAAAAATCAAAAATGAAAAACTTGTAAAAGGAAAACTACAATAAGCAGATTTCTCTCCGTACGCTGCAGCATCAGGAACCTTCTGGTTGATCTGAAGCTGTTCATTCTGCTTTCTGCTGCTTTCAGAGCTCAACCTGCTGAGGAACGTCGACGCCAACACCGAGGAGAGCGGCGCCGCTGCCAAGAGCTCCAGCCTGCTGAGCAACTTCCGGGGCTCCCACACCTACGACCACGAAACAGAGACCATCTTCGCCCTTCCCAGAATGCAGCTGGACTTCAAGTCCATTCACGTGCAGGATTCAGACGAGCCGTCTCTGACGGGTAGGAGCGTTTGATGGGCTCTGCTCTGATTGGGCCCCAGAGGAACTTGGCTCCTGATGTTCGTCTCTGTTTCAGACTCCAGCAGCAAACCCAAAGTGGAGTGCAGCATGGTGACGGAGTTCACAGACCACATCTGCGTCACCATGGACGCCGAGCTCATCATGTTCCTCCATGACCTGGTGTCTGCCTACCTGAAGGAGAAGGAGAAAGGTTTGCTTTATGTCTTTGGATTCAGGGCGGGTGGGAGCGAGCGGACCGGAGCGCTGCAGCTGGAAGCTGTTTGTTGTCATGGAGAGCAGCTCCCCACAGCGGGGAGCTCCGGTTTCATTTCAGTGGCTTTCAGAGCGTCACAAAAGAACAAACGAGCTCCCCTTTATGCTGCAGAGGTCGCATTCTTCACCGCGATTAAAACCGGGCCAAGTCCCTGCTCTGTTTGTTCTGTGTGTCGGTAAAAGCTTCCTCTCTCTCCTGCTGGATTAATGGATGCAGACCAGACGGCTCCCCGGATGCCAGCAGATCCGCTGGCCGATCAGTGAATCCTCTGGTTTTCATTTCTGATAAAAATGTCTCTCTTCTCCTCCTCCTCCTCAGCCCTCTTCGCTCCGCGGATGTTCGCAGCCCGGCAGGGCCAGAAGAGCCCAACGGCTCCGCATGACGACAGCGCGGCCTCCGCAGACAAGGACCGAGACGAAGCCATCAACTACACCACTGTGGACTGGAGGGAGTTCATGTGCAACACCTGGCACCTGGAGCCCACCCTCAGGTCAGCTTCATGCATTTGGACTAAAACAGATCAGCTGCTTTAATATTACTGCAGTCTAGCCCAATTATTATGCTGTTGTTATCATGTTATATGGTCTTCAATCCTAAGAAAGTATTAAAGGAGAAATGATGATGAGCTGGTCCAAGCTGGACCACATGGACTAAACGTATCAATGCCGGGCCTCGACGCGCCGCCTGTCCGTCACAGGGAAACATTATTTCTACCCCAATATGTTTGTTTGTTAAATCAAATACCAACAAAGTTGAACATTTTTCAGCCTCTTCTCCCTCCTGAATAACTAAACGCTGAGTATCCTCCTGCAGCAGTGTATCGCAGTGAGCTTGTCGCAGGTATGACGCAGATATTTCTGATTTATGCCCAATTTTGAAGCGTGGTTTGCACTATGTTACTATAACATGAAGATGTAGAACGCTGGGACCCTTTTTCCACCTGGATCTCTGCTCTTTTTCGCCCTCATCTCCCTCCGTTGTCGCACAAAATTGTCCCTTGGCTAACGTTAGCCTGTTCCGCAGCGCCAGGCTAGCGTTTAGCCTGCAAGCGTGCCAGGGCTAACGCTAGCCAAGTCTGCAGCTCCCTGGGCTGGGAACGCTAGCCAGCCTGGCAGCGCCAGGGCTAACGTTAGCCGTCTAGTTTTGGGGCAGAACCCTTTTAGCTTCCTGAGTCAAATTTGGCTAATGGCTAGCATTAGCCTAGAGAAGATAAAAAATGCTTCATTCATCACAAGAATGGAGGTTATCAATGTTCTTACCGCAGCCTTTTATGTTTGAGGAAACCAGGTGGCCTTACAGTTGGAAGAAGGTTTGTTGATGTAGCAGCCGTTGGTTAAACCGTTGCTTTCTGCTCTCAGGCTGATTTCCTGGACCGGGAGGAAGATTGACCCGGTTGGTGTGGACTACATCCTGCAGAAACTGGGCTTCCACCACGCCAGGACTACAATTCCCAAGTGGCTGCAGCGGGGCGTGATGGACCCCCTGGACAAAGTGCTGTCGGTGCTGATCAAGAAGCTGGGCACCGCCCTTCAGGACGAGAAGGAGAAGAAAGGCCGGGACAAGGAGGAACACTGAGGAAACCGGACTGAACCGGATCTGGTTAACACTAACTGTGCTCATGTTTTTTTTTACTCTCTGGACTTAAACTGGGAACCACTTTTAGTTGTTCTGAACAAAATCGCTGCCGTTAGTATTATTGAACAGCTTGGAAGCGGATGGTCCTACTGGATCCGACTGAACCGTTTCCCGTACGGATCAGCGAGCTTCAGCAGCTGCTCATCGGTTCTTCTGCGATGATTGTAATAAACTGGGATCAATATTTATGGGTACGTGACGGTGAAGCTCTGCTCGCTCCATTGTTTTTAATCTGTGCAGTAGAACTAGTGTAAATAGATTTATTTCTTAAATGTGTCGATTTCTTAATTTAATAAAACTGCTGCCATTCAGTTTGAAATCAGGATGTTTGTCTGGGTTCTTCTCTGAAAACCTGCAGGTTAGAGGAACCCTGCTGGGTTCTCGCCAGGGGGGGGGATCTATATGGCAAATGTAGCAAAAAGTCAACAAAACATTGAAAAATAATGATGGTGTAATTTTCTGTTTTTAAAGGAAAAGTCGGGTCAACAAGGAATAATCAATGGATCATTACTTATATCGAAAACTAATAGGATAATTTAATGAATTTAGCATTAATCAGTAAAAAAAAAAAAATTATAATTTTCATTTCACATTTCAAAGCTGCCCATTTTTGCCCAAATATAGTAGCCCCTCCCTCCTGCCATCTTCCGGCAGTGACGCCACGGTGCGGTAAGCCTAGCGCCATTCTCCCCAATTTACAAGCTAAATCAATGGGAACTACTAGACACATCCTGCAATCAGCAACATCCTCCAAACACCAGATACAGCACTGGGACTTGATCAACAGCCGAGCATACCACACCGTGACGTCAACAAACCAGTAGGTGGCAGTAGTGTTCTTTGACAAACAAGGATGCCTCCAGTAAAGCACATTCAAATGAAAATTAGTCTGAATTAAAAATACTGATCATTTATTGAACAGGATGGAATCATTTCATAAAACAAATATTCACTAAATAAGTAAAAAGAAATGACCAATTCGTGAAGAAAAAAAAACTCTTAAATGAGCACAGATTCCAGCTTCCTTTTATGGAGTTTAAGGTGAAGATTGTTGTGCTGGCCAGCAGAGGGAGCCACAGAAAGACCTGACTATCGATGATCCTCTACGCCACCAGGGCGTTCTACAGGGTTTCCCTCTCTGTCCTTCATGGCATTCTTACAGATGAAGGCCATAACACAACGAATCCGATTTTGCATCTGGTACGACAGAAAATCGTGTTAGTGCGCTCATTGGAAGTAAGTGGGGAAGGTTTCATGCATTGGGTCTATTTCAGTCGGACTACGCAGCAATTCTGCAGCAATTTCATGAGTCTGACAGGAAGAGAGACGCGGTTTCAGAGTAAAACACATCTGCTTTGGAGGGAGATACTAAATAAAATCTATTAATCGTACGGGGAAAGAGTCGGTTTGGAGTCACACATTGCGTTTATCGCTCCAACCTTTTCATTTCCTCAATTCTCCAGAGTGGTGCTCGACTTTACACACGAGTGAATAAAATGAGTGTGATTGGTCGATTATCAAGGGGCCGGATTATTTTGGCGGAAAGTTTGCAAGCAAGTTTGGTTGTGGGCGGGGTTTGTTGGAAGCATCTTGCTAACCAGTTAGCATCTTAGTGTTAAGCAGGTTCCCAATGGGAAATTCCATTGGGACCAAGTAGCACTAAATTGGTGACTTTAGAAACGACGCTGTCAAGGAACGCCATGGACAGAGTGGAAACATGCAAGAGGAGGAGAGTTTAGTGTCGGAGGTCGTGGATGAGTCTCCTCCGTCTTACATTTTTTATTTAGAGGAGGAAAGCGGGGACGAAGATGTTGTGGAAGAGGACGCCAGGGCTTAATAAGAAGCTTGGTTTGGTGTAGAAGGCTTCCAGCCGCATATGTTTGAGCCCTTGCCTCGCAACGCTGCCAGTTCTGTTAGCTATACGCGCCGAAGACACAGACGCCCATCCCCGCGTGAACACTGGACGGAACTCAATGGGAAAGGAAAGAATTCTGATTTCACCCGTTAAGCGCATATATTAGCTGTGACATATGAATCAAGATGCTATGACCAAAAACATTTGATTGGACAGATGACCGGCTGATATACGCTGGCCGAATTTAGGTGTTCAGGCTAGACGTGAGAACCCGAAACTAACTGGGCTGCAGAAGATAATGAAAAAAAAACCAACAGATTTTAAGAATGGATTTCTGTCTTTTTCCTAAGACTTCAAATAAATAAAAATGTTTTACACTATATTTATTTTTCCATAATTTGAGCAGAGAAGATGATCTCCCCTTTTACTTTTATCTTATTTAAATGGATATAAAGTGCTTGAAATAAGATGTTTTTTTTATAAACTTATAATCTTGGTTTTCATCTCAAAACGAGGGAAACTTTGCTTCTTTGAAGGAAGATCCAGCTGTAGTTCATTTCTTCCAGAGTTGATGTTTTGTTCCAAAGGTTTTTGCCTTCATCTTCCTTCTGCAGCAGCTCAGTTGGTTCTGCTTGGTTGGATCAGAACTCTGTGGATAGAGAGGAGTAAATCTCCGCGCCTCGGTTTGCCATATAAACGGACTCAGGAGCTGTCCGTGGTGCTGATCTCACCTCCATGCGCTGGTTTGGTTTGTTTTGTTAGAGGCGGAGGTGAGGAGCAGCGCAGCTTCTCTGTGATGTCGACTCTGAGGTTCTGGCGGTGTCACCTGGGGGCGGCTGGACCGGGTCGGACATTATGTTTGATTTTTATTCCTCCAGCTGCGCTCGCTCTGCTTTGAAGTGTTTGCTCATTTACATCTGACTGCAGCGTCGCTTTTATTTCTCTCCCTTCTTGGAGCAACTTGAAAAAACATCCAAACATGAAAGCAGAGCGCCTGGCCAGCAGATGGAGTCCAAAGCAAAGCGTCTCCCCATGACGTGGCTCTGAATTCCAGAAGAAAAGGCCTGAGATGGACCCGACCAGGACCAGCCAATCAGGAGGCAGCAGGCCGGAGCCGCTTGGTGACATCTTGGTAATGAGTTTAGAAATAAGGCTGTGATTGTTGATCAGGAGGCAGATCTGTGGGTGGATTTAAAGGTAACATCTCCAACCATCAGCCCAGATGTCAGGGATTATTTTCCAGATGAAGGTTCCACCTTAAATGATGACTAAAGAACAGATTAATCGATTTATGTCCGTTTTTTAAGGCTAATTAAGAAACCAGTTCCTAAACTTTTCTCCTAACTGCAAAACCTTTCCAACAAATAGTTTATCCATTATCTCTTTTTAATCTTGTTTTCAGATTGATTTACTAAAAAAGGTTCAGATTACGTTAGATTATTAAATCTTTTGAGAATAAGTGCAATAATCTCCCAGACCAGTAAAGCAGCATCTTTTAGACTCCTGAGCGTTTGTTATCTGAGCTGCTGTTAAGAGCAAATGTGGACCAATTTCTTTACTGCAGTGGAGAAGAGAAGAGCGAATAATGTTTTTTTATCTGGATTATTCAATGTTGGAGTTCCTTCTTAGATCAGAATGTATCAGAGGCTTTTCCATCCTTGTTTCTGGAGGGTTCTGATGACGCCTAGTTTATGTTCTTCTTTGTTGAGTTGTCTGCCTTCCATGATGTGAACCGCTCATTTTTTCTCATTAAACTGTATAATCTCTTATTTTGTATTAATATAACCTTCATTTTACCAGAAAACCAAATTTTCTATTTTTCAAGTGTTTTGTGGCCTAAGCAGCAGCAGAGCAAAGATCCAAACGCGTCCAGAACAGAGAGCCGATTCTAACGTTACATTCTGTGAAAAGCTCCTTCCTTATGCAGCAGTTTGATTAATCTTGATTTACTTTATTGCAGCTTTTATCTATTTTATCAAAACAACTTTTTTTCACATATTACTTTCATGCTTTATTCAATAATTAATTAACAAAAAGATTCCCCAGTGTCAAACTGATGCTCATTCCTGAGAGGCTTCTTGTTTGGTGACATTAGAGGTGCAGGCGGCGCCTTCATGTCAAGCAAATTATGTCAGAAAGTCATCAGAGGCCGACGTGTCCAAACGGCCCCATAGGCAAGGCAAGGCAAATTTATTTGTATAGCACAATTCAGTACAAAAGACAGTGCAAAGTGCTTTAATGATTAAATTATAGGAAATAAAAACAGAATCCAAGCAAGTGGGGGGGGGAATGTAGAAACAAAAAAAGAATATTAAAAACAGTTGGACTAAAGAAAATAAAAAGTTCAGCTTATTATGTTTCAGTAGAACTGTTTAACTAGAACAGTTAGCTGCAATCCCAAACAAATTAGTCTTGATTTAAAGGAACTCAGGCTTTAGGCTTTAGTTTCTTGGAAGTTTGTTCCAGATAAAGTGTAGCATAAGAACCAAATGCTGCTTCTCCATGTTTGGTTCTGGCACTAGTTCTACAGAGCAGAGTTGGAGCCAGAAGACCTGAGTGGTCTGGAGGGCTGGTACACACTGGATAGCAAGTCTTTGATGTATTTAAGGTGCTAAGCCATTCAGGGATTTATAGACTAACAGAAGTATTTCTTTAAAGCCTATTCTCTGAGATACAGGGAGCCAGTGGAAGGACTTTCTCAGAACCAGGGTGATGTGCTCTACTTTCTTAGTCTTGGTGAGGACACTAAGTAGGGGGGGATTTACCATTAGGCAATACTGGGCAGTTTTCCTAGGGCCCCAAGTTCCTGTGAGCCCCATAAAACTCTGTTTTCTTACAGGTATATGGTATAATACAACTATTCCTTATTTTTTACAATAAATATGTTTTTGATAAAAAATCCTTTGGCTAAAATGCCATAAAGTGTGTCCCAGGCCCTCCCCCGCATATTGGATCCATTTGCTGCACATGTTCAGAAAGGTCCAAACAGACAGCAGCAAACCATTTGAAAAACAAACAATGCTGTAAGAGCAGTGTTGCCAACTTAGTACTCTTTAGCGTCGCTATATTTAGCTTACTTTTAAGACCCCTCTAGTACTTTGATTTCAAAAGAGCAGAGCCAAATCTAGCAACTTTTTTCTGCTACTGGAGACTTTGGAGACAACATCTAAAAGCAGCAAACTCTGCTCTCCGGTCCAAAGCAAGTAGATTGGTAACCCCGCCTCCTCCTGCTCCCTCTATCTTGTCTGCTGTCATGATTCATGCAGCTATTATTTCATCCAAATGAAAAATGGAGAACAGATAAGCAGATCATGGCTTGTCTACAGTGAAAAGAAGGACTGGGATATTTACTTTGGCCTTTTTGGAAACACAGGAAGGAAAGCAATCAGCTAAGTGAGCTTAGTGCTTGGAAAAATCTTTCATTCCTTTAGAGACAGCATGAAAAAGTCAGCTGAGTTTTCCATAGAGAGGAAAACAGGAAAAGGGACAAGAAGAGAGGGACACAACCTCTAGAACAGATAATGGATGTCCATTCTATTAACATTTCTCTATCTGGAGAATGGGGCTGTTTATGTGTTTTCTCCATTCAGAGGGGCCCCCTGCCTGTCTTTGCCTAGGGCCCCAAATTTCCTAAATCCGACCTCCATCAGTTTTTGGTCTGTTAACAAAAACGATTCATGGTCTTAGAGGTAATTGTTGAGACGTTGCATATTTAGATCTTCTGTCTAAGCTGCAGAGGAAGGCATCAGCTCTGTGGGAAGTTTTGTTCATTTCCAGCCATGTCTGCTGCAGCGTCTCCTCTCTGACCCCCCGCCAGGCTGAGGACCTCGAGAAGGAGGCATCTGACCGGGCTGTGAGTGAACCACTGATGCTCCGGCCTGTCAGGTAACTGGACTCCCTGCAGAGCTAGAGACGCGTCCCAGTTCAGTGAGAGATGATGTTTACAGCTTCACCCACACAGAAACACTCTGCTTAGCTGTGCTGCGTTCAGGGAACCGTTTCTAACCAGGAACCAAACATCCAGGGGTTTCCGGTTCATTCAGCCTGGGAGCTCATCTGAAGACCAACCCAGAACTTTGAGTTTGCTTCCTGTCCTGCAGCGCTGCTTCTGTGACCTGCTGTTATTCAGATCTGTGTCAATAGGATGGGGAGTTATAGCTCCTACTGAAAGGAAGAGGAAAAGTGAACAAGTTCTGGACTCGTTTAGCAGCTTTTATTCAACCTTTGTGTTTTTATCGCTCAAAGGACGAGGGCGCTGCAGGCGAGAAAACAGCAGCTGCTTTCAGATTTCTGGGGAAAAGACAAAACCACTGCGGCTCCTAAAGAGCTCCGAGCTGTTGTCGAGATCTGAACATGAAACTTTAATGGAGTCCTTTAAGCCCAGATGAGTCTCTGTGATGGAGCCACGCAGCTCCTGAAGAGTCCCACCAAGCTCAGCTCCAGGTGACCCCCCTCCCCCCTGGATTAACTTATTGCTGAACGCAGACCAGGAGATGCCCTTCATCTTTAGTTCATTTATGAATTCATTATTGGTCTGATGTACAGAGAGTCCCACAGCAGAGCCAGAAACCAAGACAATGTTAGTGACCCCAGGTTCCCACTGATACCAGATGTCCCGCTTTTCAGTTAAATGATGAAGGATCACTTCACTCTGTGGACTGATCTCTAGCAGGGGTCCCTGTTCAAAGAACGGCTGCATCCTTCAGCGTGTTGCATCAAGACGGCTTCCCATGCAGGAAGCTGCTGCTGCTGCTGAGAAAACAGCAGGAGACGCTGCAGGAGGTCCTGAAGGATGCAGGACCTCATTACCGCCGGTGCAGAGCTTCATCAATGATTGCTGCAAAGCGGCGGGGGTGCAAGTCTGTGACTCTATGGAGGGCAAATAGTTCCAATATTACTGACAGCAAAAAAGTTTCAAGAAAAGAACATGTTAAACCCCTTGAACCCTACGGACCCACCGGCGGTCCAGCTGCTACGTGACCTCATAATTTTACCAACCCCCAGTATTGATGTAAAAAAACATATTTGGCACAGTTTGGTGACATTTATGGATAAATGTGCCAAAATAGCCTCTCCGCCTAAAATTTCTCACTAATACCATTCTAAAATAAATATGATTCATCTGATTGAGTCCAAATTTGGTATATTTTTACACAACATTTAGATTTAAAAGTCTGTACTACTTTTTTGTGCTATAAATAATATTTTGGTAGTGTTTTGCAATGTTTATTTCAAAGAAAATTTTTGGCAGGTTCAAAAAATGCAAAATATTTTGTATTTTGTCCCTAATATTTCAGGCAGGGTCAAAGCTACAATGGTGCTGACACCAGAAAACCATTCTATGACATCTTACCTTTACAGACGCATTCTCAAAAGTTTCTTCTTAAATCTAATAGCCAGTGAGGGGCTATAAGTGATTTACTTTTGTGTGTTTTTGTCAGGCAGAAATGTATTTATACCCCCTGAGGGTGTAAGAGGTTAAAAGAAATAAAAATTTGGAAAACATTCCAAAGTAAAAGCTTTTGTAATTTACAATGTTTATATTTTATTGGTACTTCTCAAATTTTATAAAAACGAAATAGAATTTTTATTTTGCAATTTTTTTGTTTTTGCTGATGTAATGTGTTTTTCAAATCAAATACATTTTTTTAAACATTTTTTTTATTGTATATTTTTTTGCCTCTGTTTTCAACATCTTCGAACCGTCTTAGCACGTCATTTCCGGTTGGTACAGACTGATGGAGCAGCAACACCCCCTGCTGTCCAATCAAGTGTACTACCTACATGTCACAGATCATTTTTATTGTGACATTTGTGTAAAAAATAATAGGTTTTTGATGTGCAAATTGTAGAACATAATTTGTGCACTTGAACTGAAAATTTGAACAGATGTAAAAAAAAAAAAAATTTTTTTTGAATTTTTTGTTTAAATTCTAGAAATACAAAACTTACAATATAACTCTCTCTACAACTTCCAATTTACACTTAGAATGCACAAATAGTTTTAAAATAAAAAAACCCTCCATAGCCTGACAGGGTATGCTGGTCTGACAGAGCACCGGCTTTCCAAAGATTTTACCTGCTAAAACCTTCCTGTAGAAGAAACATCTAATCAGTCTCCTCTGGAGAAGCAGCTCTTCACACCATGACCCCAGAAGCTCCTGATGATTCCAGAGCGCAAATCGTCAACGTCCAGTTCTGATCCAACCTTTTACTGTGTGTAAAATGTTTTTTGTTCTTTTTTTTCTAATAAAGTTCTGGATACTACTGGTTTCCACTGACTCACCCACATTTCACTGAACTAAAACATCTGATTCAGACACTAAGTGGAACAAACAAAGAAGCTTTTAGGAAAAAAAAGGCTCTTGTAAAATGAAGCTCTATCTCTCGGTGTCGGATCCAAATGATTCTCTTTTCTGACAGAATGTGGAGGAGAAGATTTGACTGTTTGACTAAAGCCTGAAGCAGAGATCATTTACCTCCAGGAACTCTGTTATTGTCTGCAGAGGATTACTGTCTGATGAGTTTTTGAATGAGGAAGGTGGAAGCTGAGCCAATTTAGCAGAGACTCTTAATACAGAGTGAAAAATTCAGTCACACAAAGACTGACGATGAGGGATTTAAATGGTCCCTGCACCTAAACTCACTCACTGTACTACTGTGTGGTTTCTTCAGGCTACTGATTCTTGGGAAGGTTTGGTCAAAATTAATCTCACCTGTTGCAAAGCAGTCAATCATTGAAGAAACCTTCAGGGTGAATCTCATCCATGAGGCAAACTCCACTATTTTTTAACCAGTCACAAAAATCTCATCATCAAAATAACGCGTCTGAAGGTGGCCTATTTTATGAATAATACATCGACTGCGTGACCAAAACTAATCTAAGAATCCCCTGGGAGTTCTGTGATTCTCAGTAAAAGGAAGGAGAGGTTCTGAATCCTCTGATGTAGGTCCAGGTCGTCTTCCTGTGGGTAAAACCAGGGGAGGAGGCTTGAGAGGACGATCCGTCGTTCACTCAAGGAAGGAAAGTAATCCAGATCTGCATTGGCACGCAGCAGCCCAGTGGTTCAGGTTTGCTGGGTCCAACTGGAACATTTGACCAAAACCAAATGAATGAATAAAAAAATAAATAAAAAGAAAACATATTCTATCTTGGTTTCTCTTCATTGGCTTCCTATAAAATCTAGAAAAGAGTTAAAAACCTCCTTCTCACGTATGAAGTGCTAAATAACCAAGCTCTGTCTCTCTATAGTTATGCTCCTAAAGGCTTTGAGTGCTGGAGGACATAGGGACCACTTTCTCTCTCTGCTTTATTCTACTTCTACTACTCTCCAACTCTGCATTATTTCTTAAGGAGAAAATACACCACGCACATTTCAGCGCATGGTGTATTTTCACCCTGTCTACTTTTAAGGCTAGGCTTAAAACTTTCCTTTTTGATAAAGCTTCTAGTTAGAGTGGCTCAGGTTATCCTGAGCTATCTCGATTGTTATGTTGCTATAGGCTTAGACTGCTGGAGTGACATAGGGACCCTTTTTCATCATTCTGCTTCATTCTATCTCTATTCTCCCACTCTGCAGAATCTGTTGGTTCAATCTCTAACGTTTCTGCTCTCTCTCTAGGCTGGTTCCTAGAATTTCTAAAGTAGAATGGGAAGGCAGATCTTTCTGTTTAGTTCTCAGGCTCCTCTCCTGTGGAACCAACTACCAGTTTTGCAGTCCGTGAGGCAGACACCCTGTCTACTTTTAAAGGCTAGGCTTAAAACTTTCCTTTTAGATAAAGCTTATAGTTAGAGTGGCTCAGGTTATCCTGAGCTATCTCTATAGTTATGCTGCTATAGGGTTAGACTGCTGGAGGACATAGGGACCCCTATTTATCATTCTGCTTTTATTCTATCTCTATTCTCCCACTCTGCAGAATCTGTTAGTTCAATCTCTAACGCTCTGCTCTCTCTGCTTTTTCTCATAGTAGCTTCATCTGGTCTGTTCCTGTTTGGCTGTGACTCCATCCTGGAGAGAAATATCAGCTGTGCTGCTGCCATCAACACCTTTGTTTCTAGATGTTGGAGATTGGCTTGTTTTTTTTCAGTGTGTTTAGTCCTGTTTCTCTGACTGTGACTGACTGGATGTGCTCTCTTCATCCTCTGACATGGGAGCTGGCTCAGGCGCTCGCCTGCCTGGCTGTGTGTGTTTCCTGGACGGGGCCGCCTTTTTACAGTTGCCTTTTTGTATCTATGCTTCTTTTTATGTTGGCTGCTTCTGTCTCCTTGAACCCCAGTCGGGCCTCAGCAGATGAACGCTCACACTGAGCCTGGTTCTGCTGGAGGTGTCTTCATGTTCAAAGGGAGTTTTTCCTCTCCACTGTCACTACAAGCATGCTTAGTGTGAGGGATTGCCTGCAAGTTGATGCAATCAACTGGTTTTCCTTAGATAGAAAAACTTTGAATCAATCTGACCGGATGATCTGGTTGAACTGTAAAGTGCCTTGAGGTGACGTGTTGTGAATTGGCACTATAGAAATAAACTAAATAGAATTGAATGTACAGCAAGTGCAGCAGATCAAGATGCCTGATTGCTACATGAACATAAAGGTTATGTCTTTAAATGTATTCCTGATTTTTATTCGATCAAAAGAAAGGATAAATTACTGTTTATTTCATAATTTAGCCTTTGGTTAATTTACCTGATAGATTCGGCTTTTGAAGATTTTAATACACGTGTTTTCATTTGTTTTAGATCAACTGTAATAAAACTGAATGGAAGACATTTTTGATGTGCAACTCAGAACACAATCTGTGTACTTGTACTGAAGAATTTGAAGAGGTATAACTTTTTTTTGTAATTGTGACATAAAAAAAGTACAATTAGGAAACAAAGTTACAATGCACAAATAGTTTTGCGACAATATGTAACGACAGCAATAGGCCTGTCTGCTTTGCTATTGGTGTCGTGTTTAAATGGCTCACCATCAGGTTCAAATGTGTTAGGGTATAAATACAGTCCGATAACCTCTCCTTACGAGGCATCTCTGCGAAATGAAACATGATCCTTAATCTACAATCTGATGCACATAAAAACACACACACAAATTTACATTTCATAACTTGTCAAAAATAGCCACAAATTTAATCTAATAATTTGCCCTTTAAAATTCCTAGTGCTTTAAAAGTAAAAATCAATTAAATTATATAGAGTAATATATCATTTAAAGATTTTTTTCATTGAATAAATATTCACTTATTCAAATATTTCTTTGCTTTTATTTAGTTTGACTATTGACTTTGGGCATGAAATAAAGGATCTAAAAGTTATATCATATGTGTGCATATTAAACTCTATGAACCCATTTAATTTTTGTAGAAATAAATTAGAGGTTTAGAAAAATAAATAAATAAGGTCCGGTACAGTCAGTTACTTCAGTATCAGAATCAGAATCAGAAATACTTTAATAATCCCAGAGGGATATTATTTTTGTTACACGCTCCAGTTACAGTTTTATATAGTATATACACACGTCCAATTATACAATATAATAAAGATAAAAAATAAGAATAAAAAGAGATAAAAAATTTACACGTATAGCTCTTCTGTATATATATCTGTATGTATATCTATGCATATGTAAAAACTAAATCCAAATAAAGTGAAAATCCAAGTAAAGTGATGAATCCAAGTAAAGTGATACGTGACTCTAAATAGTGCATAAAAGGAGGGTTTAAGAGGATTTTTTCGCTCCATTACATCTGCAAAGAGTCGTCCTAGTCTACAAATGCATAGGGGCCCATCAGGTGTCAGTGAGGGGGCCCCTAAGAGGCTGTGGGCCCCTAAGCAACTGCTGTCTCTGCTTACCGATATTTACGCCATTGGTTCTGGACCATTTGGAGCAAGCTGAGAATATAAGAGGTTTTTGATGTGCAACTTGTTGAACAGGATTTGTGCATTTGTACTTAAAATATGAACATATAAAAAAATTATTAAATTTACTTTTACAAATACAAAACTTAGAATGAAACTCCGTCTACAACTTCAAATTCATTCTTAGAATGCACAAATTGTTTTTGACAAAATAACCTTCATACCCCAGACCTGTTTTTGCCCAGGGCCCCACATTTCATAAATTCGCCCCTGAAATAAAGAAACCTAAAATACAACTTAGGTATATCAGTGTGTGAATGAAAGAAGAATGTCTTCAATAAAAGAATAAAAATAAAAACAGAGGAGAGTTTGTGTTCTTCAGATTTAATTGGATCTTTAGAAGTTTGGCTCCAATGAACGGGTTAATGCGCTTTGACGCAGGGATGGTCAGCAGGAGGCTGGAGGTGGGAGTCCTGCGGACTGATCCTCCTCCTGCTCCTCCTCCTCCTCCTCCTGCTCGGCAGCAGAGGAGCCGCTGACAGGCGGAGCTGCAGCACCTCCTCTGCTCTCCTCCTCCGTCGGATCTCCATCCGCCTCCCTCTCCGAGCCTCCGGCATGCCGCGGCCGCCTGCCTGCGCTGCTCAGCGGGACCAGCCGCCTCGATCGGTGGATAAATGAGTTGAGAAAGTCCGCTGGAAGTGAGCGGAGCCGGACAGCGGTGGATGGGAGATGAATGTGACCGAGCGACCCGCCAGCCTCCCGGTTCCAACTTCGGTAAGAGAATCATCTGGTTCTGGTTCCGGACGGGTTGGTTTGAGAAACAGGGCGAAGCTGCAGCGTCCAGAACTTCCCTTAGAAAGAGCCGCTTTCTAAGCGTTTTGTGCCCGAAGCTCCAGAACTGACGCCAGGCTTTGCAAACTGAGCTGATCCCAGACCAGTTTAACCATCAGAACAGTTCGGCTCACCCGGTGACCCCCACCCCCACCTGCTTCTGAATGGTTCTCATCTGCAACATGTTGGCAGATCTTTGACCTGCTGAAGGAGTTCAGTACCAGCTGCACCAGTTGGCTTTGATGGTGGACTTGGACTTGTTCCGACCCGCACATCCAGCTGAGGTCTGGTCATGGGTCTGTAGGCAAGTTGCAGAAATCCCCCCCAGTGTTTGGTCAGTCAGCAGGTTTTTGTTTGGTTCATCCACAGATCAGCTGGTTTCTGTCACTCTGTTCCTCCTCCAGGACAGGAGGGCACCTCCAGTTCCTGAGAGCCACTATCCTGCAACTTTTAGATGTGCCTTTGGTTCAGCACACCTGAATCAAATAATTATATGATTGAGAGGACTCTGGAGGAACTGACTGCATACTGACTCGGCTATTTGATCCAGGTGTGTTGGACCAATGATGGATCTAAATGTTGCAGGAAACCCGGCCCCAGATGTGTCCATGAGGAAAGTGGAACTGGTCCTCCTTCATGAATCCTTCCACTCTGCGCAACGCACTAATACTTCCCCCCTCAACATGTGGATGGCACCAGCAGCATGGGTGACAGTAGATCCAGCGGGTCCAAGCTGCACCGCTCTGGTCCTATTATCTCCTAAAGGTGTTCAGCGTGTCCGTATGGACAGATGCAGGTTTGAGCGTGTGATGTCGGGGCCTCGACCCTCTAAGCTGCTGTTTATGTTCAACCAGCGCCTGGCTCATGACAGACCTAAGCCTAAGTTTATTTATATGGTACCAATTCACAACACCTGTCATCCAGTCAGAATAAAGGTTCAAAGTTTTCTGTCTAAGAAAAAAGCCAGCTGATTGCATTCAGTCATTGACTTTGCAGCATTCTGGATGGATCCTGGATGAGCTTCCAGTTAAGGCCTGGTTATCTGGTTATCCTCCCGCAGCAGTGAGCTTGTCGCAGATATTTTTAATTTATGCTCAATATTGAAGCGTGGTCTGCGCTATGTTATTCCACACCACAACGCAAGAAGTCCAATCAGGAGCTAGCTGTGGGTCTAGATGTGGCTGAGGCTCGCTGAGGAAGTGGGGGCAAGTTTGTTCGACAAGGGAGGGAAATAAGGGCCAAAAAGAGCGCGGATCCAGATGGAAAAAGGGTCCCAGCGTTCTCGAGGCACCTCGCTCTTCTAGCTGGTCCATCTTCACAAGTTAGCCATAGCTAGTATGTCTAGGAGAGAAACAGGACTAAACACTGAAAAAAAGGTCCAACTCTGTCATCCATAATTTAAGGTGTTGAACAGCTGATATTTCTCTCCAGGATGGAGTCACAGCCAAACAGGAACAGACCAGATGAAGCTACTATGAGAAAAAGCAGAGAGAGCAGAACGTTAGAGATTGAACTAATAGATTCTGCAGAGTGGGGAGAATAGAGATAGAATGAAGCAGAATGATGAAAAAGGGGTCCCTATGTCCTCCAGCAGTCTAAGCCTATAGCAGCATAACTATAGAGATAGCCTATAGGATAACCTCGGAGCCACTCTAAATAGAAGCTTTATCAAAAAGGAAAGTTTTAAGCCTAGCCTTAAAAAGTAGACAGGGTGTCTGCCTCCACTTGACTAAAACTGGTAGTTGGTTCCACAGGAGAGGAGCCTGATAACTAAAAGATCTGCCTCCCATTCTGCTTTTAGAAATTCTAGGAACCACTAGTAAACCTGCAGATTGAGAGCGCTCTGTTAGGAACATAAGGAACAATCAGCGTAACCAGGTTTAAATTTAAACCTGCGTTTCCAATCCTCCCTTTTTCCTCCCTGTGGATCTTTGTGGTGGAGTCGGTAAACTCTGCTTAATGAAGTGTTCAGAACGACAATTTAAACCCCATGTAATGCGTTTATTTCTGTGTTTTTTCTTGTGTACTGTTTCTGTTCCGGTATTAACTTTGATGTTTCTTTACGGCTGTGAGACATTTGTTCACCGTGCTGCTCTTCTCCAGGCTCCCCCATTAATCTAAAGCATTTACTTTTCCTGAACAAGGAAACAAATGATCCGACCTTTTTAAAACCCTCCCTCTAGCGCTCGCTGCTGAATCCTTGGAGGGAGAATCCAGCGTGAAGTGCTGATGTGCCGTTTGTTACCTCTGAATCAAGCACAGCCTCATCTGGAACAAGAAAAACATTTTTCATGCCTCGTTGGAACAGATTTGTCATATGTTCGCTCACGTGTTTCCATGGAGACCTCTCTGTACCTCTCATGTTGGTGGTTTGATGTAAAATTTAGTCATTTCACTTTAAATCAAAGCCTCTGACTCCTCAGATGCCTACTTCTGCTCATCCTGCCTCCAAACTCTTTGCTCCTCTAGAAACCTCCACCTTTAGCTCCCTTTAAACTGGTCCAGCCTTGGATCCCAGCTCCATCAGCAGGGCAGCTGCTGCATCACTGGGCTGTTCAGGAGGTCAAATCTGGCCCCATGCTGAGCTAAAACATCAACAGAACCTCCTGTTCCACCACTGATGTTCCTTTGGACATTTAGTAACGCTAGAGGCCTCTGAGCTCATTAGAGAGCAGCCTGAGATGTTCTGATCTGGAAGCAGCCTTACAGATGACACGCAAAGCAAGTCCTTTTCATCTGAATTAGAGACTGACATTTTTTCAGGAATCCCACGGGTCACGGGATTCCCGTGGGATTGGAGTCAGTATTAGTAATGATCACGTCCCAAACGATCACGATTGGGACGGTATAGGATTAAACATTAACGGGAGCAGACGGGAGCAGGAGCAAACCAATCGTAACTAAAAAAAACTAGGATCGATGCCAAAAAATAAAATAAAATAAAAATAAAAAAATCCAGTACTGGTGCAGCCATTTTTGTATTTTTTTTCCTTGAAGCCTACACTATAATACGAGTCAAAAACTACACGACCCAAAAACCAACAGTGCTTCCGCTTGCTGAGTTTTTCATTCGCACTCTAAAACAACAATGGAGGGACCAACAGTTACTACAGATAGAAACAGGAACTTAACTGACCCTTCATAGAAATTCAGATTCAATTTGTTGGCAGAAATCTTACTGAAGACAACAAGAATGGGAGTGGTGCAGGAGCGGGAGTCATTCTGAATGGGAGCGGGAGTAATTTCACCAGGAGTGGGACGGGACAGGAGTGAAAATCCACTCCCGTGTCATTCTCTAATGTGAATGTGCTTTACTGGAGGCATCCATGTTTGTCAAAGAACACTACTGCCACCTACTGGTTTGTTACATCACGGTGCGCCATCGGCTGTTGATCAAGTCCCAGTGCTGTATCTGGTGTTTGTCACAACGCTATTATCCAAGTCATCTTGAAAACATTCTTCTTCCAAATGTTTGCTACATATTACGGGTTTTTTCTCTGGCCAGAAGTTCGATGGTAAATCCTCCCTCTTCAAGTTGGCGATCCAACCACCAACCCGTCCGCGGAGGATCAGGAATCAGAAAGGTTTAAATAACTCTTTTTTTTCCACTTTACCCGATGTATTCCAACATCCAGCTGCCATGCACGTGGGCATTGTCAGTTTCACTATAGCTCTGGTGAATTTCAATGGTGAAGTCCTCTGGAAATCTTCAATAATTGTTGTTGATTGCAGATGTGTCTTAATTTCGTGACTTTAAAGGGTTGAGGGAATTGGTGATGTCATACGGTGAGTGGAAGCCACTCTCCCTGTTAAAGAACTTTGACTGTTTTATATGGATCCGCCTTCAGAAGCAGATAATTCGTCTGAGAAGATGAACAGGAGTAAAAAAATGCACCTAATTATCCGTCAAAAATGCCGGTCAGGTTAAACCGAGTCAGAACCTTTTTCTTCAGCCAGTTTCTTGGAGTCACCCCTAAAGGATTCCCAGTGGCAGAGCGACTGTTGGTGGATTTATTAACTGCTTCCTAATGATTAGATGTCAGCGATGGGTAGGAAGGCTTCTGTTAAACAGTTTGCTGCAGACAGAAGCAGTAAATGAGCTGTGAGGAAGTCCCGGCTCCCTGTCTGCAGAGCGTTCGTGCCTAAGTAGTGTTTGGCTCTGTTTGAGCTGTACGCCGGAGCGTATTTGTGCTGTGATGGACAGCGACGGTGATGCTGGTGTGTTTCTGTCTCTGGAAGCTGGCAGAGAGTCCAGATTTAGCAGGAAATCTGTTTGTTAAGGACTTGCTTTGGTGACCAACATGTTACTGAAAGAGACTTTTTTCACAGGAATAAATTTATGCCTCAGCTGTGGGACCATATGGTTCAGATCTAAACAGGGCCGCTGGAAGTCATTTTGAACAGTGGATGCTGTGAAAATATAAAGCCTATAGACCTATTTGAAATAGAATAAATACAGATAAAAAGATTGAGATTCACTGCTTTATCATCATATACACTTCAGTCCACGCCACCGGGGTCTGTAACACACAGACATCAGTTCTCAGGTGAATATATGCATTATTAATTAAACTTCACAATAACACTATAACAAGGTGGATTTGATCCGCTGGCATGAAGCTGAGTCACTGTGTTTATGTCACACGTGACTCTATTAGCTCTACGTTAACGTTATTGAAGGGTTCTCCATTACACAAAGAACACAGGGTGAACTAGGGTGAACTTGTGTTGATTAGGCCTCAAAATAATTAAATTAAAATACAAATACACATAATAGTAAAATAAAAAAGGCTAAATACTTTGCACAAATTTATAAATTGTATTTTTAAGTATTTTTAATATCGTTTTTAAAGGAGAAGTCCGGTGATATTCAGAATTCAAACTTCTGAAAGTACTTTGAATATGAAATCATCATTACATACTGTTCAATAAGTGTGTTTAATTAAGAGTAATTTTCATTTGAATTAGCTTTACTGTTCATCCATGTACAGGATCTGTGTGTAAAGCAGAATTCATAGTAGATCAGGAAGTGTTTGCTTTGGAAACCTTGGATGTCTAAAATCATTCCTTTATTGGACATTTTGTTAGTTTGCTGCTTTATTAACCAATATGATGTGTTGAACTAGATCTGCTATTTTCACAACTTTTGTAAGACACTTTGTTTTATAATGTAGGGCATTTATTCATAAAAAAGTTTATTGAATTCTATAAATCAAAGTGTTCTGCCCAACAGCAATGATGATCTGCAAAGCAGCATTCTATACCCAGCTATTGTAGCATCTAGGATAGAGCTGTCAGTCTGGGAATGAATTTGGTTGTTATTCCAAATTGTAAAGGTTTACTTATTTTTGCAACATAAAACTGACTAAAACCTTTTTATCACATATCAAAATGACTAAAATGCGACTAAAACCAATAACAGTTTTCGTCCTGAAGACTAAGAATAAATCAAAGATGGCTGTCAAAACAAAACACTGTTTAAAGCTCTAAAAAGTGATAAAAAAATCATTTTAGAAAACCTCCCGTCCACACCAGACATTTACCAAACAATCCACCGGCACCCACTTAAATACATTCTACCTACGAAAAGAAGAAAACTAAAGTGTTAGAAATGACAAATTACAACAATTTAGCGTAAATGTCCTTAACAGTGATGATTTCCTAACCTTACAGCTTCTTTTAAAAACAGGAGCTGGAATTTTCTGCTCTTTTCTTCCATCTTCAGATTGACTAAAGCCCTGTTTTTTCTGCACTTCTCTGATCCTGTGAGGCTTCCTGCTTACAGACGGTTTTCTGATGCCTCTTCCTTTAGAGTCCACTTGTATAACACTTTATTGTTTCATTAAGGGGAAAAAAATCCATCTTGGCTCACAGGCAGCAAAAGGGAAATAAAACCTTACTGTTAGCCTGGAGTTATACAGGAGGAAAGAGGACATTATGCTGAAGTGCTGTTTTTTTTCTTTTTATTTCAGAAAAGCCAGTTTCAGTCTCTTATGAGCAAAAGCTTTTTATTCCCGACAGCCATAACATTATGTCCACATAAAGTTTATGAAGTGAGGACCCACGGCCATGGGCTTCATGGAAACAAGCGCCGCTCTCTCATCACGCTTTTATTCCTCAGACACTAAACTTAAAACGGTGCTATTAGTTCACTAATAAGCTGATTAAGGTTGGACAAGTTCCAAAACACTTCCTAGATGGTTTTAGTGACTGGTGTTAAAGCGGCTGGCCCATCCCAGTCAAACGCCAGCCGAATGGCAGCCCACTTCCCTGCACCTCCCAGCCAAATCTCATCCAACTTCCAGCCACTGGCCTTCTCCTGGGCGTGCATATTTCCACACTTTCACTGATTTACAGGGTCTGACCAGGAGATGGCGCTTCTCTTTAGATCTTAATGTTCACAAATCATGACAGAAAGAAAATTTGAGTATAAAGATTGATCTTTATAAAGGAATTGAAGGGGACCAACCAAGGAAAGTGGGATATTTTTGAATGTCTACTGCTGTATTAGTTTTACTGAAAATGTATTTCTGATATCTGAATAAAAAAAAAAAAAATATGTGTCAAAATGACTATTTCAAACAAAATGAGATTCTTCACATCTAGAATAAACATTCTGGATATGCAGAAATGAATATGAGATCTTGTTAATCCTATTCTTGCAAAAATGTAATTTAGAAAACCTGTTTTTAAAGTTCCGTCTATGAATATGATTTTTGATAACGAAGAATCTTATCTTGGTGATCTTACAAATGGAAAAAAAAAGAGGAGAGTGCTTTTATTAAAAGTGTAAAAAACGGCCTGCCATAGCCCAGAGATGGCAAAAGTACTCACTTTCCGCACTTGGAGTAAAAGTACAGATACTTATGTTAAAAAATACTCTGGTAAAAGTGGAAGTACTGATTAAACTTCTTTACTCAAGTAAAAGTAACAAAGTACAGGCTTGTAAATGTACTTAAAAAGTATAAAAGTAAAAAAGTAGAAACCACTTTTTTCATGCCGTTGCCTACATTTTAAATGGATGTCCTGCCAATAGACTCAGATCTCCGTTGTGTTCATTTCTCAATCATCTCGCCGCCCATGCTACTATGCTAACGCCACCGCCAAAAGCTGCAATGATTTGTCACACGAATACCGGTAATCCTGTCGTATTCGCCTTGTAGTGGTGCTGCCAAATGCAACGTAGATTCCCATCCAATAGATTGAATTTGGTATTGATGACGCGGAAAAATAATAACGGTAACGCCATGGAAATGATTCAAAAACTAAAAGTAATCTGTCAAGTAGTGACAATTTTTAAAAATGTAAGTGAGTAGAAAGTACAGATATTTGTGTGTAAAATGTAAGGAGTAGAAGTAAAAAGTCGCCAAAAAAAATAAGTAGTAAAGTAAAAGTAAAATATATCAGAAAAATCTACTTTGAGTACAGTAACGAAGTATTTGTACTTCGTTACTTCCCATCTCTGTAAACACCTTAATCAAGCAACATTCTTCTTTACCATTTTTCTCTCCTTTGCAGCTGTAGCGATGTTTCTCTGTCTTTTAAACACATTCGCTTTTTTTTTTTTTTAGTTATTTCTGCTTTAAAATCTCCAGTTCCAGTGGGGGGAAATAGGCACTTCCTGTTGTCTGTCGTCATGGTGACTCATGAAGTCAGGGGTCGACTGATAATGGCTTTGCGGACCTACTCAGAGTATATTAAACTAACTCACAGCAGCTTTTATGAAACTGAAAACTCTGTTTCTAACCCAAGGATGTATCATTTAAAAGTTTTTTTAAACCGACTAACAATATAAACCTAATAAATCTGCGTCTTTTTTGTACGTGAAGAGAGTATTAATAATGCTAACATGTGAGTTGACTCAGCAGGGCTAATAATACATTGGAGAAGTTGATTTACAGGAGAGAAAATAACTGGGAGCAGCACAGAGAGCTGGAGAGCTTTGCTGCATTAAGCTCCATTATCTTCTGAATTCACCGTCTGTGCCAGAAATTGGTGTTTTCTGTTACATAAAAAACATTTTCAACACAAATGAATGTAGCAATAATAATAATAATAATAATACAAAAACTCCTGACTGAGCTGAAAATAGGGGTGTTTGTTTGAACACCTGCTATGGTATCTACTGTTCTACACTAATTTCCACCTAAAAACTTTTTCTGGCAAAAAAGTGAGAATTAATATAATAAATGATCTTTTAAAAAACTTAAAACAAAAAAAAGATAAAAAAAATGGTTCATTTAAATTAAAGCATTAATGGTGCAGTAGGAGTTATTTTCTTTTTTTTTAGTTTTAGTTAGGCAGCAGTGGCTCCGTTTTTCAACAGTAGGCTGACAAGAAAGGGGGGATGAAAGAGGGGGAGAGACATGCAGCAAAGGACCACAGGTCGGATTCGAACCCGCGTCAGCCACATTGAGGACTAAGGCTTCTCTACATGGATCGTACGTGCAAACCGCTGCTCCACCTGCACGCCCAAGTAGATCTTTCTGACGCAAGTTTTTTTTTTTTTTTTTTTTACCATGTGGCTTAAAGATCTCCCCACAGCCGCTTAGAAGGCAGTGAAATAGAAGGTCTGGAGATGAAACTAAAATAAATGGCCCCCGCGCTACAGTGAGAAATCAATGAATAACCCCAACCAATCACAAAAGACGGTCTGTTGTACAGGATTGGTTCCTGACACGTCAATCATGGTCGTCTGCTTGTCCCTCCCCCCGTGTGCGCGTACCCTGACACATAAACGAATCAATCCCCCAATGCTGGTGCAGGACGCCATGGCTGTAAGCTCGCCACTGCTATGCTGCGTTCACACCTAAAGCAGCAGGAGCAGCAAAAACTAGGGATGCACGATGTAATCGGCCCCCTATCGGTATCGGCCTTAAAACTGAATACTTCGGACATCGGCCACCCCACCGATATTTAACCCGATATTTGATCAGCTTCTGAGTTTCTAAAGTCTAAAAAAAAATAAAAACGCTTCTTCTTCTTCCTCAAAAAAACTTCTTTTACAGACTTAAAACTTCTAAAGAAGCATAGGAAAAAATATTGATACATTAAAATATCCCAATATCTTCATATGCTGATATATTGCCATTTTAAAGCTACAGTGTGTAATTTTCAGCGCGACATCTAGCGTGTCAGACTGCAGACGCATGTAGCAACATGAACATCTCCCCACCTCTACCCCCCCAACAGTACGGCAAGCGTTACGGGACAAAATTTCTTCCACGACGTCCGCATCACCTACCTTCTCAAGTGATGAGGTTTGTTTGTTTTACATAGATAATTTTACAGATAGTATTTCATTAGTCTGAGTAGGGTATAGATTTCATGTAGACTTAAGATAATAAATATACCCAAGTATTTTTTCTACATCGCTAGACGTGCTTTTGGTGAGCTGCTTTGCATGGTGATATAAACAGACGCAGCAATTGTAGTCATTAGTTTAACAGCGAGATTGTGTTCGGCTGGAAGAATATATATTCCGCTTACAGAGTCCAAGTCATTTTGGTGGCACGGGGGTTACAAGGCAGGAGAGGTGAGGAGAGATTTCAGGCTAAGGCAGGGGAGGCCGTGCAGCTAGGGGCCAGGCGAGAGGGGTGCCAGCGGGGTGAGGTGCCAGCGGGGTGAGAGCAGAGGAGAAAGGCTTGAAGATCTCCAAAGGAGCCGGAGAGAAGTAACCCGAGGTATACATCCAGAAAATTATTTTACAGAAATTTACTGAATCATTACCTGTGAAACGTCAGGGACGTTGCTGAATAAGTATACTGGAGAGTAACAGCATCATCGCAGCATGTTATTGTTTTAGACAGGTCTGAGCATCCTGTACTCCAAAACTGCAGTGATATTAGACAATTGTGTGTGTAGGATTAATTACTCCGTCCAAGAGAAAACTGGCAACTGAGCGTCACTTTGAAAACCTTTTCCTCCATCAGTGACTTCCATCGCGGTAAATGCCGTGCGCCAATGTTGATCCGGTGTTTTTTGCAGCTTCTTTGTCACGCTTTTTATGCTTATTCTCGCCGTGTTTTCGCTTCTTAGATGACGGGGGTTCGGTGTCCGCCGCTTTTCTTTGTGATACAGAGTAGGCATGATCCTCCATTCGCCTGATGTTTGGCCACACAGTACCAAACAGTTTGCAAAGTCACTCACGCCGCCGCCTTGTTCACCTTGTTCTTGTTGCTGAGCGCAGTATACCTGCTTTCTTCTTCTTCTTTGGTTTCAGGCAGACTAAACGCTTCTCTCAGGCATAATACTGCCATCTACCTGTTCAGTACCGCTCAGTTCATCTCTCTCAACTTACCGTAGTTATTTTTGAGCGTAACATGGGAGGTCCCGGAATCGCTAGTTTGTTGCCTCTGGGCGCTTGCCGCCAAGCGCAAAAGATGTCGCCTCCATGGCTGCTATACCACTCACCCTATGTAATTATAAATAATCTAATTCTAAGGCAACGTAAATATTATGGTTAAAAGGCTGAGCTCATAGGTGATGATAAATAACATAGTTATGTATAATATATTAAATTTCTTGACTTTATATGCCTGTAATTATTACACACTGTAAAGCTTTAAAACACCATATCAATCTCTTTTTACTAATGAAATATTGCTATATGTCATCGTTATGCTACAAAAATCTCCTAAAATTCACCAAAATGTTGCCATATTTTTATATGTTGATATATTGACACGTTATCGATCTTTTAATACTAACAAAATCTCACAAGAATTTGCAAAGAGAGTTTGTAACAGAACGATGAAATTTCCGCGATTTTGAAAGTAAAATAGATCGATACCGCGTGTTTTAAAAATCAATTTGATATCAGCATATGAAAATATATGAGTATATTATTTTTCAAAATGTCAGAAATTGATAACAAAACTACTATTTTCAATGACTACTTATTTTTGTCCAGCTTTAACATCGGTATCGATATCGGTTATCGGCTACATGAGTTTTAAAATATCGGCATATCGGATATCGGACAAAAATCCCAATATCGTGCTTCCTTAGCAAAAATGCATGTGCTGCTTTATTTTTTTGATGCTTGTACCAGTTTAGTTCTGATGCGTGGCTAAAGCATCTTTGCTGCTCTAGCTGAGCGGTGGAAAAGGGGGTCTGATGCGCGCTGGGCGGAGCTTCTCTATCCTTTCTTTGTCTGGAACAATGGCAGCTATATTTGCTGTGATCAGCGGGTAAAAAGTAGTTTGAATCTATTTTAAGGTGAGAAAGTCCCTGAAAACATGGTCTCTGCAGACAGTTCATCCAGATTACCATCCTGCCTTCAAAGATTATTTCTCTGTGGGAGCCGCTCAGACCCCCACACATACCAGCGGTGCGCTGTCACTGGGAATCCCGCTCAACAGCAGCCTCTGGCCCGTTGCCTCTATGTCCAAACTGCAGGCACCAGGATAATAAAAGCATTTTATTAAACATTAAACATTTTAAGTTAATTTAGGCGTTAATAAACTGTTTTAGAGGAGTGATCATAGTGCTCTGCATCAGCAGTGCTGTGTCTGTCTCCCTGCCAGCTCCCAGATCAGCGCCGCGCTGCGCGTTCATGTGTTTTGAAGGCGGGGTTTAGAGGCGTGGTCTAAAGGGAAGAGGCATGGTTGTGTATGTTCAAAAAATATAGCTTGCTGGAACCATTTTTCCAAGATCTCCTATTGCACCTTTATATAATGCCTCATATAATTATTGATTCAATAACTAAATCTAAGTGAATTTTTTGGTGACTGATTTATATATAAATTGTCAGTCATACTAAGTGCAATAACCCAACCAATATTTAGTTTTAATTTATGTAAAATAATTTTATGTTAATCAATTATGTAAATGAAATGGATTTTTCTTTAATGATTTTCTTAATTATATTATTTTTTACTGATTAATTATCCTTCTGAAAGAATTTGTCGCTATGTTGTCAGTTATATGGTACAGAAATATTTGGATTTAAATGTAAATAAACAAGATCATATGGTAATATCATAATAGATGCTTTCAGATGTAATTGGAAAATGTATCTTTTTCATTAACAAATTTTCAAAATCGAAAAGTCCCCACTGAGTCATATTTATAATTTTTAAATCATGTCCAGGACTTCAAATAAGATAAGAAGAAACCGTAAAAAAAGATGTCTAATATTTATAGCTCCCTAGCTTTTAGGGAGCGTAACAGTCTGGATTAGAACACTTAATGTCACCAAAGTCATATTTATATCCTGTAATGAATGTAAAGAAATTGGCAGTTAAAGCTGCAGAAACTGTAAATTACACAAGTTCAAGAACACAAATTCTGTTCTATACTATATGGAAGCAAATCGTTACCATATTTAAAATGAAAAAACATTTTAAGAAATGCTCTTTCATTTTAAGAATGTGGCCGCATTGTTTGACTCATAAATGAAATTAGTAATCAATCATCCTGTTTGCGTATTTCATTTTCTTCTTTAACACAGCTCATCCTTTTACTTAATTAAAATGAAAAAGAAAAAGGCATTTGAGACTTATTTTTCAAAAGGTACCCCAGCAAATACATACCAAAATCCAATTTTGAAATGTAAAATTTGAAAATGAAAAAGCATTTCCAGAAATGCTTTTCATTTTAAGAATGTGGCTGCATTGCGGCGGGAGTCAGCAGAGTGACGTCAGCAGTCAATCTTCCTATTTGGTCCTTGCTGACCGGAAATCAGGAAATCCTATACACTACTGTTTAGTGCCTAAAAACGTTTTGAATGACTTCGTTTCTAGTAAATTTCTGGATGCTACCCACTCAGGACACTTGGAATACATTGGGCGAAAGTAGTATGTGGAGGAATATTGACACCTTTTCTGTGGACTTTTATGGACCTTTCTGTCTAGGGCACCATAGACCCTCCATTATTTGAATGTCAGCAGACAGCAAGAAGCCTCCCAGATCTCCAGATGCATTTGAGATATCAAAAAGTACTCCAGGTGTTGTTGTTCAGCATGGGGGTGAGTAGAAAATGAAGGCTAATCATGTTTTGGGTGTAGTATTCCTTTAAGGATTTGACGATTTTAATACACGTTTGAATTTGTTTTGCACCATTTGTTTAGATCAACTGTAGCAAACCTGGATTGACGACATTTTTGATGTGCAACTCACAGGACACAATCTGTGTACCTGTACTGAAGAATTTGAACAGATGTATAAAAAACAAATGTACTTCTACAAATACAAAACTTAGAATGTAACTCTCTCTACAACTTTAAATTCACACAAATAGTTTTGAAACCAAATAACCTTCATACCTGACCCTGGAAGCAGAGCAGCTGATTGGCTAAACTGTTTATATGATCCAACTCAAATGAACCCATTGCTGCTTATTTCATAAGAATGTTACATATTCTCCACTAAACTCACCTGCTGCTGCATATTGACTCAATAAAGTTCTGAAATGATTGAATTAGTATTATTCTCTGCAAACACACCTAACAGGATTTTACAAACTGTAAGAATCATTGATCGTTGTTCGACATAACCTTTAGAAAAGTAGGAGGCCTATCAAGAACAGGATCAGTGAAAACTGGATTTAAATTACCAATTAAATGCAGTGTTTTGCTGTTTCTTTTTTCGGAAGGGTTAAAAAAGTAGCATTCATGCCATTAAACCCCTCACCGACCCCCTGTGGGCTCTCGCCTTGCTTTCTCTTGGCAGGAGCTGCAGAAGCGCAATTATACCCCCAATGGAGTGTGAAAGTCGATGCTTTTGTGTGCTGCGTAAGTCAATCATGTTTTTTAAACAAACTACTCCTGTTGGGGAATAAGATAAATTATTCCCTTTCTCAAAGTTTTCATTTTCCTACTACCCAAAATTATTTAACAGAGCTAAAACAACAAAATAATAAAAGAAACAATCAGTGTTTCTATAGAAAAATTTAAATGTATTCAGACGGGCTTGATGTGCAGACAGGCTCTTTTGGACTAATGCTGTAATGTCAGTGAAACGGGAAGATGAAATCCTGTAGGTGTCACTAAGCTCCTGCATTCATTCCCCTCCTCATCTCCTTTTAGTAATCATTTTGTATCACACTACTATATATCAATGCTGCATCCAGTCAGATGGCTCTATAGCTTCCTCTAATAGTGGCTAAGAGCTAATGAAGAGAACGCTCCGATCTCATGAGATACCCAAAGGGAAATATGCCAAAGGCGCAGAATTCATGGTTGCATCACAAATAAGGATTATTTTCAGGCCTTATAATTAGTCCCCAAGTGGATGGATGGGTTAGATGGATGGATGGATGGATGGATGGATGGATGCATGGATGGAAGTTGGATGGATGCTGTTGAATGGATGAATAAATAGATGAATAAATGGATGGATGGAGTGAATGGATGGATGGATGCTTGAATGATGGATATTTGGATGAAATGGATGCGCCGGGATGTGGTGCATGGATGGATGAATGGATGCTTGAATGGTATGGATGGATGCATTGATGGATGGATGGAATGGATGATGGATGGATGGATGGATGGATGGGTGCATGGATGCATTGATGGATGGATGAATGATGGATGGGATGGATGGATGGATGGATGAATCTTGGATGGATGGATGAATGGATGCTTGAATGGATGGATGGATGCATTGATGGATGGATGAATGGATGGATGGATGCATGGATGCATTGATGGATGGATGGATGGATGGATGGATGGATGCATGGATGCATTGATGGATGGATGAATGGATGGATGGATGGATGGATGCATGGATGGATGGATTGCGATGGATGGATGGATGGATGGATGGATGGATGGATGCATGGATGGATGGATTGGTGCATTGGATGGATGGATGAATGGATGGATGGATGCATTGATGGATGGATGGATGGATGGATGGATGGGATGCATGGATGCATTGATGGATGGATGCATGGATGGATGGATGGATGGATGCATGGATGGATGGATTGGTGCATGGATGGATGGATGGGTGCATGGATGGATGGAATCTTGGATGGATGGATGAATGGATGCTTGAATGGATGGATGGATGGATGCATTGATGGATGGATGGATGGATGAATGCATTGATGGATGGATGGATGAATGCATGAATTGACAGATGGATGCCTGAATTGACGAATGGATACATGAATGTATGGATAGATACATGAATGAATGTATTGATGCATGAATTGATTGAGTGATGCGGTAATCTGGAGTCAAAGGACCAGATGGAGCTTCTGCTGCAGGAGGAGGCTCTAGAGTTCCATCTGTCAGCCGCTCCTGTGCTGCCGACCATGATGCAGAGGAGGATTATAAGTCCCCAGGAGTCCCACCTGCGCTCCGCAGCCTCCTGCTGACCATCCCTGCGTCAAAACGCATTAATCCATTCATTGGATCCAAACTTTAGAAGATCCAATCAGATTCAGTCCAATTAAATCTGAGGAGCACAAACTCTCCCCTGACCTTAGGACTGGATCAGTTCAGATCAATCAAACGTTCACATGATATTTAAATATATACATATGTTTATATACATATATCTATATATATAGACAGATCCAAGTCTATATTATTGAAGCATACTAGTTAGCATCTTAATAAGGTCATCAAAGACAAAAGGTCTCAGTTGCTCTTTAGAACTTGTCTAACACCGTGCAAATAAAAGGAATGTCATCCTGAACAATATTAAAGCTACAGCTTTTCATTAGCATTTTTATTTGAATTCAAGGCAGGAAACTTATGCATTTTAATGTTCCCTACCTCTTTCCCTGTGAGATATGAAGAACTCTCTCCTTCCCCCTCAGCAACAGAAAATGGTTTTCTCAACAAAACTGTTCCTGAGGTACAAGATAGCATTTTAAGCATCTAAATCGCTCCTTTATTCCTTATTTGTCTCCTTATTTTGAATACCTCTGCTCATTTCAGATTTCTCTAACTTTAGAGGGCAAAAAAACATACCTTTGATCTAGAAAAGTTTATATATATATATATATATATATATATATATATATTCGTCTATATATATATATATATCTATATATATCTATAT
>JAGKQL010000009.1:38740954-38781771 GCA_018398635.1 Cyprinodon brontotheroides | reverse complement strand
GAGGATCCTCGGCGCCCTCTGGAGGGCAAGCCTGAGGATCCTAGCTTTCATAAAGTCTAGAACTTATGTCCAACGACAGTTCCACTAGGTCTTTAAATCCACATTAACATTAATTCAACACACTTTAGTAAAATGGAAACACATTGTAGTAAGGCAGAAGATGTCTTTCAGTCATCAATGCACACATTCCAGCGACACACAGGAGCTCTTCCAGAAAACTGGGTACAGGTTTCATTCACAACACCTGTCCCATCAACCAGAAGTCAGAAATACTTTAATAATCCCCAGAATTACTTTCATTAGATTAATCCATATGTAATGAGTGACTATAACTGTTGCGCCGATGCCATTTTTTGGCCCCAATACTCGATACCTGACTGTGCAGTATTGGCCGATACCATCTGTTTGAAATCGATGTGTGTTTATATGAAAAATGGATGTAAAATAATTAAGCCATCATGGTTTTTGTCCAAGCTGCTGCCTACCTTTGTGAAGCAGCAAAAGACTAATACAAAAGAGAATCCAGTAGAACTTTTATTGCCTACCTGGAATGTGTGACAATAGTTGAAAAGAAATTTTTGGCTCTCAAAATGTTATCCGTGCCCTATTTTGTTGGGTACTTTCCAAAGATACCCGATACCACCATTATAGTGCTGGATCGGGGCCCGGCCCAATACTGGTGAATCGGTATCAGTGCAAACGCCAGTGACTATAGAAATAGTTTGATATAACACACCCCTTACATACCATATATATAATTAGGGGGTCCTCGGCTCCATCTTGCCAGCAGTTTGGGGGTCCTTGGCCTGGAAAAGCGGTTTTAAACTGTTTTAGTACAAATATTGATCTTTAAAAAGAAATGGTATGCGACCAGCCAAGGGCCCATCAAAGAAAGTGGGGAAATTTTTAATGGCTACTACTGTAGTGTATAAAATTGTGAATTTGTTCCAATGAGACAAAAAAATGAGCACACAGAACTGGGCTGGGAGCAAAAGAATAACCTTGCAATGTAGAAGCAAATGAGATTAGAAATTGTGGAGGTGTGATTAGTGGCATGGAAACCAGGCAGGTCAGAGAAACGGATGGTAGCCGAGTGAGGAAAAAGGCTGAGGAAAGGTGGCTAATAAGGAGAATGAACAGAGGCCAGATGGATTAACGATGAAAAAAAGGGTAAACATGATCCACACAGAGCAGAGGATAATAAAGAACCAAGGAAACTATACAGAGAGACTTTAGACCACAACAATAACAGAGCAGTCACGTTATAAAACAAGTCAGAGCCTGAAACAAACACACTGCAATTTATAATGCAGTCAGTCATAAAGATCTCCCTAATGAAATGACTGGAGGGTGGTGGGTCTTGTGAGGATTAGTAAGGTCATCAAGAAGTTTTTAATTGTACAATAAAACTGAAGATTCTTTGATTCTGGTTGTTTCTCTGGAGTCAAAAGGACCACAAAGGCTGCAAACAGTTTTAAGAGACTTATTATTTTTAGAAAGCCTGATCACTGCTTGGTTTTAGGAAGGAACTCAAAGACCCTAACTCTACCAAAAGGTGATTTTTATGCCCAATGCTAGAATTGTATAATGCTAATGCTAAAATGGCAAATGCTCTTCAGGCAGTCCTGATATTCACTCTATTGTTGTCCTCAGTGGTAGAGTCCGGGCATGTTCATCGGGTTGAATAGGCTGGTACCATGTTATCTACCCTGATGGTACTGCACCATAAGGATGTGAACTAGCATAGCATCCATATTTCATTTCTTCATGAGCCTGTAAGTGTAATCGGGTCTGCTCTGAAGAACATCTGGTACCTCTCTGATCGCAATTCCGGGAAGTCTCACATTCTGGTTTTGTCTGGTTTTCCGAGGACAACTGAGCAAACACTATACCCTTAAATCGGAGGTCTTCAACAAGGAGACCTCCACCCCTAGGGGTCCATGGAGGTACTGCATGGGGGTCGGAAAAGTTTTGGTTGATTAGACTTTTTTTTTATATTCCCCCCTGCAGTTTTTCCACTAGTGAAATGTCTTTAAATCCCACATGAACATGAATTCAACACACACTGTAGTGAACAGATAAATGGAGGCAGAAGATGTCTTTCAGTCATCGATGCACACATTCAGCATTTTACGAGGAATACTTTCAAGCTGGGCACCGTTTCATTCACAACACCTGTCCCATCAACCAGGAATAAAAAATACTTTCATAATCTCAGGGAGAAATTACTTAAGTTACATGACTCTATATGAAATAGTGACTATAGAACCAGTTTGATAGAACACAATTTCATAGAATATATATAGTTAGAGATCCCTGCTCCATCTCACCATCAGTTTGGGGTCCTTGGCCTGGAAAACGTTGAAGACCCCTGTTATAACCCATTTGTTGGTTTCTGTTGGACCAGCGTATCTTGTTGGGTCAACTGGGGCAATGCTATGATAGCCCAGCACTTTGGCTGGAATTAAACCGAGTTTGAGTTTTTTCTCTTTGAATTTTGTTCTTTGATTAAACAAGCCCACACACTATCGCTGAAGCTACTGCTTCGTTGGCCTTGTTCATTTACTCTAAACTCACCGGGCGATTTTAAAACCTTTCCAAGTGAATCAGCCTTAACTTCATTTAGCAATTCATTGCTGCAAACCGTTCCCTGGACAGACCCCTCCTGCCTTTGCACTCAAGTATCTTCTGATTTATAATTTCTTTTTTATGTTTCAGTAGAACACATTTCCCATTCAGGAAATTATTGGTAAGAATAAAGCTTGGATTAATAAGATCAGAATGATCTAATGATCCCTCTCTACTTTGAACGGCTCACTACCTTAAAGAATGTATGTAAAACTTAAGGTTTATCGGTGAGTCTGTGTTTCTATGAAAGTGATGGATCAGTGAGGGAGGAGAAATTTCACAGTTCTTCTGAACTCTTGGCATCTTAACCTGCATGTGCTGTTTCTGATGAATGTTTCTGACTTTGAGACTGATCCTCTGCAGGGTGCGCGAGTTCAGCTCCCGCCCCCCCCGGCTATGGATCAGTACGGGGTGTTTATGTCACTTGACAGTTGTGGCGCTCTTCAAGGTTACATCTGTCTGCAAACTTTTTCTTTTTCCAAAAGCAAAGCAAATTTAGATGTCACCTTAATGTCAGACGAGAGAAAAGTTAAGTAGAAATGCCTGAAAGACTTTAGCTTTTACCTCTAAGATGTTTAGCTTCTCTAACACTGATTTGAGAAAAGCTCGGTGAGGTCATGGACTGAGAGCATGGAGATCAGGTCCATCTTGATGCAGCTTAATCTGGACTGGTTAAGATGAACTAAGCCCATGTGAGGTTAATGTTAAACTGACATGTTTATCTGACATCCTAACAGCAGTTCTGCCATCAAAAGATCAAATGTTGTTTTTTTTCCCCTTATCTTTTGTTTGGTTACTCAGGTCCTCACAGAACCATCTGAAAATTAAGTAGTCTGTGTGGACTTTCTTTAGGGAGATGGGGAGAGTGTTGTGTGTTCAGACCACAGGCGGTGAGGTCCCTACAGGTGACGGTTTCTGCTCACAGTGTTTGCACTGGACTGCATCATCAAAAACTAGGAGCTTTGGCTGCGTGAAGCACGGGGAAGCCCGCTGCGGCATGAAAAATTTAAAGCAAAATAAAGTAGTAGCCATTCAAAATTTCCCCCACTTTCCTTGAAGGGACCTTGAAGGATTTGGTCTTTGGCGGTCATTGATGGGTCATTGGCTGGTCATTGGTTGGTCCTTGGCTGGTCCTTGGCTTGTCATTGGTGGGTCATTGGTTGGTCATTGGTTGGTGGTCATTGGCTGGTCATTGGTTAATCATTGATTGGTCATTGGTTGGTCCTTGGCTGGTCATTGGCTGGTCATTGGTTGATCATTGGTTGATCATTGGCTGGTCATTGGCGGGTCATTGGCGGGTCATTGGCTGGTCATTGGTGGGTCCTTGTCTGGTCTCTGGCTGGTCATTGGTTGGTCATTGGCTTGTCCTTGGCTGGTCATTGGCTGGTTCTTGGCTGGTCATTGCTGGTCCTAACTGGTCTCTGGTTGGTCCTTGGCTGGTCATTGGCTGATCTTGGCTGGTCGTTGACTGGTCCCTGGTTGGTCATTGGCTGGTCTCTGGCTGGTCTTTAAGCTGTCCTCTGGTTGGTTCTTGTTGGTTCTGCTGGTCATTGGTTGGTCCTTGGCTGGTCGCTGGTTGGGTCGCTGGCTGGTCCTTGGCTGGTCGCTGGCTGGTCGTTGGCTGGTCTCTGGTTGGTCCTTGGCTGGGTTCTTACGGCTGGTCGTGGCTGGTCGTCTGGCGGGTCGTGGCTGGTCATTGGATTTGGTCCTTTGCTGGCCATTGGTTGGCTCATGACTGGTCGTCTGTTGGTCATTGGCTGGTCTCTGCTGGCTGTTGTCATGGCTTGGTCCCCTGGTTTGTCATTGGCTGGTCTCTGGCTGTGCTTGCTGGTCCTTGGCTGGTCATTGGTTGGTCCTTGGCTGGTCCCCTGGCTGTTCCCTACAGTTCTTAAACATGAATCTTCATACTATAATATTCCTTCTATCATGATTTCTTAGGGACATTAAGGTTTCCACAGTTGCGCCATCTCCTGGTCAAACCCTGTAATTCAGTGAAAGGTAGGAGAGAAAAAACATATGCGAAAGGGGTCACTCCGGTGATTGGAATTGGGCTGCCATTCGGTTGTCGTTTAAATGAGAATGGCCCTTTTGAATTGCCACTACTGTAGACTGAATGGTTATTGCTTCTTTAGTGCAAGTTTGTGCATTTTAAATGATCCCATGTGCTGCTGTTGTTTCAGAGATATTAAAGATTTTTTATTATCCTATTACTATCCCCCCATTAAGCTCCGAATTGAATCAAAAAGATCAAGCCTACTTTTTCAGTTCTGCTTCATTTGTGTAGGTAAAACTATGATTTGTGCTGATTTGTTTTTTAAGATATCACCACCCCAGCAGACATTAGTGCTGGGCTCATTTCGTGATATTGTTATTGCTTAACATTACATGTCATTCCTGTGCTGGTATTGAATATAACAGTGGGCATGTTGACCTTATTTAGTGGCTGGAACGATTGTTTAATATTTAGTTAGCCTCCCAGACCATCCCAGACTAAAGCTTTGGATCTACAGTACCATTACCCCTGGCAACTTCATGTCATTTCCTGTCAAGGTCTCACTGTCGGCATTTCACAATAAAAGCACAGGTGAAACTTTAACATCACGGACTGTTGCAGAATTGTTCTCTTTGAATAAGTTTTGAATCGCCTTGGTGAGACCATTTATTTTTTTGAAAAGGCCCTAGGCTCTGAAAAGAAGATCCAATTTGGTTCATCCAGACGCAGCTCTGATTTGGCAGGACTTAGTTGGAAAGCTGCCTCTTTAGAAAGCCCCTATGCTGTGCAGTGAACAGTGCCAGGCCTAGCTCTGTGCTGGAGGTGAGGGAGGATGATGAACAGTCCTTCTAGGACTAAATTAAAAGTGCTTTTTTTTTAAGCCACTGAAAGGCCTCTTGAGAGCATTCCTTATTTCCACCTTTGTTAACATTATTTTCTCTTTATTCCATTTTAAGTGAAAAGAGCTTCAGCAAGTCCCTTATTGGTTGCCGGGTTGCGATTTTAGAGAAAAGAACAAATCATTGAACGTTAGCAATCACTACTCCTCTCTCTCCATGCAGTGCTGCTGTTTTACAACACCTCATTCCCATCTAGTAGCACAAGATGTGAAAGGAGCGGTGAACGCTCCCACTGCATGGTTTGCATGGTAATTCTACGTGAATTCACTGCACTTGTCGTTCTCACATCCTCTGGTGTAAAAGCATTGCTGCAAGGTCTAATAATGATGTGAGGGCAGTCATTAAAGGTCTGCCTTTTCAGAGGAATGGGCCACAACTCCCATTATTAAGGGGTGGATCTGATTTTCCAGTTTCATTGTGCATGTTTTCTAAGCCATTACAAGGCTTGTGTTGGGCTACTCTATAAAAGCCTGGAATTTAAAGCTATTTCTGACATTTTGAATTGAGAAAGCTTCCTGGATGGGAAGTGAAAAGTCTTCAAACTTGGAAACAAAGTCCAGCGGATTGTTTTTTAAATTTAACTTTTTGAAAGCCTCTGATCAAATATTAATGATGAGAAAATAAAACCAGAAGAAACAGAGCTGTGGTATTGGAAAAGTATCGGGATCTGCAGCTGTCCAAATGTAAGTATCAGAATCAGGTTGGAAGTGAAAAATGTCATCTCTAAAAAATATGCTAATTTCAGCTGATTTACTCGTTCTGACAGTGAAGTTTTTGTTTTCCTAAACAGGGAGCCCAGTATAAGAACTGGTGATGAGGCTGATATTTAAAGCTATTTTTTTTTCTCCCAACTGGAGACATAGTTGAAGCCACAGCATACCAGCTCAATAAAGAGCAGAGATAACGGTTCAGACAGTCGGTGCAGCTTGTTTCTCTCACCATACACAGCCTCCCTGCTGACTTTAGCTGCAGAGCTGCTGCACTGGAAAAACAATCTAGAAATAAGTAAAAATTTCTTAAATTAATTGTATTTACTCTTAATTTGAGTAGGTAAATGATGTAGTTAGCCAATGGAATGAGTATTTTTACTCTTAAAATAAGATAATTAGATAATATGAAATTCAAATAAAACAATGCAATTGTGTTTTCTTATTTTATATGTAAATTCTCTTTTTCTATTGGCAAAATGTCTCTATTTGGTCCTCAATTCAAGCACAAATGCAGTTATTTTAATAACAAATTAATTATCTAGATTTCATTTTTACCTGTGTGTTGCTCTGCTCGTCCATCTATGGTCCCGTTCACTTCCATCCCTATTTTGAAGAATCCAGTTAAGTAAGCTGAGAGTCAGAAATGCTGCTGATGACACATGTAACAAAGTCAAAGCATGAGATATTTTAAGGAAATACTTAAAATGGTTACTATTCGAAAGTATAAGGATGAACAGAGGTGATGACTTTGGTAGGGAATTACAGCTCTGGGGATGACTTGGCAAACTGGATGCAGGTTTGTGTATGTATGTGTTAATATAAGTTGATGTGTAAATAGGTATATATTATGTATGTATATATGCAGGTAGATGCATATGCATTTATATATGGGTGTATGTATTATTTTAATTTGGTGCAGGAAATATTATTATAGTAATTAGTATTGTTGAGAAAAGCAGAGAGAGCATAATGTCTGCCTGGCTGTGTGTTTCCTGGACGGGGCCGCCTGTGGAGCTGGATGACCGTTGCCTTTTGTATCCATGTTTCTTTTTCTATGTCTGCTTCTGTCTCCTTGAACCCCCGTCGGCTCAGCAGATGCAATCAGCTCACACTGAGCCTGGTTCTGCTGGAGGATTTACTGGCTGTTAAAAGGAAGTTTTTCCTTCCATTGTCAGCTACAAGCATGCTTAGTGTGAGGGATTGCTGAAGAGTCAATGAGTCGATGCAATCAACTGGTTTTCCTTAGATGGAAAACTTGGACTTCCTGATAGGAAAGGAATTACAATAGTCCAGCCTTGAAGTAACAAAATGCATTGACTAGTTTCTCAGCATCACCCCTGGACAGGAGATTTCTCATTTTGGTAATATTCTGCAGATGAAAGTTAAAATAATATCTCTAGAAACCTTTAAATTCTAGAAACCTGTCATTTAAAGATTTAAATGACAGGTCCTGATCAAAAACAAATTTACTTTATTTTCTGAAACCAGTTTAATCCAATCCAAATGAAGTGACTGACTAATCAGCTTATTTTTCAGACCCTCTGGTCCAAAGACTATAAGTTAGCATATAGTTAGCGCCCACTTCGTTGTAGCGAAGTGGCTAATAGTGTGCCAGTCTGTCTATGAATGATAGTTTTACATCTCTGTGTATTGGAAAGTGCATTTTTTTAAAAACATATTTTACTCATTCATTTTAGAAATATGTCCCAGCAAACATTTTATGAATTTAACAACAGAGTCAAAAATGCATTTTTTACTCATAACTGCTAAAAAATACTGCAAAGCGTGTTTTCATTTTCTTCTTTGATACTCATTGTGAAAAATAAAAGTTAAAAAAGAAATTGAAAGCAAATTGATTTTTACTTTGAGCTCCACCAATACACACACACACACACACACACACAAAGTGTTTCAGAAATTGATTTAAATTTACAATTCCAGGAGGGGCAGGAGAGAAAAGTAGACAACATTTGAAAATGAAATGTAAAATGTTATTTAATTGATTTTTTAAATCAATTTCTAAATTGACCAGTGCTGGGGAACAAAATCAAAATGCATTTTGGGTTTTTGTTATTGTTGAACTTTATTTACAAATCCAAAATCTTAGCTTTATTTTAAAAACGTCCAACAATAGTGCATTCAGCAGCCATGCCTTGAGATCACTTCAGCACATCTAGTCCTGCTACAACCACCTGCCTTCCATTGTTGATGTTTGGTTTGATTTGTTATTTAATGTTTTGTTTAAATTGAGATGTGTGTAACATTTGTTATCATTGTGTCATTTTTAATCATCATTAATGGAGGAAGAAAAAGCAACGCCGGTTCTAAAAATCAGCCAAAACATATCGGCAGCACGTATTGATGATCGGTTAAACTGATGTCAACATAATCAATATATCTGCAGCGGCCTTAAAGGAGAAGTCGCGCATATTCAGGGTATTCAAAAGTTCTAAAATTACTTAAAATATGAAAGTATCAGCCATCCTGTTCAATAAAATGATCAGTGCTTTTTAATTCAGAGTAGTTTTCACCCGGAAATGTGCTTTACTGGAGGCATCCATGTTTGTCAAAAACACTACTGCGCCACCTTACTGGTTTGGTGACGCTTTCACGGTGTGGTATGGGCTGTTGATCAAGTCCCCAGTGCTGTATCTGGTGTTTGTCTGGCACCATTATCAAGTCATCTTGAAAACATTCTTCTTTAAAATGTTGGCTACCTGTGCGATGTTTTCTGGCCAGAAGTTAGATGACAAATTATCACTTTTACCCGATGTGTTCCAGCATCCAACTGCCATGCATTTTGGGCAAAAATGGCCGCTACAAGACTCAGTGATCGCGAGATGAAAATTATTATTTGTATTTTTTGCTGACTAACACTAAATTCATTAAATCACCACCAATGCATTAGTTCTGCTAGAGGTCTCTTCCTGTTCAAAGGGAGTTTTTCCTCTCCACTGTCGCTTCAAAGCATGCTTAGTGTGAGGGATTGCTTAAGTGCCAATGAGTCGATACAGTTAACTGGTTTTCCTTAAGACCAGAAAACTTTGAATTAATCTGACTGGGATGATCTGGTGAACTGGAAAGATAAAGAATCCATTGAATACATTCACTTGCTGACTTTTCCTTTAAACAGCCTGTATTGGTTTATCTCTAATGTAGTCAGTTGTGGATGAAACACAGAAACTTTGCCTAGCGGCTTTGGGGTGGAGCTTAGTTCACAGAAGAAGCCTCTGCATTCTCGATATGTCATTAAGAAGATGATTTCCTCTCAGCTGGTGGTTTGTTCTCAGGCTCTGGTCCAGACTGTGTGACCAATCACACTAATCACCAGCTGTCAGATCAGACATCTATTTTTTTGGTTTTTGTAGAGCATCAGGGTTATCCAGTAATGAAGGCTGCTCAGCCTTGACCTTCTCTTGCCTTTGTGGGTTTAGAGGTCCCCACTGTGGGTGGGCTGTGGGTCTTGTTTGTTCTCTAACTCAGTCTCTGCCTCCTGCTGATGAAGGTAATCTTTATCATACTCCAAAAAAATTAAACTCCTCACATAGAAATTTGAATATATATGTTTTAGTTTTCTTTCCCAGACTTTTGCTCTCCCTCATGGAAATGATAATTATTAATTACAAACCGTTTCTTTAAGATTTAATGAAGGTTAGATGTTGTTTTGAAGCGCTGTGTATGATTTATAAGGTCATGGGGAAATCGCAATGTTTGACTGATGGCATCTCTGCTTGAGTTAAGTTCCCTGCTGTGTGTGAATGAAGATGCCTCCTGTTTAAATGCCCCCCCCGTACTGTTCTATGGTGCATATATTTCACTGTATGAAAGAACATCTTTAGTTATCTTCCATTATTAATGCTAAAGATTTGGTGACATTAAATCAAACACATTCATTCTTTTCTCTGCTGTTCATAAACTGACCCAGCACAGATTTCCAAACTAAGCTTAAGTAACAGAATGCTGCACCTGTGGCGCACTAAGGTGTGTTAGCGCAGATCCTTCCTCCCTGCTGCTGTCACACTTTAAAACCATCACTTCTACCAGCAAACTTGTAGTTTTTACAACCCTGCTGTTCACTGACATTTGTTCATCTCTTGTTTTACAAGTAAGACAAATTTTACTGCTTGAAAACTGGTTCCAACCTTAAACGGATGATAGAATGATTCTATAGGGTATCTGGTCCTTAAGGTCTCTGAATAGGGTGTGTAACATTGGTTGGGCTGAAATGTTTGAGGTAGCTGTTCTATGAGCCCTAATGCAGCCTGGTTAAAAGCCCTAGAATGAAACGACAGGTTTTCTTTCGCACACATGGTATGATCATGAATATTTAAGATGAGCTGTGCTCTGATTGGTTGGTTTACAACGAGCAAGCTGTACCTGAGGCAAAAGGCGCGCATCCATGGCAACAAGCACTCACTTACTGAGAGGAAACATCAAATTGTTGATATGGTAGGATGACCAGAGGTCCTCTTCCCCAGACATGTCTACTTTTTATACCTAAAAAAATGTCTGGGGGGGTAATTTCAAAATCGTCCGGGATTTTGGTCGACTACAGTGCAGCAGAACCGAGCCATGCAGGGCTGGTCCGGGGACCCCCGGCGGACGGGGGCAGGAAGCCAGCGGGGGCGGCCGAACCCGACCCGGTGACAGTAGCCTGGACGCAGGCAGCCCCCCCGCCTGCCTTACCGGCCCCCGGCCCCCCTACTCCAGCTGAGAGAGGGCGGCTCATGGCTCTCTGCTGAGGTCCGGTCCAATCAGCGGCCCAGCAGTCCACACTTCAGCCCTGCCCCTGACAAAAGTACAGGACAGAACCAAATAAGGCAACATCCTTAGGTTTATGTCAACTCGAGGCTAAGTTTGGCTTCTCCTGTTTTATGGTGGAAGTTTAGTTGGAAGTTGTGAGATTTGCGGAGAAAGGAGGTGTCGATGGGGTTTGAACTTCTCTGTACGTCCATTTCATCCACTGAACCATCGTTATTCAATTATTCATCTATGACAATGGAAACAGGGTTTTGAATTTAATGACCCCTTTAAATTGCGAATAATTGTAAATGCAATTTATGGCCCAGCCTTACAGCAAACATTAAGCTGTCCAACAGTGGCACTAAAGAAACAAAAAAAAAGCTGTGCTCTTCTAGAAGATTGTTGAATATATTAAGACATTTCTGAACTTTATTTTGTTAAAGGTGCTTATGAAAAACAGAAAACACAAAAACATTTGATCATATTGAAATAAAGCATTTTGTGCCAAGTGTTCGTCCTTATGGTGGTTAACCGGTCATCTTTATTCTGAACTTTAAACTTCTTTTTTTTTCTACAACCAATAAGCTAAGAACAGCTTTGATTAAAGTTATGGATCTTTGCATGCATGCTCAGAAATCTACCTCCAATTGATCGGTCTTATAGTGGTAAATTTACAAAAGCACTTTTGTTTCCTCTAAAATAGGCAAAACAAAGGGTGTGAAACACAGAAAATCAAATAAAGAAGTCAGCAGGGTGCCACCATTTGAGTGGCAAAACCTTTGTATGTAGACTGAGCTGCTGGCGCAGAAATTATAAAAAAAAACAGAATGCTGGGTGCTGATTGGCTGTTAGCTAATAATGGTTACTACTGACTACATCCTCACTCTGAACCAAATATCATTAATAAATGGAGAATATTTATTTATGAGCTAAGAGATGAAAATGTATAAAAGCTGTATTATTGACAGGATTGGTTTCTATAGCAACAGAAACCAAGTAGCCTGACAAGCATAAGGGACCAATCTTTGTCAGAACAACAGAACCAAACAAGTTTTCTGACCCTGAACCCATCTTTAAGGGAACAGAAGTTTTCAGCGTCCTACATGATGGATGGAGACGAACGAAAGTCTTAGAAACCGCCAAATCGTTCCTCTCTCTCTCTGCAGAGCTTTAGAAGGTTTTCACTGTGAGACGCGATGTTAGTCAGACGGGATACCCTGGAGCATCAATGACAAGAGACGGCATTCAGGTCAGAATACCCTCATCATGTAACATTAGGAGATAATTCCCATTCAGTTCACTTTAAATAGCAGCAACATGAAACAGAAAACCTCTCCAGGCAGTTCATCCAGAACACACAGATCTCCTTCAATTAGAGTCGGACTCGTCAAATTACAGCGCACTTTAGAGTCTGTTAGAATAATACAATCTAATGTTTCTGATCCGGAGTTCTTCTGCTGCAGCGAGGCTGTATTTCTCTGTTTTACTGGACCTTATTACATCTCTACAGATGTTCAGGCCACGAGCCTGATCAGGTTACTGTTCGCGACGGGTTTTATCAAAAGGGCTCCTAGGTATAATTAATTCTTTTGTAAAAAAAAAGTAAAAATAAATTTTCATGCTTTACTTTCCATGTAAATCATCTTAGATCCACTTCAGTACAGAAGCTGCAAAAAGGCTAAAGATGAACTTGAGTTTTCTGTAATTTACCTGCTGGCAAATCTGGACCCAACATGATTTAAAACATTTATAAATTACTGCATTTTGTCTGATTGCAGTGTCTAATTTAACTTGTGCTGCTTCTCCTGTTAATACGGTAAAGCCCTCTGGAGCGTCCGGCTCCAGGCTGCACGTGATCCAAATGAGCCAATGAACTGTCAGTCTGGGTTGCTGCTGCTGCTACTTTTAGACACAGCAGGCAAACCTGTGGCAAGCCGGGCGATGGGAAAGAAGGAGAAGATGATGAGAAAAAGAGAGCAGAGAAAGTGTGGACTGCTGGAAGAACTGCGGTGAACTGGTGAAAGAAAAGTGAAATGGCGTGCTCAAAGATGACCCTGCACATTTAGAGGATGTTTGGCTCAACCTGCTGCTGTGAAGCAGGATTCTCCACCATGAACAGAATCAAAAATAAATCTGGATCCAGGCTCAGAATGAGCACCTTGATATGTGCTTGAGAATGGCTTAGTCTCCATTTAAACCCAGGTTTAAAGCCTTGCAGGGCAGCCTAAAGCCCACTGCCAACATTAAGACAGAAAAAAGAAAGAAAAATAAACGCTCAGTTTAAGTGTTTTATAAAATATGTAAATCAGGAAAATTCTATATACCGAACTAAACGATTGTTGTTCTCTACTTCAAAAAATACTTTAGATTTTAAAATGGAAACATTTAATATATATTTTTTTAATAATTCAATGTATAACGTGGAGGAACAAAAAACTCATTTTATCTCAGTGTTAAATTCTGTTTAAACTAGTGTTGCGTCTATGCCATTTTTTGGCCCACATAACCAATATTAGGGATGGGAATCAAATATCGGTTCTGAACAGGTGTTCCAATTCCATGGCACCGTTTGGCAGCTCGCTTAACGATTCTTTTAACGGTTCCAGGCAGCACCAGAGCCTAGCGCTGGGCAGCACGACTTGCATCGCATTTTCTACGCAAGTTAAGCACACAGCATTCAGTAAGCAAGTACGACGTGACTAGGCGTAAGTCTAGAAAAGCAATACAAAAAAAATGGTGTCCCATCGGGTAAACTGATCGAGAGTTTGGATGTAAAGTTATAATAACATCCGCGGGAGGAAATACATCCAACATGCAGAAACACCTGCGCACATGACATGGCATACATTTAAAGAATGCAGTGTTTTTGATGTTTCCGTACAGAAGCTAAAGTTACGACCAGTATGGAAGAAAACAGAGCAGACGCTGAATGCGCACTTTCGTCTGGGTTGGTCTGCCGGCTTCCGTAGCGTCGTGAACGCGCAGGCGCACGCTTTCAGGAAATCCTATACACTACTGTTTATGCTCTAAAAACATTCTAAATGACTTCATTTCGAGTAAATTCTGGATGCTACCCACTCAGGACACTTGGAATACATTGGACGAGCAGTATGGAGGAATATTGACACGTTTTTTGTGGACTTTTATGGACCTTCTGCCTCGGGCGCCATAGACCTCCATTATTTGAATGTCAGCAGACAGCAAGAAGCCTCCCAGATCTCCAGATGCATTTGAGATATCAAAAAAGTACTCCAGAGTGTTGTTCAGCATGGGGGTGAGTAGAAAATGAAGGCTAATCATGTTTTGGGTGTACTATTCCTTTAAACACGCTATGAAGTTCCTCCGCAGATCAGGGAGTGAGAGAAAGGTGACGCTCGTTTCTTTAAATCAGCGGGAGATGAGTTTATTTCTCCAAATTGTACAGTAATGTTTTTTTATTAAACGGATGCCTTCTCCATTAGATTTAGATGACTGTGAGGAGACGGGTAGCCTGGCTGGATCAGAGGCTGGCAGCTCCAGTTCACTGCCTTCTGTTTTCACCAAGGCAGGCAGAGATAGAATGTCCCAGGAGAAGGTAGACGAATGTCACCGAGCGCTTACCAAGTTCATTGTTAACAGAATTGATAAGAGAATCGATAAGGAATCGTTTTACAGAATCGATAAGAGAATCAGAATCGTGAAAATCTTATCAATCGGGGCACCGTCCGATACTGATATCGGTATCGGTGCAACACTAGTTTAAAGTAACAGATTATAATTTAAAATGTATCTTGATCTTGTATACTGGATGTTGATTTTCTTTATTTGGACCCTGCTGGTTTTGAATATATTTTTTGATACATTGATATTGCCTATGTATGAATGAAAAGAAAATAGTTTCTGGATTGTAAAAATATTGTTCTGTAAGGTTTCACTAAAACTTTATGAAAGGAAAGATTATTTTTATGCTGGCCCTGAAAACTTATTTTTCATTCATGAATATCTGTAAAGACGAAACATGTATTTTTGTTGCTGCTGTTTTAGGCGGCTCATGAGATTGATTAAGATTTACAGATTTCCTTTAATGGTTGTGATTTAATCTGAATATAACTAAACTTTTTTATTATTGACACAGATTTTAATAATAGTATTTATGCATTATTTTTGCTATTTTCCTGCTGGAAAATATGGGAGAACACAAGGATAATTTATTGTACTGCTGGATTTTCTTTTTATATTTGACATGTATAGCAGGACATATCTTTTCTTCTTCTCCCCCCTCAGTCAAGGTCCCTTGGAATCTTCCTACACCCCCCCATACGGCACCCCTTACCACCTCCTGTGAAACCGATGCATTAAAACACACCTGCCAAAAGGTCCGGAGGCGCTAAACGTTGACAAAGGTTCAGCTAACTGGAAGTTTCCCCGCATTCAAATGCAAACGGGCCCTCGTTTTCTCTCCTAATGGAGAACAGATGCGTTTCACATCATTCAATGAGTTACGGATGAAATGAGCCGACATCAAACAGCAAATCACTCCTTGAGCAAAAGATAATCTGTCAGCATTAAAGCCCCAAACTCCCGGGAATAATCTGCTGTTGTCTCATTATCATTACAGGTGGGGGATATGGATTCATAACGGAAAAACTAAAACCGATGGTTCCAGCCAAGCAGCGAAATGCCCTCTGGCTCAGCTGCTGGTCCAACATCTCCACTCCTTTTTCCCCCCTCAACTTCCAGAACAAAGTCAGCTCCACGGAGCCGTGTTTCTGAACAAACCATCATCCTTTGCCCCAATTACGTCAGGCGAGGACAAAATTGTTAGTTTGGCTCTGGAGTGGAGGCCCCGGGAAGCGGGAGGTGTAGCAGGAAACGGGCCGCTATCAGGCTGTCAGGGTGGATTAGTGTGACGGAGCACCTGCCTCTGCTGGAGCTGCAGAACACAAACTTAAACCTCAGAGCAGCTCTTGACATGGCGCATGCTGCTCCTTCAGAGGCGACGTGAACCCAGAATAATTATCAGAAAGCCGACGGAAGACAAAGCTCAGTGAATGCTAATTGCTGCCCAGGAGGAGGCTTCATGGTGCTGGGAAGAAGAGAGGAACATTTCTACCAACATTTCAACAACTGATCCAAGCTTCATCTTCTATATAGAGGAAAAATAGTTCTCCCTAATTTTCTGAGCTTCTTTGCATTATCTTTGCCTGATTTGAGATCACCCTCTGAGCTAAAAAATTTGCGTTAATAAAATGATTTACATCCAAACCACGTTTTAGACTATTTAGATGTTGGCTTTAGGCTAAATCTTGATTTAGTCCAGAAATGGTTGTTATAAATTGGGCTGTGTTTGGTCGGTACGATTTTGTTCCACTTAAGTCCAATAATAGACGTTGAAAAGACGTTACAAACCCAGTTTTAAACGTATTTTCAACAATCTGAAAAGTAAAGCTTTTCACCTTTCACTTTTCAACCAAATGCAGACGTTGTTTGGATGTAAATGTCGTCTCTTCGATGTAAATTTTTTTGCTCTGTGAGACATTTGGTTGAAAAGTGAAAGGTGAAAAGCTTTACTTTTCAGATTGTTGGAAAGGTATTGAAAACTGTTTTAACGTCTATCATTGGACTAAATCAAGGCTATGATGAAATGACAAGATTAAGCCTGACAACCAACGTCTGTCTTTAGGCTTAAATGATCCCTGCTGCATGTTCAACATTTTCTAGCAGACATTTTCCTTCCACTCAGCTTTCCAGTCATAAGGTTAGAAAAAGCACTCTGTAAGAAGTCGACCATAACGGAACATTTCCTATGAGGTTGGGTGGAGGTTTGAAGAGGACTCAAATGCAGAGACTGACGCTGAAGTAATTTCTTTAAGATTCTATAAGGAAAAAAAGGGAACAGATACAGTGGCCCTGAAGTGCAAACTGCAACTACAAATCTAAAAGCGCAACTACATTAAGAAAAACAAAACTACATAAAGCAAAGTGCAACTACATTAAGGAAAAACACAATACATTAACCTACAGGAAAAGGTAGGTACCAGTGGGAAATATGAGACATCGCTGATTGGACGACGGGCCGCTGGACCCTTGAACCGAAGTCATTCTGCTCCGCGCTTTTTGAAAAATGGATATTGTCGGCTACCAAACATAGCTGCCAAGTATCCAGGAACATTTTGAATCAGGACATACGTACGTGAGGTGATACTGGATATCCTCAAGACTAATCACAAAAATTTCAGTTAGTTTATGTGAAACTGAAGACACACTTAAAGTATTGGACTGTCTTGCACGACTTTAAATCTCCGTTCAAGGGTCAAACGCCCCGGCTGCCCAATCAGCGATGTCTCAAGCAGCTTCACTGGTACCAAGCCCGTAGGTTAATGTAATTGTGTTTTCTTAATGTAGTTGAGCGCTTTTAGATTTGTAGTTGCAGTTTTTCACTTCGGGGCCACTGTAAACAGAAGCAAAAATGCAAAACATAAATCCACAAAAATCCAAAAAATACTGAATACCAGGAATCCTCAAAACAACGTGGGCAAAGAATTGATGACAAACCAGCAACAGTGAATGAGCAGGAGGCGCATATATGAGAGAGAGAAATGAAGACCAGGCTAATGAGCAGACTGGGAGCAGGTGTGACCAGATTGGTCTAGAAGGAAACTAGGGAAAAGGAGATTGACACAAGAGGGTAACAGAGGGCAAACAAGAAATACCTAAGAACTCAAATACTCAACTACTAATTCTGGATGCTAATTGGTTGACTGTTGAACCAGCAAAACTCCTCTATTCTGACATCTAGGCTCATTTCCAGGGTCCAAACGTCCCTTAGCTGCTCTGGCCTACCAGCGTTAGGCCAGTCAATGGCTGCAGCCTGTGATTTAACCCCCAATTGTCTTTTTTTTTTTTTTACCACCGCTGCATCAGGCTCTACTGGACCTGCTGTCAGAACACAAACCGCTTGATTGCTGAACATTAATGAAAACATGCAGAGTTTCTCTCTCATTTCAGGAACTCCAATCAAATCAGGTATTTCCCGATAATGCCTTCAAACTAACGTCGTTTAGAGCGGGAAATGAAATTGGACATTTTTACGAGTGCCTGAAATTTATTCCCTTCATGCTGTGAAAGCAGTGATTAAGAGCAATGTCTGCTGCAGCCTTGGGTCACGGCTGCTGCCGATCCAGCTTGTATGAATACCTCAAAATGAGCTTAGAGATGACCGTGACGATCAAGGACCTGGGGCTTCAGGTCGGCGCCGCTAAAACACGATGCTTTAGCTGTAAAACATCCTGAGGAGAAGAACCACAGTCCTTCCAGTTCCGCAGTAAAGGGAGTCACGGGTCTTATACGGCAAAAAATAAGCTAAAATAAATATAGAAGTGTATTTGAACTGAACTTTGAGCAGCTGAATTGGATGATCTGTCAACATAATCATTATGATTGATCTTAAAAAGATAAGATATTATGTTCTTGAAATAAGAGAATGGAGTTATTTGTTCTTAGTTTAAACATGAATCGTATTATGCTGGTGAATTTTATTATTTAGCTATTAAAAATGATGCAAAAAAAATTATTTCAAGAAAAACTAACTTACAAAACAGAGTCATTAAAGGGGCTATTTCAAGCAAAGGTATTTTTTAGCCTTTGAATCTTTCTAAAATGTAATTTCAATAACAAAAACCTCATAAATGTTACTTTTGGTCTTCGAGCCCTGTTTGATTAACCATTTACTCTACTTGGAAGCTCCTCCCACATCTCCAAAGGGCGGGAATGGCCCCGCCCTCTGCTATAAAACTGTCATTTTAGGAGAGGTTGCCTTGTGGTTAGAGCATTGCGCGTGGATCCCGGAGGTTTTGAGTTGAAGTCCCACACACTCCCACGGACTGCCACTATTGGTCTCTGATTAAGACCTTTAACCCCAGACTGCTCCCCTGGCCGCCGCACAATGGAAGCCCACTGCTCCCCAAGGGGATGGTTTAAATGTAGTGACAATTTAATAAAAAGTTTAAAATAAAATTAAACCAACAATAGACGATCTGGCAGAGACAGGTCGTCCCTATATCATTAAATCCAACAAATGTCAATTAATCATTTGTTAAAATAATTATCAATTAATTTAGTAACTAATTAATCTTTTAGTTGAGTATATAGTAGAGATGCACTGATCCATTTGTTCCCGTTCAGTCTGATACTGATACCTGGGCTGAGTATATCGGCCAATATCCAACACCAGTCGGATTCAATTGCTAAATAAATGAACCATATATTATTCATGAGAGGGATAGCTTTAGCCTTAAATAAACATTGTTAAAAAGGTAACAAATTAAAACAGATAAAATTACTTTATATTACCGATTAACAAATAAGCAGCAAAAAGAAAGAAAGAACGGTTTCCTGTAAAGTGCACTGGGGTAGATCACAGATATTCGATGAGAAGTTAAATGCATTTAGATGTCTGTGTCTGTTAGGAATGGAAATTTCCTTTTTTCTTGATGTTCCAACAGGAGAATCTGAGGAGGATTCACTAGAACTTAAAGTCTCTGTAGATCAGTTTATTTACTGAACATTAGCTGGTCTTAGACTATGCTGTGCCACTTTCCTGCAAGATATTGCATGAAGATTGGGCTTTAACTAGTTGTTGCCAGCTAGCTTGCTGGTAGTTCCCTGGCACAGCCAGCAGATGGCACCAGGTCTGGTTATGTCTCCACATTTTGCCAGGTGCTAGAATTCTATTTAGGCTCCAAAAGGACTAAACACTATCAAGACGGACACTTGGTGGTTTTTGTAAATATGCACTTTTAAAAAGTATGTTAGTTTAGGGTTGATCGTTAACTTAAGAGGGGACGGAAGCAGCCCATCAGAGGACTATTGTTTACCTTTTCTTAACTGATGTCCAATATGCAAATTCCTCTACTTTAGAACATAAATACACACAAATCCATAATCTACTGGTTACCATGCGAACTACTGACCAGCATCGGGCTTAAATTGGATTATTATTTCAGACTGGCCATGAAAGGGAAAGTGCCGGCCTAGTGGTTAGGGCATAGAGCTTGGAATCCAGAGGTTCTGGGTTCAGGCCCCACCTCCACAGGCTGCCAAAGTGGGTTTAACCCCCACCCTGCTCCTCAGGCGCCACACAATGGCAGCCCACTGCTCCCCAAGGGGATGGATTAAATGCAGAGGTGAATTTTGTTGCTTTGTACTCATGACAGTGAAATGACAATAAAAGGCTGGGGGGAAAAAATGAAACGATACACAGCTAAGATTCTTTTGTAGAAACTGTTCCAGGATCCGCAGCCCTAAAAACCTCTGCCTCCAGGCTGCCTTTAATTAAACTGGGACCATTAAAAGACGGCATTAGAACTGGCCTAAAAATAACAGCCAAACAGGACGTATCTGCAGAGAACAAAAGGAATGTGGCTTATTAGCCAGATGAGAAGAATCTCATTTGAGGTGACCCAAACTGTTCCGATGCATTCTTCAGAGCTTTTTTTGTTTGTTTTTTTTCAAGGGGGGAGGATTATAATCCACAGCTAAAAACAGTCTGAGTCAGCTGAAAATGTTCATCTCTTTGTGTTTGTACCTCAGAGACACAACAAACTAACTGGGAATACAAAGAAGTGCAGAGTGTTGGGGGGGGTCTAATGTTCTGGTCTGCCCGGTGTGGACAGTAAATCGGAACACTCAATGTGGATCAGGCATGAGGGTAAAAACTTCAGGTAACCATTTGGGTTTAAAGCTTCATTCAGATACGGAATATGGAGGGAATTCCAAAAAAGTAAAAGAAAAAAACAATCTACTTGACTTTGTTTCCCAGTTGAAGATGTTTCTCTTCCCATCCAGGAAGTTTTTTCAATTTAAAATGTCAGAAATAGCATTGAGTTCCAGGCTTTATAGAGTGGACCAAAGCAAAACTTTGTTTTGGCTTAGAAAACATGCAAATTGAACCTCACCAGCGGGTCCGCCCCTTTGAATGGGGGTCATTGGGTTCTTTGTTAGCCTGCAATACTTGAAACCTGTCTATGTCTCGAAAGGGGGTCGTGAAAGGGAATTGTTGGCCTGGCTGAAGAGGTGCTCCGGACCCCTGTGGGTGTTGCAATGATAGCTGGAATGAATTAAATAGATGGAATTGAAAAAGCTTGCTGGATGAGAAGCGAAACGTCTTCAAACTTGGAAACAAAGTCCAGTGCATTGTTTTTTAACTTAAAGATGAAACTTCCTGAGCTATTTTCTATCTCTATGCTGCTATAGGCTTCGGCTACTGGAGGACATAAGGACCACTTTTCCTCATGCCGCTTCATTCCATCTCTTTTCTCCCATTTTGAAGTATCGAAGTTCCGCTCAAAACTTTATGTTAACACATAAAAAAGTAAGAGCAGACATGAAGTCCAAACAAACCGTATTGCCAGTTCATGCCTGGCAATTCGAGCTCACACCTCGTGAATAGTCATGAATTTAAATAGCCTGTTTACACATTAGGGAATGATGAGGTAAAAATGTGTGTAATCTCTATCACTTTGCTATCCGTTGCGTCAAACCTTTATTAGGGTAAATAGGACACAGCTGTCCTGCGTATTAGCAGCGCCTCCTACAGGGTGCGGAGCAACAGTGCAGGAAACTTGCCAGATGTTTACTAAGCTGCAGCTGTTATTACAGCCGAGGGGCCGGCGGCCCCCCACTGGGCTCTCTGCAAAATGAAATGTTTCATGAAATGATGTGGCTCCACTGTAAATCCACCTCCAATCAGCTCTGCTGCAGACACTGTAATCACAACCATCACTTCTTCAACAACAAGTGAGTAAAGAAGCCAATAAATAGAACAAAACTATAGGTTTGCTTCAGACATCAAACATAAATGTATTAAACTGCAGACACCAAATCAGCCATTTTTAACCATCAGATGGTTGAGAGTCTGATGGATTTGAAGCCTTCTGTTTACAGGATGGAACTCTAACAGCCCTGTTTTATTGTTCAATGAGGAATGAATCTCACTCCCTCTGCCGAGGTATCGTCTCTAGAACCGCAGCGTCTCGCAGCTAAACGCCCTCCCAGCATATTTGCACTAATGACAAAACAGATTACTAACATGTCAAAGTCAAAGTGGATTTGTGAGCGGCACACAAAAAGGCAGAGGCTGTGGCTGATAGTGCTGCCTCCTGCCTGCCCGGTGGTCAGCACCGCTGAGCTGACGGCTGCTGTAAATACAGACGCTCTCTGTGGAGAACAATCGGCTGCGCTTCAAAGTAAAACACAGATTATCCAGCAGCACAGAGAGCTGCAGCGCAAACCTCTGGGTCACGCTGCAGGTCAACCCGATCCAGAGCTGAAGTTAAAGCAAACATCATGAGGTCTGAGGGGAAGAAAGCTATTTAAACATTTCTAACTATGTTTCACAGACACAAAGTTCCTTCTTATCATTTGATTTGGCAGCTGTTGGTCTGGATGAGGTTTCTGCAGAACCAGAAAGCACCATCTGCTCATGAGCTGCATCAAAACATCCAACTGTCTCTACATGCATTTAATTATAATCAACAGTCCAGTTCAAATTTTTGTCAATCTATTGCTTAAAGGTTTCCTTGAAAGAAAGAATTTTTTTAATGAGATTTATGAATTCAAAAAATCCATAAAATACATCTTGCCAGAAGCCAATAAGATGCATTATCCTTAAACACAACCAGAGACGCCAGGCTGAAGCAAAACAAACATGGCTGCCCCAGTGGACTTATTGTCCTGGACTTATTCAGGATGTCAACTTATAGCTGGCGCACCATTGTTTTATTTTTTATTTTTTTATAAAAAAGAAGAGCAAACAGACAATCTTTGCCTTTGTGGATAGATGCTGGTGAAGGTTATCATTCATCCAGATTATAGTCTTTCCAAAAAAGTTTAAAAGCAACATTTGGTTTCCAAGTATGAAGACGTTTTGCTTCCCATCCAGGAAGCTTTTTCAGTTAAAAATATTTATTTAACAAAGTAAGATTTTTATAACTGAATGACTGACATAGTGAAAAATTACTTGGAAAAAAATAACCTCCTTGTTTTTCTCTTAAAAGACGCTAAATAACCATAAATATTGCTCCTAATATTTGACTGCTTAACTTTACAAACGGCGCCCCATAGCAGGGTTCCAGGGTTTAATGCCACTGGAAATAAAAATGTAAGACCAAATTCACAAAAAACACAAGAAAAACCTGCTTGCGATAACTTTACTTTATGTTTCAAATTTTGAAAAGCTTCCCATACAGGAAGAAAGCTAAAAACACACAAATGACAGATATATTTTAACAATTATTTAACTGAATTCACAAACTTTGTTTTAGCAGGGAACAAAACAAATCAGTTTTAAAGCCACAACATAACCAGTGCTAAGTCTTTTTTGCAGCCATTTTTCTTTGTATCGTTTTCTTAAAAATTAATACCTACGAAAGGCTAATTTAAGACATTTTAATACCAATTAAGGCCTTAGTTTTATTTTGAAGAATTCAATGCCTTTTAAGACTTTTTAAGGACCCGCGGGAACCCTGCATAGGGTGTAGTGAGGAAGTGGAGTCGATGTTCTGTCAGCATACAACCTCAGGCCAGCATACCTTTATTAATAATAATAATACATTTTATTTAAAAAGGCGCCTTTCCGGACGCTCAAAGTCACCGTACAAAAAGCATAAAAAAACACAGTGTCAGAAAAAATAAAACATTTAAAAACAATTAAATTACAGAGTTGTGACAGTGAAATTGATACGCATTAATACTTATTACATAATTTCATCCGTCTCCGCTCTACTTACAGCCTATCATGCCATTTTATTTCTCTTTAGTCAGGTTTTTGTCGTAATTTTGTGCATAAAAAACCAAAAAAAGTCATTCTACTTCAGATCCAATACACACTTTAGCCTTTGCATGTCCGAACTTGACGAGAATCTTATTGAAGAATGATCGGCATTAATTTCACAGAGAATTCAATATTTATAGGGAGAGGATTCTACAACTCATTTGACAGAATATGAGGTTTATTTGGTTTTAGTTTGTTTAATATGAGCAACATGCTGAACATTCTATTTTTATTTATTTAATTTTACAGTACATGCAAGGACTACTGAATTATTATGAGATTACACTTTAATAGATTATAAATCTCGACGGTGGAAATTGTATTAATTCAGGGTTAAGATTCACTCAGTGATAACAGCCTACTGGCACAATCTTAAGTCATTTAATGGGACGGATAACCGCTAATAACGGTCATGCGCTCATGTGTATTACTAAGGGTATGCTGGCCTGACGGGGTATGCTGAGCTGACAGAACACCGGTGTCCGCATCTTGGAGTCGCCGGCTCGACCTGATGCAGCCCACATGGCTCTGCAATGGCTTCCTCAACGTCTCGTTATAAGGAGAGTAAATAATTATCCACTTAAAATGATCTATCCATGGAAAAACCATAAGCATCCTTCTGCTCACTGTCATTGCTTTATAAGGCTAAGCTAGGCTACGCTAAGCGATTTATACGTATTTGGCCAAGTCCACACACTATAATACATTTATTTGTGTGAAGGGGCAGATAGCAGACTTTTCTTTGTTCTGCTCCTTTTTATTTCGATGTTTTAAATGGTGTTGAGTTTGTTTTGTTCGACAAACAATTAAATATATTTTAAAATCGATCCTTCTAACAATTCATCCATCCATCTATCCTTCACAGTGTTATAGTTCTCCCCTTTTGGGACTCTGAGTTTCTACTTTTTAGTTATTAGTTATTCTGTTTTAATGATCTTTGGTTCATTTTGTATTATATTGCAGCAGTCTTTGGTTACTCTCTGCTGCCCCCTTGTGCTTGTTTCCTTTCCCCTTGGCTTCCTTTTAGTTAGTTCCACTCACACCTGCTCCATATTCAGTTCATTAGTCCATCCTTTGTTCTGTTCCCCTTATATACTCCGCCTCTGCAGTCACTCAGTGCTTGTTCCTTTTTGTTTTTTGCTTCCTCATCTCTGGCTCCCCACTTGAGTTTTCCTCTGATGGCTTTTGGTTCTATGTATTTTTGTACTTTGGCTTTTGGCCTCTTTTGCTTTATTAAATCTTCAAGACACACCTCTGCCTCCTGATCTCTGCATTTGGATCCTCAAAAACCTTCATCCTACCGTGACACCCAGCTCATATTCAGCTCATAGTCATTGGTCTAAACTCCTGAAATTGGACCGTTTTAGTGTTTTGTTTTCTTTTTTGTCTTCTTGCAGGTAAACGGATGTTACTTCTGTAAAATGACGCTGCCTTATTTTAGGAGATTTTGTTTTTTATAATTTTCACTTCCTGTTAAAAGGGAGTTTTTCCCTCTCCACTGAAGCCACAAGCATGCTTAGTGTGAGGGATTGCCTTCAAGTTAATGAGTCGATGCAATTAGCTGGTTTTCCTTACATAGAAAACTTTGAATCAATCTGACTGGATGAACTGGTTGAATTGTCTCTGTAAAGTGACCTGAGATTACATGTGTCTATATAAATAAACTGAATTATCCAGACTTAGGCTTTCACCAACATGTTCTAATAGTTCTTCACCAATCAAGCATCAAACCCCAGCCAAACCTTGGCAGGCTGCCTTTTAGTAAACAGGATCACTGCAGCAGATCAACAAGGAGACGTTTCTTACTGTGTTGCTTCCGTTTCCATTTAAATGTAAGCCGCTGTCGAACAGCGGAGAGGAAACACGACTGTGGTCCAGTCCAGGAGAACCTGGGGGAGAAAACAATGACAGAAACAAATGGAGAGGAATTTATTAAAATTTGAATAAAATAACAACAAAACTTCGGCCGCATTTGCAGTAACTTTATAGCAATTCTCTTTTTCTACCAGTATAGTTATTAAAACAATCCAACCAGCTCATCACCAAAACACCGCCTACATACCCTATGCTACATTCACACAGGATGCGATTCAAGCAGAAGAAGCAGAGAGTTTACGTGCAAACTCAATGGTTGACGCGCATCAATGAGCATCAGCAGGAGCGGTGCCTCATCAGCCTCTGAGGCGTGTGACACGTTTCAGAAGAAGCAGATGCTGGAGTTGGACAAATTAATGCCACATCAACCAATCAGAGAAGCTGATCTGGGAGCTGGCAGGGAGACAGAAACAGCACTGCTGATGCAGAGCACTATGATCACTCCTTTGAAACACTAAATTAACTTAAAATGTAGGAAACCTGTTGGTAAAACATGTTTGCTTTATTATCCCGTGCCTGAAGTTTTAATGAAGAGGATTAGGCTACTTGAAAAAAGTTAACTGATTTTTTTTATTTATTTCAGTATAGTATGGAAAAAGTCAGAATTTGACTTTTTTATTGTCAGAATTCGTCAGGAATTCTGAGAGTCAAGTCAGAATTTGACTTAATTTCAGAATTTTAATACTTTTTCCCTCATGTTAAACTGAAATAAAATTAAAAGCAGTTTACTTTTTTTTCAGTGGCCCTAATCCTTCTAGTACGCTTTATTACGAAAAAAGCCTTGCGATTTCGCTTCCAGCCGCCACCAACAGTAGGGAAAACCCCAAAAGGTGAGCTGGGCCTGGAGGCAGCTGCTGCTGGGGATTCCCAGTGACAGAGCACCGCCGGTATGTGGGGGTCTGAGCGGCTCCAACAGAGAAATAATATTTGATTGAATAACAATAAATAACATGTTGAACAATAAAAAAAAAAGACCTCAAATAGTAACATTCCCATTTAAATGATTATGTTCAAAATAAAGAAAATATAAATACTTTAAAAATGATAAATGGAATAAGCAAAGGTCATAAAAAAATTTTTTTATAAATACAGTTATTTTTTACATACACAAATTTGATTTAATTCATAATTTTAAATCAGTTTTAAAAGTTTTTAATGAGAAAAAAAATTATTAGACCGCATTTTTTACTTTGAGGTATTTTTCCTATTTGAATCATTTATTAGATTAATAAAAAAATTTTACTTCCACTTAATTCATGGTACATTTATTACATTTATTGTAAATTTATGTTTTCCCTCTACAGTGGTGGTGGAGGAGGAAGATGAGGGAGAGGAAGAGGAGTAGTGATCAGACTCTTACCCAAAGGCAGTTTCAGGAAGGATGGGACTTCTCTCAGGTAGCGAACGGTGATGGTGACCTCATCACCTGCAGTCCGCAGGAGGTGAACCTGAGAGCAGAGGCAGATTGGTTCAGATACAGGGAGGGGCTGGAAGTCTGAATCAGGCAGCAGCGTGGAACCATTTTCATTTCCACCAGTTAAGTTTGGTCATCCCAAACAAAGAAGCAAACGAGCCTAAGTCCTGAAGATAAAAGGCACCGGTCTGCCCGTCTGAACGTCCATAGAGCTGCCAGGCGCCCATTAGCATGCCATGACCGGTGTTCTGTCAGATCAGCATACCCCGTCAGACCAGCAGCCAATACACATGCGAAAGACCTCAGATTTACCTTTATCCATTTAGTTTTGTGCGAAAAATAGACTTTAATCCACCTCAAAGGGCGTTAATGCCTTTATTCATATACAAAAAAAAACAATTTAAGGTCAGATCGCCATATGTTTAAAAAAAGCACCAAAAAGGAAGTAATTACATTATTTTTTTTGTACATGACTATAGGGAAACACGCCTGTTGAGGTAGTTTAAAGTCTATTTTTTATACAAAACTAAAGGGATAAATAGGTATTGACTATAGGTATGCTGGTCTGACAGAAAACTCCTCATTCTGTGTTTTGACACGCAGGAGGTGAGTGTAGTGAGAACTATGGCAGGCCGTTGAGCTGTCCCCTCTTTTGTTTAATTTGCTGATCTTTTAAATATGATTCTTCCTGGTCTAAAATACATTCCTACTAGTCAGAACTGTACATACAGATATACTAAATATTTTTGCCAGCAAAAATTTTATTTCAGGATACCAAAAATAAAATTGTACAGTAAGAATAAAACTTTCTGTATTTCAAAAACGGCCACTTTAAATAAGTAAAGTAGATGAAATGTAGTTCTTACTAGTACAAATTTGACTCCAGAGTACTTAAAATGTAATGCTTGATTATAATTGTGACTAGGAAGACTGCTTTAGTGCTATCTATAATAGAAATCTGATTAGTCAGCCATCTTATTTTATGTTAAAATTGAGCCTCATTATTATTTTGCAAGTATCTAAAACTTTATTTAGGAAAGGCATTATTAAAACTGAGATATCTGGAAATCTAATTTAACTAGTCATAAAATAAGTAGTTGATATCTATAGTTATATTTCTACAAGCAGAAATATATTTTTGAATTGGATTTCTGGATATCTGTAATGTTATATTCATTTTTGATATTAGAAATAATAATTGTGACTCGTAGTAACTCTATTATGGAGATCTGGAATTAGAGTTCATGCTCGTCAGAATTCATTTTTAGAGAGGAAGAATGTTATTTTAGATATCCGAAATGTTTGTTTTGACTTGGAATAAATGCATTTGAGACATCTGGATTACATATTCAGTAAATATCAAAATGGACTGCCATATAGGAACCGCTGTTCAGAGCTGCAGTGTGTGGGTGGGGGGGGTGGCAGACGATAAGATGGAGATCTAACAAAGCGGCGAGCTAAACTGGAGAGAATAATGGAGCCAATAAAGGAAACAGCTGAAGTTCAGCTTCAGAGCTCAAACCAGGAACAATGTAGAGAGGAGACGTCAACAAACATGAGGCCAACAGCCGCTGCGTTTCTCAGAGGATTTAGCACAATGCTGATCACAGAGGAAGGAATTTAGGACATTCATATCGATTTCTTCAAATGATCCGCTGTTATGGAGCAAAATTTGTTCCATTATTGTTGCATTATTGGTTTGTAAATGTGAAAGAAAAAAATGCAATCAAGAAATGAAACAAAGTTACTCCCAAAATATATAAGATTTTCACCTTCTGAAGGTATAGTGGTCTTTTTCCAGGTGGATCATCAAAATAATTGGTCCTCCTTACTGTCAATCATTCTGGTGATATGTGTACATAAGGCCGTCCTACGTGCACCTCCGCATTTCATTTTCAGTTACTGGTGGTGAGTCTGACATAGTAGAAAATTTGCAAATCTTTAGAAAAAAGCAGCAACTTTTAAACAATGCGTGCATGAGGAGAAATGGGTTCTTACTTGCTCTCGCATGTGTTTAAAAGGACACAGGGTTGTGCGTTTGCATTTTCTTTTAAGTGGTCGGGTCTTTTCAAAAATTCTACCTTTAATAGCTGCATCGTATATTGTTTTTTAAATTTTAATATAAAAAATGTGTTCTTTGCTTTACGGCGGCAATGAAACGCGAAAAATTCGCATCTCCATACACTTTGTCATTTCTACACTGAGCTAAAGTGACACTGAAAAGAGAAGAAAAAATTATATTGGTGCAAATTGGTGCAAATAAGAAAGTTATGTTGTTATTTTCCTCTTTAGTCTCCCTTTAGGGGCTCAAACATTTCAGTTTGGAAGTGCAGGTCAAAGCTGCTGAGTTAGTTATTTTTTAACGTTTTAAACATACTTACCACTTCCTGGTGCGTGCAGTGCTCCACATTAATGCCGTTAACCTACAGGAGAAAAACAAAGCAGCGTCTGATCAATTGTGGAGTCATCATGGAGTTAGACCCTGTTGTGATGTTTAAACTACAGACAGGCTGATAAATCTGGGCTTTTTTATGCCTGTCAGTCCATCCATGTATGTTTTCACCGATCCTGCAGCACTTTCAGCAGGTGATGCTTTCCTTTTCCCTCCATTTGTGATAGCTAGGATCTTAAATTCCTCCCTGCCAGTAAGTGGCACCCTTGTACTCACCTGGTCAATGTTTGCTGACCAGCTGCCAGATCAACTAATGCTAATGCTAATGCAGGATACTCACCCTGCGGGGTTTTTTTTTGGGCGACAGCTGCCTTTTGTATCTATGCTTCTTTTCTATGTCTGCTTCCTGCTTCTATCTCCCAGGTCAAGATCAGCAGATGGCCGGCCACACTGAGCCTGGTTCTGCTGGAGGCTTCTCCCGTTCAAGCGAGTTTTCCTCCACTCCGTCACTACATGTGCATGCTTTTTCTAGGTGTGAGGGATCGTTGAAGAGTCAATGAAAATGGCGCACTGATTTTCCTTAGATATAAAACTTTGAATCAATCTGACTGGATGATCTGGGTGAACTGGAAAAGTGACTTGAGATGATACAACAGTGTTTCCATTGCATTTTTGTGAAATAAACTGATCTTTTCTTAAACTGAATTGATCCACAACCTCCTCAGAAAACTCCAATTCAAATTAGAAACTCAGAAAGCCCAAATTCCTGTTTTTATGTTAATTGGTTGCATATTGAAAATTCTTTGACCAATTGGATCATTTCTCCATCTGTTCCAGCTGAACCTTCTCATTAGAAGCTGCAGAATAGGCCGGTCCTGCTGCACAGCTTGTATGCAGATGGTTGTAATATTCTGCTGTGTGACCGTTCAGATACTCTGCAAATAAACGGCTCACAAAGCAGATTCACAGTCACTTCCAGCATGAATATTAATATTGGTCTGCTGATTCCATCTGATCCTGGAGATAAACAGCATCCATCTAATAAAAAAGCTGCTCATGAACCGAAGCAAATAAATACTGAAGGGTTTCCAGACAGTAATTAAAGATTATATTACTAATAAATGCCGATGAGTTCAGTTCAGTTAGTCTCTTCTGAATGAAAATTCTCTGTTTTCTGTGATAAATAATAATAACAGTTATCAAAAATACATCTGACCACAATTTGGAATTAAAAATAAAAGAAAATAATATAAAACGGATGTTTTTTTTCCAACTCATATTATCACCATATCATTCACATTTTTTTTTTATTTAACTTGTTAATTAAGTATCTATCAGACATAAAAAACTAAATATTTAATTTGAAGTTAAAGAAAGAAGTTTTGGTCTGGAGCCAGAATCCAAATGAAGATTATTACACTAGCTTAAAGGTGCAGTAGGAGATCCTGGAAAAACGATTCTGTGAAAGCTATATTTTTGAACATGTATATAAACGATGCCTCTCCCCTTCAGACCCCCTATGGAAACCATGCCTTTAAAACATGGGGAGCACGGTGGTGTGCCGATGTAGGAGTACATGCCCCCGTGTACCGAAGGATTGATCAGCCCGTTCCAACCCGGCTCTGATTCTCTTTCAAAGTGTCGTTGTGTCCTTGGGACAAGCATTAATTTCACCGTCCACTGATGGTGGTCCAGAATCTCTGACTTGAAAAAGCTCTATATAAGTACAGGCCATTTACGCACAGAACGCGCGCCATGCTGCCTGTCGAGGTGTTGGGATGTTTCCGAGATCCCAGAACATAACGGAAGGCAGAGACCTAGTGCTGCGTGACCGCGAGAGATAACAACGCGCAACGTTGGAGTTATTACTGATTTCTGTTAGGGATGCTGCGATATAGCCATTCGATTATGCGGCCTTAAAACTGAATATCGGACGCCGGCCACTTACCGATATTTAGCTTGACTCTGATGAGTCAAGCACAGGTTCTAAATTAAAAAATAAAATAAAATACTACTTCTTCTTCTTTCTAAAAACTTCTTTTTTACCCAAAACAGCTATAAGGCAGAGGAAAAATATTGATACATTAAAAATATCACAAAATATCCTTATGCTGATATATTGCCATTTTAAAAACACCATATCAATCTCTTTTACTAATGAAATGTATATATGTCATGGTTATGCTACGAAATCCACTGAAAATTCACGAAATTTTCCATATTTTTATATGTATCGCGGTGTCGATCTATTTTACTAACAAAATCTCACAGAATTTGCAAAAATATCACGAGTTTGTAACAGAGCGATGAAATTTCACGAAGATTTTTGAAGAAGTAAACAGAGCGATACACCGCGTTTTAAAAATCTGGCTGATATCAGCATAGAAAATAATTTGAGTATATTATTTTTTCGAAAGTGTGAGAAATGGATAACAAAGCTGCTTATTATTTTTCAATGACTACTTATTTTTTGTCCAGCTTTTAACATGGGTAGTATCGATATGGGTTATCGACTACATGAGTTTTTAAAATATCGGCATATCGGAATGCGGCCAAAATCAATATCGTGCATCCCTAATTTCTGTTCTATGTTTTATATTTCTTTTAATCATTTATATCTTCTATATGTTAGTCTCATCATTGGAAATAGTGTATGAAGGCCAAAAGACGGTCAAATGTTTTGCAAGAATGCCTTCCTGTTTTTCATTTGAGAAGCACAGTAGTGAAAGTTCATAACCCTGACACCTTGTGTAACGCGTATACTGAAACCAGGCAAGTTCCCTATCTTAAAAGTTCATGCTATGTCTAAGAGACTGTGTAATTGAAACTAACGCCTGCTGTTGTAATGTGTTGACTGTTCAATAAAAAGCCTGGCAAGTGTTGGGCCAAGCGGAGATGCAGAGATTGATACTGCGTCTCCCCTTTGCAAAGCATTTCAGGAATAATCTTACACTGTTTTTGTTTCATTTTTTATAGGTTAAAGTTGGGGAAACTTAACAACCCTAACAATAACAGTGGCTGGCTTCCAGCCATGGCGCCCTCCTTTCCGTCTACGGTAAGATTGTTCAACATCTATCTGACTGTCACTGGTCCTCGCGCCTGCACGAGCACTGGGGGGCCGATTCAAGTGTCAGGGTACGCGCATAGGGGGAAGGAAGGCAGATGACCCAGATTGACATGTCAGGAACCAATAGTGGACCACGGACCGTGTTTTCTGATTGGTGGGCGTTACTTATTGATTTCACACTGTAGCGGGGACCATTTTTTTTCGTTTTACTTCCAGACCTATTTCACTTTTTGCTACATGACTGTGGGGAGATCTGCAACCCACATGGTAAAAAATGCGTCCCAAAAGACCTTCTACTGAGACTTTAAGGCGGGAACACACTACATTTTATTCAATTGTTGCATGCAGATAAAGCTCACACTGTACGATGAAACCGCAGAGCTTAAAAGTTCACAGCTCACGATGTTTGTTCACACGCTGTGCGAGCCCGATGTATGTCTCTAAGCTCCGCAATCTACCTGCTCACACTGTAGAAGAGGAACATGTCTAAAAACCAGGTGGGACTCAGCTCCGCAGTGAGATGTCCCGCGCTACTCGGACTTCCGTCTATCCGAAAGCCAAACGAGCTTATCCGTAGAAAAGAAGGATATGAAGCTCACTAGAGTGAAACATCTAGCGCTGCCTTGGAAATTTGTTTATTAAGAGATAAACAATTTATGAATAGTAATCTGAAATTGCTGAAAAACCGTAAACAGTTAAAGACAAGAAAAGGCGACAACGTATTTGGACAAAGACATGGCTGAGCAAACATGGCTACTACGATCTGTCAATTTTATAGAAAGAACTTCATTTCACCCATTGCACCCCCGCCATTCTACTGGGTTTTCCTCTGAGAGGAAGAAGAAGAATCCTTGTTTGCCCACTGAGAGATTTGCCCACGACCACGACGACCTTACGATGGCCGACTGAAAATCAAAACATTTCTTATTTTAATAATAATAATACATTTTATTTCAAAGGCTCCTTTCTGGACACTCAAGGTTACGGTACAAACCATAAAAACACAATGGTAGAAACAAAGTCAAAACACCAAATAAGCCATTTAAAAAATACATACATAAATATTAAAGACTATTAAAGACACTGAATGATGCAGTGATGAAACAACTGTGAAAGATAATCCTTCATTTTTTTGTCTCCTTTCAGGCTAAATAACCCAAAATATAGTCTGTGAATGTTTGAGAAACAAAACCCTTACATTTATTACACATTATGCTGCTCAGATTTCATAATATCCCCTCTTCTACTCAGTCCTAATGACCCTTTGCTGAAATGAACATACAGAAATGGCCTCCTGTTGCTACGAGCAGTGAGACAGGAAGTGATGCACCCACCTGCAGGACGGCGTCACCGACGAACAGCTTCCCCGTCTGATCGGCTGCGGGCATCAATTGTCAGAGGTTAATGAAAACGTTACTAAATAATTGCTCATTTCATGCATGGTAATGTGGTGGAAATGACAATCAGTGTCTCCGTCTGGCTAATCTCAGACAACATCCTAAAGCTGGGCGACTCAACACGGGAGAGCATGAAATCTGAAACTAATCGGGGCATAAAGCCATTCTCAGCAGAGTCGGGAGGAACGATAGGACGCTCCGATCCGCCTGCTTCTCTTAGGAGAGGAGAAGATGAAAAGAGAAACACTACTGGCTCCCATCTGACGGGAAGAAACTTTAAAGATCATCAGATCCTATGATGTATACCAGTTCATCTTCTGTCCGTCCATCAGGAATAACAGTTTGATACGTCTCGCAGCATTTTACACCCAATTATCATCAAACAGGTTATAACTGGAGGTTCATTTTTGGTTCTGTGGTTCTGTTGGCTTCATCAGGGCGTGATCTACAGCTCTCACTTGAGCGGTTGGCAGCCGAGAGTGAAGCGGCCGGGATGGGGATCAGTGCCTCCAAATCCAAGACTATGGTCTGGAGCCTGAAAAGGGTAGAGTGCCTTCTCCAGGTTGGGGAGGATGTGCTGCCTAGTGGAGGAGTTTAAGTATTTTTGGGTCTTGTTTACGAATGAGGGAAAGATGGAGCATGAGATCGATAGGCTGATTGGTGCGGCGTCTGCTGTGAGGCGTGCGCTATATCGGTCTGTGGTGGTTCAGAGAGAGCTGAGCCAAAAATTAAAAGAACGAGAAGAACGAAAGAAAGAGATCCTGGATACAAGCGGCTGAAATTAGTTTTCTCCACAGTGTGTCTGGGCTCTCCCTTAGAGAGGGGGAGGAACTCAGGCATCGGGGGGGACTCAGAGTAGAGCCACTGCTCCTCCACATCGAGAGGAGCCAGTTGAGGTGGCTCGGGCATCTGGTTAGGATGCTTCCTGGACGTCTCCCTGGTGAGGTGTTCCAGGAATGTCCCACTGGGACAGTGGTTCTCAAACTTTTTCTGTCATTCCCCACTTTGGACAAGGGGGAATTTTCAAGCCCCGCCTGTCCCCATCGCCCCAACACAATGCTAATAAAAATATTCAACAATCTTAAAATGTTCCAATTTTATTGAACAAGTAGTATCTAAATACAAACTATCTACATCAAATAACAGCAAGCTCAAAAAATAAAGAAAATAAAAATGCAGCTGTGTCAAAATTTGTATCAAGCTCAAAGATAGAAAAAATTAAAGTTCCACTCTGCAATCTGTTAATAAAAGAAAAGAAGTGAAATCCATCTGGCAAGACAGGTCTATTTATCCCTGCATTAGTGGCTGCAATGAGCCTGTTTTGCATTGCACAGTTTCTCAAAACGGGGTTGCAGGCTTGATACTGCCACTCTCAAGTCATGCTCAATGTTCAGCTGAGATCTGTATTTTATTTTCGGTGAAGCAACAGCTGAAAAGCCCATCTCACAGAGATATGATGTGGCAAAGGGAAGAAGAATGCACACAGCTCTCTGCCCGATGTGTGGATACTCCCTCTCCACTCTAAACCAAAATTCACTAAGAGTCTGAGCATTAAACCTGAGCCCCAGGGTGGAGTCAGACGTCATGTCAATAAACTGGTCCTATTTATTTAAGATAAAATATTTCAAATTCAGTTATTTATGATCAACCTGCGCCGTCAATCCCGGCGCATGTGCGCTTTATTTGCAGTCTGGACCCTAAAGTTAAACATGCTGTGTCTCTGATTGCAGCGCTGAGAGGGACTCCTGCGATAGCGGGGGAGAACGGGGTTGGGATGGGGGAGGCGCCCCACGGCAGCACCTGCCGCTGGAGGACAAGAAAAGGAAGGATACGTGCTTTCACGTAAGAGTCTCCAAAAGTCGCTAATTTGTCGCTAGTCGCTTTTTTGAAAAAGAGTCGCTGGAGGGGTCTGAAATATAGCGACAAAGTCTCTGAGTTGGCAACACTGGGGCGCGAAAGTTTATTCCGTTACAAATAATATGCCGACGTCACGTCAATCATTATTTTGGCACTTCAGTTCCAGGTGAAATTTTTCTCATATCTAATGTTCTTTTAATTAGACTGCATGTAGGCTAGTAATGATTACTTTGTGGGTTTGATTGGTCTAAAAAGCGGCAACATACAGCTATAAGGACAGTTTGCTCTCACACGTTCTACATTTATAGTCACACAACACACACACACACACACACCGGAACTTGGCGCGCCCCCACCTGTCACGTCTCAATTCCCCACCAGTGGGTCGCGCCACACACTTTGAGAACCGCGGCACTGGGAGGAGGCCCAGGGGGAGAACCAGGACACGCTGGAGGGACTATGTTTCTCGGCTTGCCTGTAAGTGCCTTGGGGTTCCCCCAGAGGAGCTGGTCTTATTGGCTGGAGAGAGATGTCTGGGCCTCCCTACTGAAACTGCTGCGCCCGCGATCAAGGCTAAGTTAGGAAAAAAACACATGGATGGATGGATGGATGGATGGATGGATGGATGGATGGATGGATGGATGGATGGATGGATGGATGGATGGATTTTAGATCAGTTTTGCAGGCACGGGGTAGTTATGTCACTACTGGACTCTTAAAAGAAAAAGAAGAAAAAAAGCACTTTTCTTACCAACTTGATCTTTTGAAAATCTTTGAAATAACCACTGCACGTTGTGCTCTGCAATCAGCCTGCAAATGCAAAAGCAAGAAGGAAGAGGATCTTTTTTGTTGTGTTTTGCTGAAAAAGTTCCACCAAAGCCTCCTTTCAAATTACGAGGAAAATCTTATCTGCTATTTTGATGCTTAAGCCTGTACTGTCGCCTGTCTTCGCAGTACAACAGTTCTGTGCTTTAGAAAGGGGAGTTTTTTATTGGCAAAATGGATTTTAGTAAACAGATTGTAGGCCATGCAGTATGAGCCAAGCACGCGCCCGAGCCGCTGCACTTTCTTTACGCTACTTGGGATTGGCTTCCTCGCTGGTGCAGACCACATCCAGCTTCTGAATGGTTAACGGTTCTTGGTGAGTTTCAGGCAGACGCGTCGAGGTGCTGTTGCTCTCCCGGTTGTAGAGCAAAAGCAATTCCAGACGGTCTGTTGGGATGGAGAAGAGCCGACGTTCTGCCGAAGCAGAGCAATTAAGCACACAATGAACATTTAACATCCTTTCAGATTGTCATTTGTTCCAAGTGCTTATATCTTCTGGGGTTTTGGGAGAGACCTGAAATAGCCTGTCTGTTTGAGGGATGGCAAAAACTTTCAGTTGTGAAGAGGGGAGTTAGACCATCCCATATGGAGTGAATTTGGTTCCATTCTGGTTGCAAAGAACATGTTCTGTAAATGGAAATGTGAAAAAAATGTAACATAAAAATTATACTTCTTACGCTACGTTCACACCGCATGCGATTTCAGCAACAAAAAAGCGTCTGCTGCTTCATCTTTGATGCTTGTCCGCATTTAGGTCAGACGCCCAGTAAAAGCTTATCCAGATTCAATTCAATTCAGTTTATTTCTATAATAGCCAATTCACAACATCGCCACCTCAAGGTACTTTTTCAAATTCACCAAATCATCCAGTCAGATTGATCTCAAAAGTTTCTATCTAAGGAAAACCAGCTGATTGCATCGACTCATTGACTCTTCAGCAAATCCCACACTGGGCATGCTTAAAATGGACAGTGGAGAGGAAACCCCTTTAACAGAAAGTTAAAAAATGATTTTTTAAATATAAATATAAGCAGCAACCATTTTACCAAAGTAACATCTGTTTACCTGCAAGTAGGGTTGTCACAATATTAAACTTTCAACTCGATACCCATACTATGGTACTATTCGATACTCGATACCATTTTCGATACCACAAGGATAAAAACAAAGACCCCAAAATTCTACAGAAATATTTTCATTAATAAATAAAAATACAATAAATACAAGAACAATATTTTGAGGTTGTATGCTGTGCAAAATAATAAGCAAGTTTGATAAAAACGTATAAAATTAAAATCAAGTGTTCCTTCCTTTGGCTATGCTTCGAATAATAATATAATGACACTAGCCAAAACCAGTTAAAAACAAAAATCATTTCTCAGCAGCTGCACCGGTTACAAAAAAAAAGTCTGAAACTAAAAAGTGCTATACAGAATTATTCAATCACACAGGGTTCAGAAAGTGCATTTTCCTCTATATTCTAACTTTAGATGAATGACTGCTCAGGTGCCACTGGTGGTGGCACTGTATCGCTACTTTTAAAAATCGATATTGTATCCGATGCATACGCTTCAGTATCGTATACTTTTTGAGTATTGCTACTTTTGACAACCCTACCTGCAAGAAGACAAAAGAAAAACAAAATGAACAAACGGTCCAATTACAGGAGGTTTTAACCAATATTTGCACAACATTGTACACGCCTTAATATGAACTGGGTGTCATGGTAGGATGGAGGTCTAGAAATGGAGTCACAGCCAAACAGGAACAGACCAGATGAAGCTACTATGAGAAAAGCAGAGAGAGCAGAACGTTAGATTGAACTAACAGATTCTGAAGGACACGTTCTCTAAATAGAGATAGAATGAAGCAGAATGATGCAATGGTAGTTCCTATGTCCTCCAGCAGTCTAAGCCTTATAGCAGCATAACTATAGAGATAGCTCAGATGTGATGCCTTTTGGTCTAACCAACGCCCCTGCCTGTTTCCAGGCCCTGGTTAATGATGTTTCGAGAGATTTTTTTTTTTTATGACTTGAACTTTATTTAGATTTTAACAAAATAAAACATACAAAGTATACCATGTTGCACATTATACCAATTGGGTATGCGAGCACTGAGAACAAACAATATAAAGCAAAACAAACCATAAAATAAAATAAACTAGAAAAAATAAAGATGCCAACAATGCACTTATCCAAGGTTACAGCAGACATTAGTGATTAAGGTTGATCTGAGCTAGAAACGTCATTGATCGGTGTAGGAAAAGTAGGGGGCCCATTTGTTATTATAATCATCTACTCTATTTAACAGTCTGTATGATAATCTTTCAAATGCTGCCAGTTGTCCAAGTGCGGTGTGCCACTGGGTGAAAGTAGGTGTTGATGGGGCCTTCCACTCCCTCACTAAAAGTTTTCTCCCCAGCATGATGACTGTCTGTGCCCACTGTGCAAGAGAGGAAGGCAAGTAATTCAAAACTGAAGGATCTCCCAGTACATAAAGCTTGCTAGTAAAAGGAATGCCCTGACCAACTACCCCCTCCACAACAGTGTGAACAGAGGACCAATACACCTGAACTTAAGGACATCCCCAGAGCATGTGCAAAAGTGTGCCACTATCATGCTGGCACTTCCAACAGGCATCAGAGTCTGCTAATCCCACTTTATGCAATCTAGAAGGTGTGCAGTATATGCGGTTCAGGATTTTAAATTGGACCAATCTAGAACGTAGTTCTCGTGACAACTTTGTCATATTCCCAAGAATTTTATTCCACTCCTCCTCTGTAAAACAAAGATTCAAATCAGTTTCCCAGGCTCTTTTAAGGGACAGCATATTGAGATCTGAGGATGACAATAACATTTTATAATAGACTGAGGCCTCGTGTCGCCAGAGAGCAGCTTTGCTATATTTGCTGTGATCAGTGGGTAAAAAGTAGTTTTAATCTATTTTGAAGTGAGAAAGTCCTCCTGAAAACATGGTCTGTGCAGTCAGTTCATCCAGATTACCATCCTGCCTTCAAATATTATTTCTCTGTGGGAGCCACTCAGACCCCAGCATACCGGCGGTGCGCTGGAGCAGCGGAAGCATCAGACGCATCTGGACATACTTTACTGGACGTCTGACCTTAATGTGGACAAGCATGAAAATGAAGCAGCAAGAAGCTTTTGCTCCTCAAACAGCTTCCGGTGTGAACTCCCAACATGTGAGGATGCAGTTAGATGGAAAAAACTGGGCCATTATCTGCATTTAATCTCAATGCTGATTTTACAATCCATATCCAATGACATCATACATATATTATAATACTGTATGTATTGAGGGGAGAGCAGCGGCAGCTTCTGTTTTCCCCTTTTTGCTTCGATGGCAGCGTTTAGTTTTCAACAAACCAGAAGGTGATTCTCCTTTTTTACTGATGTGTTGAAAAGGTCAGGGTGAGTAGATGGATGAGGTCAAGTTATTCTCTTTTAAGACCCTTGGGAACGAGGGTCCTGCCTCTGCTACTACCAAAGGACGGGAGGAGAAATAAAGGCTCAGCTGAAATGTTTGGGGCTGGTCCTGCTGCTGCTGATGATGATGATGAAGAAACAGGCCGACAATCAGGAAAACTAAACAAGCCAAGCGTTTTGATGACACTCAAAGCACAGCAGGCGCTCTTCCTGTCTGATATACAAAAAGAGACATGAAATTGCTTTGCTGATTTTGCTCCTCGTCTTTGCACCTCAGTGTTGTTCCTTAAACAAGCAGAAGCTGCACATACAAAAAATAAATAAAAAATGGAAGGAAGCATAAAACCAGCTTCACGTTGAGCAACAATAAATTAAAACTGAGAGTCGTTAAAAATAATTTTGAATAGAAAATACCTAAGGTCATTTTTAGGTGCCGGCTCTGCAAAAAGCATCTAGAAATAAGTCAACTTTTCTCTTTATGTTTATTTGTAGGATCCAGTGGCCTTTATTTGATTGTTTTTGATAGTATGGAGACAGAAAAGGGGGTTAATTTGGGGGGAGAGACATTTCCCAAAGCTCAGCAGGGTAGGGGTATGTGGGTTATGTACTCTACCTCCATGCCATAGCAGGACCCAGGGGCGGATTTAGGAAATTTGGGGCCCTAGGACAGGCAGGGGGCCCTCTGAATGGAGAAGACAGCACATAAAACAGACACATTCTACAGATAGAGAAATGTTAATAGAATAGACATCCATTATCTG
>JAGKQL010000009.1:38644842-38721521 GCA_018398635.1 Cyprinodon brontotheroides | reverse complement strand
TCTTTGGTTTTGTTTGTTCGGGTCTTTGGTTTTGTTCGTTTGGATTCGGGTCTTTGGTTTGTTTGTTAAGATTCGGGTCTTTGTGGTTTGTTTGTTAGATTCGGGTCTTCTTTGGTTTGCTTGTTCGCTAGGATTGGGCGGGTCTTTGGTTTTGTTTGTTAGATTCGGTCTTTTTGGTTTGTTGGATTCGTTCGGGTCTTTGGTTTTTGTTCGTTTGGCTTCGGGTCTTTTGGTTTTGTTCGTTCGATTCGGGTCTTTGGTTGGATTCGTTCGTTCGTTCGGGTCTTTGGTTCGTTCATTTGTTTTGCCGTGTCTTTGGTTCGGGTCTTTTCGCTCTGTCTCGTTTGTTCGCGTTGTCTTTGGTTCGGTCTTTCGCCTTCCTATTCGTTCATTTGCTTGTTCGGGTCTTTGGTTTGGGTCTTTCTTTCTTTTCTTTCTCATTATTTTTTTTTTTTGGTGGGCGATAAACAGCAGCTATGGTTAATACTGCAATTAAAGACATCTGACCTCCAGTCAGCATGCGCAAACTAATGCTTGTCATGGGCATTACGCTGCCGTGCGTTATGCATTGCTCGTGCTCTTTATGAATACTCTATGTATACGGCCAAGATGGAAAAAATACATAGAAAGTTCATCGTTTTAGGAGATTCTGGGACGTCGGGCATACGCTGGCTAAATCGGCGAGGTGTGACGGGGCCAATTTGATGGCATTTAAAGGCACCACAGTTCTGAAAAATAAGAAGGGCTAAGAACGTTTAAAGACTTAAAAACAAACAAGCTACCTTTAAAATGGATGAAGTCCAATGAAGGGTCGCCACACCCAGAGTTATATGCTCTCTACCTGCACAAGTTAAAAAAATCCTGCAGGAAATAGTAAGACGGAGGCCTGACTAACGCTGATCAAAAGAGAGTTGCATTAATCCAGACATGAAGTAGTAAAAGCATGGATCACTGTCTCTAGCCGGGGGGGGGGACTTGATTACTGACAGGTTCCTCAGCTGAAAGAAACACCACTTAACCAAGCTGTTGACATGGCTGTCAGATTTCAGGCGAAGCTCCAGTCTTATTTTATTGAAATGAAGATTAAGTACCATTCCTCTTTGTTACACCTCACATGTTTCAGCTTCCCTCTCTGCTCTATGGACCCCCCTGCTTCGATGAGTTTGTTCTTAACCAGAATGAAAAGATGGTGCTGCTCCTGGGAGCAGGTTATTCCTGTTTTCCAACGTCCTCCATCCTCCAAACATCACCCAACTTCCAGACGCTCCGTTAGGATCCTCAGCTTCAAAGCTGACGGGCTCCTCTGCCTCTCACACTAACCGGAGCTCAGGGTTTCCAGCTGTCCAGCACTTCTCTGGAATCCAATTTCCAATTATTCACAGAAGCAGGCAAGCAGCAAACCTTCACCCCTCCAGGCGTTGGTGTAGCTTAGCCTGCCTCCATGCTGAGCATTAAGTCCTGCCTGGAAGCCTTTTAGTTTGGTTGGGGGTCACTCTTCCAGTCTCAGTCCTGCAACCATCACTGATGCCACTGAAGCACATCCCTGACTCTGCATGGAGACATAGCTTTACCCAGATGTTCCTCACATGGGAGGAGGCGTAATAAAGAAGCGGCTGAACTATGAAAAGAAAGGGTTATAGAAACCATCCACCCCAGGGTGTGATGGATTAAAACATCGCAATGACAAAATTAAATGGTTTATTTTCCATTCATACCGTTTTAGACCAGAGGATCCCAAAGAGTTCAGCCTGTGACTCCAAAATGCATTTTAGCAAAGTTTATTTCTATGCTTTATTTCATTAAATTATTTAACTATGGAAGAAAAACAGTTTCATTGGAATCTGCCTTTTTTTGTACAGCAAATTTTAAACACTGAAGTTCTTTACACATTGAATTCCTTACACAGTATTTTTACCTGGTAAAAATTTGCCTGCTAAAAATTCGACTGAAAATGTGTCGACCTTTTGGTGAACTCAAGCCAAAGGAATAAAGCGATGCAGTCAAGCTGCCAATGAAATTAGCTAATTTGATCATGTGATACAACAGTTGCGCCTGGCTTTATTCACGACTAAATTAAGCTGATGAGAAGTTTTTCCTGTTAAATAGATATGATTAAAAAACCATTAGAGTTTGAATAACTGAGCTGGATTCCAGGTGGGTTTTTTTTGCTGGTTACTTTTTTTGAAACTCAATTTTTTTTTTGTAGAATTTTTTGCAGCTCGTTTTTTTTCAGCTAAATCTTTTGCTGGTTAATTTCTTGCAGCTGAATCTTTTTCGAACTCATTTTTTTCCAGCTGAATTTTTTTTGCAGCTCATATTTTTGCAGGTGAATTTTTTTGCAGTGGATTTTTTTGCAGCACAATTTTTTCAGCTTAATCTTTTGCTGCTGAATTTTTTTTGCAGCTCATTTTTTGAGCTGAATCTTTTGCTGGTGATTTTTTTGCAGCTGCATCTTTTTCCAGCTCATTTTTTCCCAGCTAAATTCTTTGCAGCTGAATCTTTTTCCAGCTGAATTTTTTGCAGCTAAATTGTTTTTGCAGCTGCATTTTTTGCAGCTCAGTTTTTGCAGGTGAATATTTTTGCAGGGGATTTTTTTGCAACTTTCACCAGATAAAAATTCATCGTAAGAAATTGAATGTGTAAATAAAAATTCAGTGTACAAAAAAGGCAGATTCCAATGAGACCGTTTTTCTTCCATATTTACCCAGCAGTTCTGTCCTTCTCAATATTGACCCGATGCTACAATAAACGTTTTAATCCTGTAATTGATAGTGTTGATCTGTAGTAAAACTGAAGCCTTTTAGATCAGGGTCCTTTGCAGGGAGCTGGATCCAGTTCTCCATGCAGAGCAACTATCAGGGATCCGACTGGAAGCTGAAGCTCATTGCACTGTTTCTGTGTTCCACACAGGCTCCATCACTCCCCTCGCCCTCGGCTAACGAACCAAAGTATGAGAAGCGCTGGCTGGACGCTGTCTGTTTGCCCTTGTTGATGGCCAGAGTCTCCAGATACAAAGCTGGCACCGATAAATTAAGGTAAGGCTAATCCACCATGATATGATTCACCTCTAAGGTGCACAGTTGGGCGAGCGCAGCTGTTGGCTTACCAGCCACTTTCATTTAGGTGTAAGAGTTTTAATGCCAATATCTATGCAGGGACATAAACGGCTTAAAAGGTCAGAGCAGCTGCGGCTTACGAGGAGAGAGCGGCGGTCCAACCCGCAAAGACTTTTTGATTATGATGCCTGTCCTTTCTCATTGATTTTTCCTGTGAGCAGTAATTACACAGAAGCTTTTTCAATCTGGTTTCCATCATGTCCAAGCATTGGAACAAAAGATCCCTTAGAGCTGTGTGTTTGACATTGTTTAACATTTTCATCAGAGCTCCTGGTTTCCAAGTAGCCTACTAAAAATAAGCCAAATCAAATGTATTTGGACCCACAGTGTTCTGACCTCACTGCAGGTTGGCTTTTTCATTTCGCACTTCAACAATCTGCTCCATTAAAGGAAAAGTCTGCTAATATTCAGAATTTAAACTTCTTGTAAGTACTTTCAATGTGAAATTATTACATACTATTCAATAAATGATCAGTGTTTTTAATTCAGAGTAATTTTCATGTGAATGTGCTTTACTGGAGGCATCCATGTTTGTCAAAGAACGCTACTGCCACCTACTGGTTTACAGTGACGTCCGCGGTGCGGTATGCGGCTGTTGATCAAGTCCCAGTGCTGTATCTGGTGTTTGTCACAACGCGCTATTATCCAAGTTATCTTGAAAACATTCTTTGCTTCCAAATGTTGGCTACATATTACGGGTTTTTTCTCTGGCCAGAAGTTCGATGGCAAATCCTCCCTCTTCAAGTTGGCGATCCCACGACCAACCCGTCCGTGGAGGATCAGGAATCGGAAAGGTCAAATAACTCTTTTTTTCACTTTTGCCCGTGTGTTCCAGCATCCAGCTGCCAAAATACGCGTGGGCATTGTCATTTTCACTATAGCTCTGGTGAACTTCAATGGTGAAGTCTCTGGAAATCTTCAAATTGTTGTTGGGTGCAGATGTGTCTAGTAGTTCCCATTGATTTAGCTTGTAGCGGGAGAATGGTAGCTAAATACCGCACCGTGACATCTCTGCTGGAAGATGGCAGGAGGGAGGGGGCTGCTATATTTGGGCAAAAATGGCGGCTCCCAGACTCAGTGATTGCGCTGTTAAATTATTTTAAAATTTTTCTACTGATTAAGCTAAATTCATTAAATCACTGTGTATTTATTAGTTATAGGTATGAATAAGGATCTATTGATTATTCCTTGCTGACGGGACTTTTCCTTTTAAACTATGAAAAGATGCTTCAACTCAGATGATACTGTCTTCATATTAGAAACAATAAACTGATTCAATCCTTGACTGAAAACAAGAACTGATTTACTTTACTTTTGGAAATCTGAACACAAATCTCTCCAGAAACTGTCGGGAAGGAGGTGCTGTTTCCTAATCATGAATTAATGACGTGGTTCTGCTCTGTAAACCTAATTAAAACCTTTATTCAGCTTGATTATTGGACGCAGAGCTTAGAGTTATCTAATTTTAAGCCTTAAGGCGGTAGGCAGTGTTAAGAGTAGTAAGGGCCCATAAAAGGAGCCCTTAGGAAAATGTAGCAGCAAGGATTTTTAAACCCAAACCAGGAAAAAAAAAAAAAAACAGCAGAAGAGCACTCCTTGAATAAAAATTATGATGAAGTTCTCAGTAGAATTTTGTTAGCTTATTGTTTCTCTACCAAACGCTACAAAACCTAAAAAACTTTCAGAGAGAAACAACATGACTTTATAAAATACTGCTCTAGTCATAAAATAAACAGGATTTAAAAATGTTATAGGAAACTAGAGCTGGAGAAAAATATTCTTCTTTTCCATTCATTACATGTTGCCATAAAAAGCCAAATATTCTCCACCTGCACCTTGCTTCTGTGTGTAAAGGGAATAGTTTGAAATAATCAATTGATTTTTATCTATTATCTAAAACTAATACGTTCACAGTGATTTAATGGATTTAGTGTTAATCATTAAAAAACATAAAAACAATATTTTTCTGAGTCAGGGAGCGGCCATTTTTTGCCCAAATATAGTAACACCTCCCTCCCAAAAAGGAGTTGTCTCGTGTTCAACAGGTTTAAAACTGCATTGAGGTCACTGACTCACAAACAGAGCGGCTCATAATGCATACGATTCTAAAACTCTTCATTGGCTCCCAGCCTCTTTTCAGTATTCTTCTTTAAAGGAATAGGTACACCTAAAACATGAATAGCCTTCATTTTACCACCCCACGCTAACGAACAACACTCTGGAGTACTTTTGATATCTCAAATGCCTGGAGATCTTGGAAGCTTCTTGCTGTCTGCTGACATTCAAATAATGGAGGTCTATGGCCGAGGAAAGAAAGGTCCATAAAAGTCCACAAAAAGCGTGTCAATATTCCTCCATACTGCTTTCGTCAATGTATTCCAAGTGTCCTGAGTGGTGGCGTCAAAATTTGCTGAAACAAAGTCATTTAGGAATGTTTTTAGAGCATAAGCAGTAGTGTATAGGATTTCCTAAGCGCGTTCACGAGTCTACGAGGCTTGGCGGCGAACCAAACCAGATGAAAGTCGCATTCAGCGTCTGCTCTACCCGATAATGCAAAGTAGAAGAAGATATTGCTGTTTACCTGTGCAAAGAAAACAACGAAGAAAAATGTCACGAGAGGACTTCAGTGTTGAGAAGAGCATGAGTTTGCTTTACGCGAGAGTGAATGCGCACTTCCTTCGGTTTTGGTCCCTTGTACTTTCGTTACAGGACCAGGGGTCCTGCTCCTTTCAGGCGGCGGCGCCGGTGCTCTGGAAACGATCTTCCTCTGTCTTTCCACTTATTCTATTCTGTTGATGTTTTTAAGAGCGAACTAAAACCTAAATTAGAAAGCATTTGAAATCTAGTAGAATAAGGGTTGTTTTATGACCATTTTTTTTGTGACTACAAATGTATTTTATTTGTATTTTTATTTTGTGAAGCATTTTGTGACCTCTATGTCTGTGAAAGGTGCTATATAAATAAACATTACTTACTTATTTACAAATACATCAGGTAAAAGTGATCAGCAACAATTACTGAAGATTTCCGGAGGACTTCACCATTGAAATTCACCAGAGCTATAGTGAAACAATACATAGGGTAAAAGTGAAAAAAGAAAGAGTTATTTCACCTTTCTGATTCCTGATCCTCCACGGACGGGTTGAAGTGCGTTGGATGCATCCAACTTGAAGAGGTTTGCCATGGGAACTTCTGGCCAGAGAAAAAAATATAAATAATAATAGCAATAACATTTGGAAGAAGAATGTTTTCAAGATGACTTGGATAATGGCGCATTGTGACAAACACCAGATACAGCACTGGGACTTGATCAACAGCCGATACGCACCGTGGCGTCACAAACCAGTAGGTGGCAGTAGTGTTCTTTGACAAACATGGATGCCTCCAGTAAAGCGTTCAAATGAAATTATTCTTATTTAAAAACACTGATCATTTATTGAACAGGATGTGATACTTTAATATTTAAAGTACTTTTCAAGTTTTAATTCTGAATATGACCCGAACTTTTCTAGTAACATTGGAACCAGTTTTCTCCATAGAAGAATCTTGTAAATGTTTCCTTTTTTTCGACATTGAAGTTCTTTATGATGCTTATGTCCTCTGGTTTTATTTTGAAATGTTAAGTATTGGATATTAATTTGCTCCTTGAAGAGGTCTTCAGTGGTTGAAGCGGCATCATGTTTGACAGCCGAGAGGCAGACGACTTGCTTTCCTGCAGTCTGACAGGAAGGTATTCTCTGCCTTTCATTCCAGCTGTCGAGGTGGATCTATGTGAAGGAAGGAGAAACATTGCAGCTATACCAGGTTTTATCTGCAACCAGGTATAAATCTGGCTCCTTCCAAGCTTTATCCACCAAATTCCTAGCCTGATGTAGTCCTACTCAATTCTAGTCAGAATGAGTCTGATGCTGCTCCATAGAGCTGTGATTATGGGGCGTGTTTTGAACGAACCAGGAAAAAAAATGCCTCTGCACTCAATTGGATAGACCTACAACCAATAAGAGCAACGGAGTGCGTGACGTATGTTAAGCAACGCATAGTTGTTGTCAACAAAAATCAAAGCGTGCAGTTGCACGCCTAGAATAAGAAGATGAGCCTTGATCGCGTTTCTCTGTTCCTCTTTTAAAATTAATTTGCTGTCGATATCTTCTAGAACAGACCTAATAGCAGAATCTACTCACCTCAACTCTCCGGCGGCAGCCATTGTTGTTGTCACCCATGCGCGCTTTGGTCACATGGTTGATTACGTTACTGTTGATCATCTGTCCATCATCGTATAAAGCCCGCCCTGACAATTTGATTGGATCGCCAGAGGGTGGGTGATCATACTCGCGCTACTATGGAGCAGAGCCAGACCGAACTTCCCGACCTCAAACCTTGTGAAGGGACTAGAGACGGAATGGCACCCAGGCTACCAAATTCCTACCCCTTCATCTGGATTAGATACAGGAAAATATAACAGCAAGACAGAATAGATTCTTTTTTATTGATACCACTTCACAATAAGAAACTCTCACAGGTCCTTCACAATCCCCAAAAGTTTATTAAATTTGAAACAAAAAAGTTTAAACTATTAAAAGTTTTTGAAAACACCTTGAAAAAGACAGCCATCCTTGAAAGTCCTTTTTTTTGGATTTGAATTTCACGCATATGGCGACTGCTGTCAAAAAGTCTTGAAAAAGCCATCATCAGAGCAAAGTCTGCTCTGATGCATGCTGGGTAAAGAGGGAGGGGCGAGAACAGCATCTGAGGACTTTGTCTGTTCTCGGTCTTCTTGTTCCTATGAATTGGAACAGTTCTAGGGCTGAGGCTGATTACATTTCACGAGCTCATGAGAACGCACAAGGCTGTAACTTGTGCTCTGGACTTAGCATGGACAAAGGCAAGGAAAACCCATCTTAAACGCAACTGGGATATTTTCAGAAAATTGAGAAATAAAAGTACCTCTCAAACAAAAAAATCAAAGTCCGAATTCTACTTATCAACCACAACTGAAAGTCTCAATGACCCTAAAAAGTTTTGGAAAACAATTAAAACTTTGACTGTTGAAAATAACTCACAGAGTTTGCCAAATTTTATTGTTCATAACTCAACAAATATCTATGATAAAGTCGTAATGTTAAATTGTTTTAATCAACACTTTATATCCTCAAAACCCTAATGAAGTTGGGAAGTTGAAGGATTTGATTCCAATTGGACATTTTAAACGATTGCTCAAAGATTTGGAAATGAGATCTATGGTTTGTAACTGTTTTATGAATTTCTAATTATAGATAGATGTAATTGTAAACTGTAATGTAATCTTGTAATGTAATCTTTCTTAACAATGTCTTGGCCAGGACTCCCTTGAAAAACAGAAATTGTTAATCTCAATGGGACTTTTCCTGTGTTAAATAAAGGAATAAATGAAAAAAAAAATAAAATAAAAACTTTGAATGTCATGACAGTGGGTGGGGAAGCTCTAAGGGTGGGGGTTGATGTGACCTACAGTTACTCCACCCGAGCAGCTTTTCTCACATTAGGTTTTTCTATTTTCCAAAAATGATCTCCAACATCTATTTATTAAATGCTTTCCTATTGTTGAGAACACAAGGTAACCATAATACACTGATATTTATATTTATAGAGAGATGCCTTTTAGTGCATTGTTATTTATATAAGGCCCAAAAACAGTAATATATACAAAATAACAAATAACAGCCGATTCTGATGCCAAAATCAATACATCGAGCATCCCTAGAAGTACAATTTTAATTCCATCCATCCAGAAAAATATGGATATGCTGCATTTTAAATATATCATAGCATCTTTTTTTTCTTGTAAACTTGGAGATATATTTATTACATGTTGCATATCCCAGTTAATCTGTTTCATCTTTATTTTATATATACACTGCTCAAACAAAATGAAAGGAACACTTTGAAAACACATCAGATCTCAATGGGGAAAAAAATCATCTGTTTATGTATCCTGATAAGGACTGGGTGATGTGTTAGGAACAAAAGGGATGCCATATCATTGGATGGAAATGAAAATGATCAACCAACAGAGGGCTGAATTCAAAGACACCTCATAAATTACAGTGAAAAATTGATGCGGCAGGCTAGTCCATTCAGCTCAAGTTTCATTTCAGCAGAGGTGAAAAAGTACTAAAATATCATACTCAAGTAAAGGTACCAATACTTGGATAAAATATTACTCAAGTACAAGTAAAATTACCCATAAGAAAAATTTCTCAAGTAAAAGTAATAAGTAGCTAATTTAAAATGTATTTTAGGTAAAAGTTACTTAGTTACATTTAAAAAAAAAAACTGTTGAACAGGGCAAGGTATCTTCCCCATGTAGTGAAAATAGGACAAGGAGTCATAAATCCAAAACTATTGAATTTTTAATTAAAGAAAAATCTATACAAATGTATACACTTGATGACAAGATAACACATGTCACACATGGCATTTAAAGACCCATTTAAGGCTAAGGATTTTCGTCATTTTGGGCAGCAGAGATTCAATGTTTTTAGCCTAGCATTTCCTAGTGAAACGTTCCCTGAACCCGTCGTTGCTCTCCTGGATCCACCTACATCCTGCTCGTTCCCAATCTCCTACAGAAAGACTTGGCCTGGTAGCCTAGATCTACATGCTGATCCGTCACTCACTGTAGTGCTTCGGGCCCGATTTTTGTCTTCCTTTGGGTTTTCCAAAAGTTTTTTTTTACTCAGTAACTGATGGGATTTGTAATGTAAAAAAATACAATACTTCGCAAAACGTAATCAAGTAAAATTTTAATTACCGATTTAAAATGACTTGAAAATACAAAATACACAAAAAACCTACTTAATACAGTAACTTGGGTAAATGTATTTAGTTACTTTCCACCTCTGCATTGCAGCAACTAAAAATGGTTTTCAGTAATTTGTATGGCCCCCACGTTAGTGTATGCATGCCTGATAACGTTGGGGCATGCTCCTAATGAGACGACTGATGGTGTCCTGGGGTATCTCCTCCCAGATCTGGACCAGGGCATCACTAAGATCCTGGCCAGTCTGAGGTGCAACCTGGCGGCATCGGATGGATGGAAACATAATGTCCCAGAGGTGTTCTATTGGATTTAGGTCAGGCGAGCTTGGGGGCCAATCAATGGTATCAATTCCTTTATCCTCCAGGAACTGCCTGCATACTCTCGCCACATGAGGCCGGGCATTGTCGTGCACCAGGAGGAACCCAGGACCCACTGCACCATCATAGGGTCTGACAATGGGTGGAAGGATTTCATCCCGATATCTAATAGCAGTCAGGGTGCCGTTTTCTAGCCTGTATAGGTCTGTGCGTCCCTCCATGGATATGCCTCCCCTGACCATCAGATCCACCACCAAACCGGTCATGCTGAATGATGTTACAGGCAGCGTCCTAACGTTATCCACAGCTTCTCCAGACCCTTTCCGTCTGTCGCATGTGCTCAGGGTGAACGCTCTCATCTGTGAAGAAAGCACCACAGGGAGGCCAGTGTGGACTTGCCCAGGTGTTCTGGCGGCAGAAGCCCGCCAGTTTGGCTCCACAGTGCGGGCGGTGAGCATAGAGCCCACTGCAGGATAATGGGGCCATCCAGGCCCACCCTCATAAAAGTCTGTTTCTGATTGTTTGGTCAGAGAGATTCACACCAGTGGCCCTGCGGCTGCTGCGAGGGTCATTTTGTAGGGCTCCGGCATTGCTCCTCCGCGGCGCTTCCTCTCCTTGCACAAAGGAGCAGATACCGGTCCTGCTGATGAGGTTGTAGACCTTCCTAAGTCCCTGTCCGAGACTCTCCTGGAAGTAACTGCCTGTCTCCTGGGAATCTCCTCCCATGCTCTTGAGATTTGTGCTGGGAGCCACAGCAAAACTTCTGGCAATGAGCACATATTGATCGCCATCACATGGAGGAGTTGGACATGCCTGTGCAACACTCTGTAAGGTCCAGGTAGCGCCTCATGCTAACAGAAGTGATGGTGACCCCTAGCCAAATGCAAAAGGAAACTGGTGAGAAAAAGAGTCAGAAAAAGATGAGGACTGGGGAAAAATGTCAGTGGCCTCAAATACTCTCTAATTTTGTGAGTTTTTTGGAATTGATGTAATAAACATTTTTCATATTCACCTCCATGATGGGCTTGTGATTTAACTCCTTTTATTCATGTTTCCAAAATAAATTTTAAAAAGTCACCATATTAGGATTTTTTATTAGGATTTATTGCAATATTTGACCTCGGTATTTCAAAAACCCTGGTTACGGCCCTGCTTGTAAGCACAAAAAGCATTTGTCTTTAGCATGGAAACTGTGCTGAAATTATAACAAATACTTATGAATGAGGTAAAATGTGTTTGCACTCAAATTAATAATTTATCTGTAAACTGTTTTGCAGCTTTCTTTATTATTTGACCACCTTGCAAAATGTTAGTTTGCTGCTGGTTGTTGAAAATGCTGCCAACACTTCTTTTAAAAGCATCTAATTAAAGCTGTAAATGTCTACAGTATTATTTTATTGTGATATTTAAGAGACAGAAATGTGCCTCTGCAGGCCAGACTCATGCCTAATAACTGTAGGATCTCAAGATGCGACAGCTTTTTAATAAGATGCATGGATAGTGAGTAAAACTGTTATTTTATTCAGCGTCCAACATTTGACTGCGTTCTTAAATTCTTGCGGCTTTTTTGGTCCAAATGTTGATCTCAGCCAGCAGCAGAACTCCTGATCCAAACTAAGTTGAAGGTGTTTCTGGTAATTAAACTGGGAAACACAAAGTCAGACTTTATAGAACTTCAGATATCAGGCCAGCATCTATCCTTTTCTTTAAATAGACCTGGATGATATCTGTTCCACAGCAGTCAGCCATTAGGAGCATGATGTGAATACCAGTGCTCATCGTTTAATCATGGCGTTCCTCAGTGGGTGGGCTGTATTGAACGTACATCATTTAATGGAAATGGGATTCTTCTGTCAGAATCAGAATCAGACATTCTTTAATAATCCCAGAGGAAATTACTTTTGTTATTGCAGCTCCAGATATACAAACATTTTTACGCATATATCTACTAGGGGTGGAAGCGGTTCACAAAATCCACGGTTCGATTCAGTTCCGCACGGTTTTAGGTTTGATTCGGTATATGTTGATTGTGCACCGAAATCCCATAAAATGTTATGAAAATGATCCAAAAAAATAAATGAATTGTAATTATTTTTAATGATCCGTGGAAACCATGGATCATTTCCATATGTTGCTGCTTTGAATTTAATCATCTGGCGCATGCCCTCTATGATCTCAAAAGGGACTCAGAGGGGAGCGGGGCCGGGGAGCCACAGTGGAGGCTGTAGAGTAAGCTTTGCTTTGAGCAGGCGGTCTGGAAGCGCCAGCGGGAAGTTTGCTTGTTCAGAGTATGTAGGGGATTTTGAGGGGTTAGCCTGACCCATGTTGAAGTGGAGTGTTGCTGTTGGCATAAACAAAGCGCGTGTTGCACAATGCTTGCACACTGTAGCACTTTATCCACAACTGTCTTTCCGCCCGTCATGCAGTAAGGGTCACTCCCTAAAATGCAAAGCGGTCCCGCATACAAGCAGACCTATAAAAGTGCTGCTGGCGGCGTCTTCCAACTCCCTGTTCTTTTCCACTCGACGCCATACCCACACAATTCTCCCACAACAACTGATCGTTTTTTCTGCTACACCCGGCGCTACGCGTCTTCTTCTTCTTGTTGTACTACCTGGTGGTTGGCAACCAAATGGCAGTACCGCCCCCTTCTATGCTCTGGAAGCGAAGCGGCTTAGCCTATGAGAAAAAGGAGCAGCGCATAGAACGAACACAACACCTTGAACGAGACGGTCGAACGAGAATGCCGGTTCCGGAGGGTTTTCCATAAACCGTCCCATCCTAATATATACATATACAACAAACCACATAAAATAATACGAATATAAATATTATGTACATACATAACTCTCTCTCTACATATATATATGTAGCCTATATATATATGCATGTATAACTATAAATCCAATAAAGTGATAAAAACAGGATAACTGCATGTTGCTGCAAAGTAACAGTTCAGGAATGTTTAGGGAGAGCGGGAACCATCCGGAGATGTCGCCTCCATCTACAGTAGTAGCCATTCAGAATGTCCCCATTTTCCTTGGCTGGTCCGCTACAATTCCTTTTTAAACATCTAAAATATTCTTTCTGTCATGATTTGTGGAGATTAAGATCTAAAGAGAAGCATAAAAGGGTGGAGTCAGAGTAAAAAGAGGGGGGTCACTCCCATAGCTGGAAGTTAGAGGGGATTTGGCTGGGAGTTGCAGGGAAGTGGGCTTCCATTCGGCCGGTATTTAACTGGGAAGGACTATTTTTAATGGCTCCTACTGTAAGGAGGAACTAACACTTAGATCCTTCCATAAATCCATGTTTGTAGTTGACTGGAGGATTCATCCCACTCTGTCTCTCTGGATTTATTCCTGCCTAGTCAGCAGCAGGCCAGGCAACCATAATTTGTGCCTTCGGGACCAATGCCGCCGTGTGGAAGCCTCTCGTCTCACAGCGAGGACTTCTCTGCTGCTCCCCGAAGACTGGAAGGGCCTCTGCAGCTGCGCTTCAACGCGGATTTCCTCTTAAAGCTTCCAAATGTTTCTCTCCAGCCTCATCGCTGAAGAGGTTTTTAATCAGGAGAAACTGACTCTGTTGTGTGATCAGTTATCCCCCTCCGCTTACCGAAAGTAAAATGCACTTCAGGCATCCTCAGCCTTTGAAGAATGTTTCCCTGTTGTTAAGTCCAAAAACCTTCAAGTTTGGTGCAAATCGGCCCCTGAGAGTCACCGGGTCAGTACACAGGCAGCAGAACATGAGTTTTTAACGAGCTCACTGCAGATGCAGCGTGGAAGTCATGCCCCCCAGAGGATTTGTTAAAAATGCTGACTTTTACCCTCAGACTGAGCGGCTGCTGCGTTTTTCGGTCAGAACGACGTGTTTGGATTTTACCTGATCTTTCTGTTCACCGTCCTGCAGATTATTCCTCCGCGGCGCCTCAGAGCGCCCTCATGTTAAACTGCTTCAGCCCTGTTATCCTCAGCAGCCTTCTGAGAGGCCGAAAAGTGTCAGCAGCGACCAAAAGCAACAAAATTAAATGTCACAAAGTTTCACATTCTGCAAATGAGTGTGATCTTCCTCAGATGACCTCATCAACACCCCGTCAACAGAGAAATTTAATTGGTTTAGCAAATCTGTGCTTTTAACCTCGTGGTGCTGAGAGAGACGGATCAGAAAATGGATATTTTGATGGCTAAATAAAACCTGACGTGCCACAGCTAAATGATGGCGGCCGCCTCACTGCTCCATGTCATCTATTTATTTTGAAGAAATCAGCTTCAGCAGGACGATGTTTGATGCAGATGTTGATTGGATATGAACATGAAGCCATTTTTTTTCACAGGAACAAACTGAATCTCTATTCCTCTGTTTCCTTTGCTCAAACACTCACCTCCATCTTTCATGGTTTCTGACACTTAAAGATAGGACAGAGTATTATTGCCAGGCTAGAGATTTTTTTTCTTCTATTTCGAGAATTAAGTCATTAGATTAGGAGAAAGAAATCAAAAAATTACAAGAATAAAGTCCTAAAATTACAAAAATAATCTTGTATTTTATGACAACTCCTACAAGAAGCTCTTTCTTCCCTAAAATGAGGAATGTTGAGCATCATGTGAAGTTATACTTTAGCATTGTTTGACAATTAAGGAAATCTTTTAGCAGCAGCATCAAACTGGGCAGGATGTCAAAGTGGACTCTGGTTGCTGATTGGTGGAGCTGGTCAGCCGTCATCTGCTGGGCGGAGCTCCAAGCTTTCTTTCTGAAATCGGTTGTTGAATGATGACTTCATTCTTTTAATATTACGACTTTATTCTCTTAATGTTGCGACTTTATTCTCGAAATGGAAGAAAAAAAAATACTATTATACTCCGTTATAAAGAAAACTACTTAAAAAAAGTTGAGAAATCCCCTCAAATCGCTATGATTTATTCTGTTGAAGCCATGATGTATGTGACTGAGGAAATAAAGGATTTTCTCCCTGGTGAAAATAAGAGATGTTCCTCATATCTACAGGCTGTTTCTGTGCAGAGAAACAAAGATGTTTGTAAGAGAAAACGTTTACATTACAGTTTTTTCTTTTAAAAGTCTCTTTGTTTTCTTTCTCAAAATATCTGAAAAAATATTTAAAAAATGAAATTTAGAATAAAAGTGAGGATAATAAAACCTTAGCAGAAAAAACATCTAACAACCGTTTTTTTTTTAATCAGAAGTATAGAAAGGAAAGAAGATAACCTTTATGGGCAGAAAACTAACCTGGAATTACTTAGAGTGGATCTATATGTGCGAAACGTGAAATTAAATGTATCAGTCTGAAACTTAATATCTCTAAATTGAAAGTGCATTTAATAATATAAAAACAAATTAATTTGCTTTCAAACTGTATTTTTTGCATTAAAAAATAAATGAGACTAATTTAATTTTCAGTTTAGCAATCAAAATTTAAAAACTTATTTTATTCCTGCCACACATAAGAGATTAAATAAGAGAGAATCTAATGTTCATCTGGTAAAACTTTTGGCTGTTTTAAAATCAATTGATCGTTATCTATACCTAAAACTAATACGTTTGCAGTTATTTAATAAATTAAGTAAAAAAACAACATATTATTTAGGTCGCGTTGTACTGAGTCTGGGAGCAGTCATTTTTGCCCAAAAAAAGTAGCCCCTCCCTTCTGCTGAACCTTCGACGGTGGCGTCGCGGTCGCGGTAACCCTAAGCGCCATTCTCCCAGTTTTACAAGCTAAATCAATGTAAGTTTCACTAGACACATCTGCAATCAACAAGGACTATTGAAGATTTCCAGAGGACTTCACCATTGAAATTCATCAGTAGCTATAGTGAAACTGACAATGCCCAAGAGGATGGCAGCTGGATGTTGGAATTCTCATAAGTCTAAACATAGATTTGTCTCGTGTTACAGCAGGTTTAAAATAAGATTGAGGTCACTGACTTGTACAAACAGAATGGCTCATAATTTGCCGATTCTAAAAACTCTTCATAGGCTCCATAGCCTTTATAACCCTTCAGGGTTCCGTCTCTACTTTATTGTCTTAATGTGTATATATGACCCCTCTAATAGTCTGAGCTCTCAGGACCAAGAACCTGTTCATGGTTAATCGTATTCGTTAAATCTAAAAGGGGACCTGCTCTATTTTAGGCGGTGGCGCCGGCGCTCTGGAACAGGTCTTCCTCTTTCTTTCCACTTATTCTATTCTGTTGATGTTTAAAATAGCGATCTTAAAACGGATAAGATTAGAAAGCATTTGAATTCTAGTAGAATAAGGCTTGTATTTATGACCAATGTGGCTTTTGTGACTATAAAGCTATAATTAGTTGTATATTACTTTTGCTGATTATTATATTGTAGCTCAGTGACAGTGAGGGAAGCTCTATACCATCAACATTATCTACTTATTTACAAGAGATGAGGTAAAAGAGTTCAGGGAAGTTACTGGACACAGAGACAGAAAAAGACCAGGATGAGGGAGGAAGCAGATGGGTGAGGGAGAGCAGTACATGGGTGAGGGAGAGCAGATGGATGAGGGAAAACATAGGAGATGTGAGCCGATGAAAAGAAGCACGCCAGTCCACCTTTTCTGATTCCTGGTGTGATCTTTTTGGTCATTGCAAACTCAATGCGAAGAGGGGAATGTTACAAATTAAAGTCTGGCTTCAGATCAACATGCGTGTATTTATTAATGCCAAGAATTTGGAAGACTGTTGACTCTTCAGCAACTCCCTCACACCATGCTTGTAGCACAGTGGAGAGGAAAACTCCCTTGAACAAGAAGAAACCTCCAGCAGAACTAATGCATTGGTGGTGATTTCAATGAATTTAGTGTTAGTCAGTAAAAAAAAAAAAAAATTTCATCATGGACACTGAGTCTAGTAGCATCACATTTTTGAAAAAGATGGATAATTACCAGTAAAGCATTTATTCACATGGAAATTACTCTGAATTAAAACACTGATCATTTATTGAACAGGATAATTAGATATTATGCACTTGAAATAAGACAATGCAATTGTTTTTTCTTATTTTAAAGTGGAAGTTTTCTTGTTCCATTGAAAAAATGTTTCATTTACCTCCTCAATCAAAGATCATTTTTCAGTGTGTGAGAAGATCTGGAAATAACAGAAAGACAGATTCCCGTCAGCATTAAAGGAAAACCTTCCCTGCAAAGAAGAGTCTCCAGAACATTTTCCCAGGCTTCAGAGAACCTCTAGCATGCAGATCTGCTGCAGCATTATTGGAACAGATGCTACTGAAACCAGCTGCTTTCAGAAGCTCTCAAACCGTCCAGGAAAGCTTTTGATATGCAAACATAGATCAGTTTCAGAGCGTCTGCAGCTAGAGGGATGGGCCGGTCATAGACGGCTTCAGCCGGCGCCGAGTCGCTCCTGTTTATCGGGCGTGAGGCCGAGGAAGGAAGCTTTGTCTCACATGTTTGGGGTTTTATCATCTCTGCTCATGTTCTGTGAAATGCAGCCGTTTCTGCAGAGAGAGTGAAGCAAACTGGTGTCACACACAGCAGCTTCAGGAAACCTTTAGTTGTTTTTATGCCTGTCAGGATTCATGTCAGTGTTTCTTATCAAAGATGAACGAGCAGAAATGTGTCCAGTTAAGATCCTGTCAAGCAGAGCATATATGACTCCGCCTTATTTCATCCTGCTCCCCCTGTGCCTCATCATCTTCATTCTTCCTTCTTTTCCTGCTCTGAGCTGACAGCCTTTCTCCAGGATTATCGACTCCGACCTTCTTCATTCGTGACATCTTCCAAGCAGATATAAAACGAGCAGAAATTAAGTCAAAGAATTTACACAGAGCTGAGGTCACCTTCAGGATGTGTTGACTTTCAGCGGATCTGTGTCTTCTGTAAGGTTCTCCCTTCAGGTCCTCGGCTCAAACAGTTCATGTCCGATTGTTTCTGTTGCTTAAAGGTATAGTGGAGGATTTTCATGGATTTTTGAAAAGACCTGCCCTCTCCACTTTTTAACAAAAATGCACAACCACGTGTGAGGGCTTGCACGAGTCCATTTCTCCTTGTGAACGCTCTGTTTAAAAGCAGCTGTTTAAGTCGCTCATACAAGCTTACTTTCCAAAAGATTTGCAATTTTTCCACTAAGTCAGACTCACCAGCTGTAAGTGAAAATGGGGACGAGGGCGTAGGAGGGCCTTAAGTAAACATATCACCAGAATGATTGACAGTTAGGAGGACACCTTATTTAGATGAGTGGTGAACTGGTCCAACCATGGGCAAACTTCTTTCAGTCTTTGCTTTAACTATAGACCTTAGATGACCAAGCCAAGCTTCAACGTTTTTCTTAAAGAACTTTGTTTGTATTTTCAATCACTTAAATTTATGAAAAAGAAAATTTGTTTAAAATTATACACTTTTGTAAATGACCGTAAACTCAATGTAAACCCCTAGCTATTATTATTTTATGTTTATTTTATTTATTTGTTTGTTTATTTCCCTTTTTTTTTTATTTTTAGCTTCTATGTCTCATTTTTCTTAAAGTTATAATGTCACCAACTGTTGTATATCTGTGCTTGATGTTTGATTTATTCTGTAATGTTACATGGAATTGCCAATAAAGCATAATAAAAAAAAAATAAAAACTATAGACCTTAGATTATGAAGCAATTAATATGAATAAATACTGAAATAAGCAATTTAGGTTAAAACATTTAAACACAAACTACTTTCATTTAAGATATTTTATCTTAGACATGAATTCATGCTCCTTTACTTACTTTTCATTCCCCTGTAGATTCTCTCTACTCGCGTGTGGATAAATCTGTTTCTGTGCGTCAACTTCTGTCAGTTTGAGGGAGGAACCAATTGACAGAGTAAACTACCTGTGATTGACTGATTTTCAGGAAACACCCCCCCATTTGAAAAAGTACTGTTTTATTCCTGGTGGTAATGTTAGCAAAACCTCTTCAGTCTAATTGCTGTTCCCTCTTAGTACAACTCTGACTTCACCCCCCCCGTCCGTATTTGACATTTATGCACTATTTTTGCACGCCACGTATCACTTTACTTTGATTTATTCACTTTAATTGGACTTTTCACTTTATTTGGATTTAGTTTTTACATATACATAGATATACGTACAGATATATGTACAGAAGAGCAATATGTGTATATATATTTTTCTCTTTTATTCTTATTTTTTATCTTTATTATATTGTATAGTTGGATGTGTGTGTATATATCATGTAAAACTGTAACTAGAGCGTGTAACAAAAGTAATTTCCCCTCTGGGATTATTAAAGTATTTCTGATTCTGATATCTGTTAACTGATGATTTTATAAACATATTGTTTTGAAAACTAAAAAAGAATAGACAAATTTAAAGAGGGAAAATTAGGGTCATATTCAGAATTCAAAGCTTTCTGAAAGTACTTTAAATATGAAATTAATACATACTGTTCAAATAAAATTACATAACAGCATGTTTTTAATTCAAAGTAATTTTATCTGAATGTGTGCTTTACTGGAGGCATCCATGTTTGTGTCAAAACACTACTGCCACCTACTGGTTTGTGGCGTCACGGTCTTGATTATGTCGGCTGTTGATCAGGTCCCAGTGCTGTATCTGGTTTGTTTGCACCATTATTGTCACAACGCGCTATTATCCAAGTCATCTTGAAAACATTCTTCTTCTTCAAATGTTGGCTACATATATACGTGTTTTTCTCTGGCCAGAAGTTCGATGGCAAATCCTCCCTCATCAAGTTGGCGATCTCTGTACTCCTCATAAACTGAGATTAAACAGCTGCAGTAAAAGATGGATTCATTACAACCTTTTTTTTTTTACCGCAGAGGCCAATAAACGTGGAAGTGGAATAGAAGTTCGATGGCAAATCCTCCCTCTTCAAGTTTGCGATCCAACGACAAACCCGTCTACGGAGGATGACTCATTTACAACTTTTGACATTTCTGGAGAAACTCACGCAAACTAATTGATTATTTTAAAATGACCACCTCACAGAGTTACTTTAACTCTGATACTTTAGATGAGTTAACTCTCTCATAGTTAATTAGACTAAACAATCTTTGAATTAACGCTGTCATTTAACATAAAATGCCAATATTAGATTTTGCATAGGAAAATACATTTACATGGAACTTATAGATACTAAAACGTTGCCAATGAAATATCTGTCCTCCAAATATGACAGCCTCATTGTGTTTTAGGGTTAGGCAAGGAGCAAAAGGCAAGGCAAATTTTATTTGTATAGCACAATTTAGTACAAAAGACAATGCAAAGTGCTTTACATGAATAAAATACAGGAAGATAAAACAGAATCAAAGCAAGTAGGAAAAAAAGAAGAAATGAATAATTTAAAAGTAAACAAAAAAGAATATTAAAAACAGTTGGGTTAGCATTTGATCAAAAATTTCTCTTTGGGCAGTTGACAATTCCCCAGAACCTTGCCTTTTGTTCTACTACCCATAGAACTGCAAAACCTTTCCCATTATCTACAGGTAATTTAACTCTGCCCGATACACACCAATCCTATGGTGCCAACCTGGATAACTGGGGGGGATCCCACTCTAGATTACCAACATCTCAGTAAAATTAAATGCCTTCTGGTGGCACCTACAACCTTCCACTCAGTCTTAGAGAGCCTCACGTTCTATGCCAGGTCTTTTTGGTTCACAGGTGGAAAAAAAACCTGAACTGCCTTTCTGCTCCCCAAAAGAAAAGTTATCTTTTATTTTGTATGTATATTCTTTATTATTATACTAATGGTAATGCTTTTGAAATTATTCATTTAAAGAAAATATGTTTTAGTTGAACTGTTTAACTAGAACAGTGGAAGGCAATCCCTAAACAAATGTGTTTTTGAGTCTTGATTTAAAGGAACTCAGGCTTTCCGCACTTTTACAGTTTTCTGGAAGTTTGTTCCAGATAAGTGGAGCATAGGAACCTAAATGCTTGCTTCTCCATGTTTAGTTCTGGTTCTAGGTATGCAGAGCAGGATGGAGCCAGAAGACCTGAGTGGTCTGGAGGGTTGATACACTGATAGTAAGTCTGTGATGTATTTAGGTGCTAAGCCATTCAGAGATTTATAGACTAATAGGAAGTATTTTAAAGTCTATTCTCTGAGATACAGGGAGCCAGTGGAAGAACTTTAGGCCTGGGGTGATGTGCTCTACTTTCTTAGTCTTGGTGAGGACACGAGGGCAGCAGCGTTCTGGATCAGCTGCAGCTGTCTGATCCGCACTTTTAGCTTCCAGACCTGTGAAAACTTACCGTTGCAGTAATCAATTAGAGCTAAAACTAAATGCATGGATTAGTTTTTCCAGATCATGCTGAGATATTAGTCCTTTAATCCTGGAAATGTTCTTCAGGTGATAGAAAGCCGACCTTGTAATTGTCTTTAAATGCTTTTTGGAGGTTCAAGTCTGAATCCAGCACTACACCTAGATTTCGGGCCTGATCAGTGGTTACTAGCTGACTTTAGATCTCTCCTCTATTGGTCCAAAGATTACATTACTTCAGTTTTGTTTTTATTCAGTTGGAAAAAATTGTATAACATCAGGCATTGATTTCTTCTAAGCATTTCCTCAGTGAATTGGTTCATAGTCACCTGATGACATGGTGATGTAAAAGCTTGTCAGTATGCGTCTTGCATAGTTATGGTGGCTGATGTTGTTGTTTTTTAGAGGCAGAGGGAGCATGTAGATATTGAATAGGAGGGACATCAAATATATGGGGAACCCCACATGTGATTTTGTCATCTCTGATGTAAGTTGCCTACTGACACAAAAAGTCCCTGTCCTTTTAAGTAGAGTTTAAACCAGTTGAGAGCTGTACCAGAGAGGCCGACCAGTTCTTTTTCAGAAGTGGTGATAGTATCGAATGCTGCACTGAGGCCCAATAGTACCAGCACTGTGGTTCTTCCGCGGTCTGTATTTATTACGGATGTCATTAAACACCTTGATAAGGGCAGTGTCTGTACTGTGGTGAGCACGGAAACCTGACTGGAACGTCAAGCGGCTGGTCATATCTAAGAAGTGTTTAACTGTTGAAACACTGCTTTTCAATAATCTTACTGTCTAAAGGGGAGGTTTGATATGGGCCTGTAGTTCTGGAGTAGTAGTTTGTCTAAACTGTTCTTTTTCAGCAGTGGTTTGATATTTGCTGTTTTTAAATGTCCCCTAATCTATTAATTTAAGTGTTAAGTGTAAAATCTCGGCTTTCATAAGTTTCATTTTTCCTGATTTAATAATAATTTGTTTCCATCAAACATTTTCTTCTTTCTCTTGTTGTTTCTTAACCAGCTGTGTTATGTTGTCTTGCCCAGAATAATTTAAGGTAGTATCATCCACAAACAAAATACATTTAAACAGTTTGGACACATAAAGAAAATCATTTATATACAGAATAAACAGTTAAGGCAAAAGGAAAAATCCCTGGGGTATTCCATACTTGTAATTATGATTTTACTTTATGTTTGCGTATATATAGGCACCAGTGGGGCAGTGGATGGCACTACTGCCTTGCATCAAAAAGGTTCTGGGTTCAATTCCCAGCCCGGGGTCTTTCTGCATGGAGTTTGCATGTTCTCCCTGAGCATGCGTGGGTTCTCTCCGGGTACTCCGGCTTTCTCTCACAGTCCAAAAACATGACTGTGAATTTGCTTCTCTAAATCCTCCTTAGGTGTGTGTGTGAATGGTTGTCCCTGTGATGGAGGGTGGACCCCGCCTCTTGGCTGGAGATAGACACCAGCATCCCTCGTGACCCCAGTAGGGATTGCTTTTATTTTGACTGACTAAAATAACTGGAAAAGATAAAAAAATCTTTCTAGAACTGAAAAGAAGTTAGTAAATAAGTAAATCGGCATCCTTGACTTGTCCCTAAAGCTGCAGCCGCTTTTTGTGTTTTTATTCAGACTGATTAAAACTCATTAAAAGCCTAAAACAAGTTCCAGACTCCCCAGAACTTCAGTTTCTGTTTTTATAATCTTTATAATCTTCTCTCACCCCTCTGGTTCTGCCTATCCAGGTCCAACTGTTTCGAGGTTTTTGCCCTGAATGGAACCATCACCAATATTCTTCAGTTTTGCACTGCGGCTGAAAGCATTGACTGGCTCCAAGCAATATCTACAAACATCAACAACTTGACGCAGGAGAACGTAAGTCCAAGCCAAAAGAGATCTGCAAAACAGCGACACATCGGCCGGCCCATATTTGCATGTTTTTTCCTTGTCTCGGTATCAGCTGAAACGTGCCTGCGTTAGCTGCATCCCAAAAAAAAGTAAAAAATAATCCACTGTACTTTATTTCCAAGTTTGAAGACGTTTCTCCTCCCATCCAGGAAGCTTTTTCTATTCAAATGTCATAAATAGCATTTAGTTTAATGTTTTATATAGTAGCCCAAAAAAGCCTTGTTTCTGTTTTAGAAAACATGCAAATAGAAACGCATGAGCGGGTCCACCCAGCACGGAATGGGGAACCGTTTAGCTTCTCTTTGTTAGCCTGCAATGCCCCATACCTATCTGGTTGCATTTAGTGTTGCACTGATACCAGTATGGGGCGGGGCCCTGATCCAGCACTATAATGGTGGCATCGGTATCGGAGAGTACCAACAAATAGGGCCGATACCATTTTGAGAGCCAAAAGTTTCTTCAACTATTGTCACCCATTCCAGTAAGGCAATAAAGGTTCTACTAGTTTTCTACTGGATTCACTTTCCTGCTTCACAAAGGTAGGCAGCAGCTTGACAAAGCCATGATGGCAATTAGTTTACACCCTAGTAGTATGCAGTTCTTCATATAAACACACACACATCAATTTCAAACAGATGGTATCGGCCAATACTGCACAGCCAGGTATCGGGGCCAAAAAATTACAATTTTTGGTGTCAGAGACTTTATTGTTTAGGAATCCCTGAGTTGGACTAATGTCATGGTAATCAGTATCGTCATCGACCTAAATTCAATTAATTCAGTTTATTTCTATAGCTCAATTCACAATTCATGCGATCTCAAGGCACAGCTTCACCAAAGATCATCCCAGTCAGATTGATTTAAGTTTTTTCCATCTAAAAAGGGAAAAGTTGGGTGCGCCGACTCATTGGACTCTTCAGCAATCCCTCATACTAAGCATGCTTGTGGCTTACCAGTGGAAAGGGAGGAAAACTCCCTTTGAACAGGAAGAAAACTCCAGCAGAACCAGGCTCAGTGTGAGCCGGCCATCTGCTGAGGCCGACTGGGGTTCAAGCAGACAGAAGCAGACATAGAAAAAGTAACTGTCTACCAGCTCCACAGGCGGCCTCGTCCAGGAAACACACAGCCAGCTAATAAATAAAACCAGCATTGGTCGATCTGTACTGCAGTTCGCTTCTAGTAGATTTAGACTCTTTATGTCTGAGTTCTCCTGGTGACACAGACTCCGTCTTCAAACTTCTGTTACTGTTGTATTAAATCAGCCGGAGGTTAAAGATTGAGAGCAGGATCTGCTCTGCTGTTGTGTGTTTTTGCGGTGCGTTAACGAGGCTTTGATGGATCTGTGGGTGACGAGCACACTTTGATTCCCGGTGGCACCTGACAGAAAGAAGTCCTCCTTCGTTTCTAATTAATGACTGCTAAGTGCTCCTTCCAAATGTGCTCTCCTCGCCCTCATTTCCTCCTTTTCACTTTGATTATGGCGCTGATGATGCAAAGTGTTTTTGGTGAGGATGCAGTCTACTGTATTTCTCTGCACAGCTGCCTTATTTTAAAGAAAGGGGGATTAATTCAGGGCTTCATTGCCTAATTACTGCCACGATGATTGCTGAACGGCCAATCAGGATCTAATTGTCCTGCTGCTACGGGAACAAGTAGAACTCTGGTTATTAAGGATCTGCAACCGTTAGATGGAGCCTCTGGTTGGTGCTGAGACTCTGAACGAAGCTGCTTCTAGTCTGGCATGAATGAACTGAGCAGTTTGTTGCTTTTCCGAGTGAAAAGGAGAAATCTGAAGATCAGCATCACGGAGAGTGAAACCATAATAACAGAAGCAGAACCCATCTCTGGTATCAGAGGAGAATCAGAGCAAATGCAGCTCACTTTGGTCTGAACTGTTGTCTGGGGTGAAGAAGAGATTTATTGTTATAATTATTATTATTCAGGTAAACAAGGAGCAGTGTCAGAGCTAAGCTTTTTAAACAGGGATGGCAAGCTATCATTTGGGGGGTGAATATATATAAAGGGTATACTCTGAGGAAATTATGAAATGTAGATAAGTCATTTTCTTACTTAAAATTAGTGCATTTGTTCTTGGATTGAGGAGGTAAAAGAGACATTTTGACAGTGGAACAAGAAAATGTACACTTTTCACTGCATTGTCTTATTTCAAGTGCATATTATCTAATTATCCTATTTTAAGAGTAAAAATGCTCATTCCATTCGCAAACTATCTCATTTACCTACTCAAATTAAGGGTAAATGCGCTTAATTTAAGAAATTTGTACTTATTTGTAGATAATGTTTCCTGTGTACAGCAAAAATAGAAATAGCTGGCGCACTCAAGTGTGTTCCGCCTGGACTAATCAAATCCAGTAATAAAAAAAAAACTTGAAATGAATTTGGAACTGTCAAAACAAGGCAGGACAAGCAGTTGTTCCACATTTAGAATGGGTGATAGAATGATGTCTATAGGGTATCTGGTCCTTAAGGTCTCTGAATAGGCTGTGTAACATTAGGTTGGGCTTTCCGAAATGGCATAGGTTAGCTGGTCTATGAGCCCTAATGCAGCCTGGTTAAAAGCCCTAGAAATTGGCGACAGGTTTCTTCCTTTTATGGTATGATCATGAATATTTAGGTGAGCTGTGCTCTGATTGGTTGGTTTACAACGAGCGAAGCGCCGCTGAACAAAGCGCGCATCAAACGCAGCAAAAGCACTCACTCCGCACACTAGAAACATCAGATTGTTGATATGGTAGGTAGGGGACCAAAAGTCCTCTGCTTTCGGACATGTCCTAATTCTTTCAGACCTTAAAAAACATCCGGGGAATTTCAAAATCATCCGTGATTTTGGTCGACTACAGTGCAGCACGTAGTAGAAACACACCAGGCACACGAAAGTCAGCAAACCAATATCTATTTTGGCTGACCCACACAGAAAGTGAACAAATACAGAAATGAACAGATGTAGCAGTTATTTAAAATGGAAAATAAACAGAAATTAATCTTCAACAGTTTAATAACCTTGTGTTTAAACCAGATTTCAATCACTGAACATTTCAGTGATCCTGATATCTTATATTTCAAACACTTTCATAACTGGACGTGTCTCTTTGTGTTTTCTGTTGCAGATAAAAATGTTGAACAGTTCCTGCTCTTCAGAGGACCAGGTAAGCCACCATGAAGTTATCCTCTTAATGTGAATCTGATTGGATGAAGGCCAAGCGGGGCTATCCAATGAGATCACTGCTTACCACCTGGGCTGAAATCAGAAACCAAGCACTTTTTTATATTTCTACATTATTTTATATTTAGATTATAAAGTTTATTCATTTAATACTTGATACAGAAATAGTAAACAGATGGTGGTTAGTAACTAATTATGCTAAACTTTTAACAACACATATACTTTAACTTTTTTTTCCTGCTCAAAACTTTTCACTTTATATAGTAACAAAATGCCAATACTTATGTGACCGATCCAGGAGTAGTTGCTAACTGACTGACTAAACTGTGTTTAAAAACATATCTGTCAACATGATGCATCTGCTAAAAAAATGTCTCATCTTTTGCGGTTTATTATTAAAATGATCAAGAATTTTGGAGCATCCTAAATGGAATAGAAACCGTTGCATTTTTATTTTAATTTTCTCGTTGTGTCATCGCTTCCCTCTCAGTTATCACTCAACTTATCTCAATTAAAGTTAATTTCAACTCTTAGTTTATTTCCTATTTTTACTGTACTTATTGTTTATAAATTATAATTTAAAATCCTAGTCCACAAGCATCCTCATTCACAATTACCGCTAAATTTTATGTCTTAATATTATTTATTGGCTGCATCTAAAACATATCAAAGATATTTTCAATTTAAACATAGAAATGAAATAATAGAATATAACCTACAATAACTTCAATGATATCGTTGTACTAGGTCATCAAATCAATTCAGTTTAGTTCAGGGGTAACCAATTAAAAACCAGCGGGGTTTGAATAAAGAAAATCAGCAGCTAGTAAAGGTCTTGGGACATTTTTTAATTGTAAGCTGTTACTTTAAAACAGAATTTAACAGTGAAATAAATGAGGTTTTTATGCATCTATGTTATATACACAGAATCTTTAAAAAATAAAATAGAAAAAAAAATCGGCAAAGTTTTTCGATTTAGTAAAAAATATTTTAGTAGTAAGAGAACGACAATTGTACAATTGTTTTTTCTTTTTTTCTGTCTTAATGTTGGCAGTGGGCTTTTAGGCTGCCCTGCAAGGCTTTAAACCTGGGTTTGAATGGAGACTAAGCCATTCTCAAAAAGCACATATCAAAAGATTGCTCATTTACCCAACACTGCTCCCAGGGCGCCGTGGCAATGGCAGCCCACTGCTCTCTAAGGGGATGGGTCAAATACACAGGGTAATTTCTCCAGTGTTAGATCAATAAAGGTCAATTATTCTTATTATCCAATAATAATGGAACAAAATTTACCTCACATATAAACTGTTGCAGACATAATGACAATAGACAATACACCAATGTTGCTTTAGTTTTGCACACTCCACCGAGTATTGGAGGCAAACATTTCGATCCTGCAGCAGCTGTTATTTTGTTTTCTGAATGCTGTGAGTGAGAGAGATGGAGATCAGTCAGTCAGCCTGTTAAACGTGATGCACTTCAGAAAAACAATGGAAACTCTGACCTGATGCTCCTCTGTCCCTGCAAGGCTACATCAACTAAACCTGATTCTTTCTAATCACCTCAAAGCTGCTTCATCAGTAGTTCCTGTCTGATTATGACGTCTGGCTCGGTTTGTTTTCTTAACATTGTGTGTTTATATTTGATGAAGTAACATTTTTCACTTGTATTTTCTGCAGATTATTCACATGGGCTGGACATGTGAAACTCCAGAGGGCAGCACCACATGTCGGAGTTCAGTCTTCAGGTTCCTGGCACTGAGAGGACCATATTTCTATATCTTCAAAACTCCCCCGGTACGGTCTTTACTGTCAGATTATCTACACTGTAAAAACTGATCCAAAGATAAAATATTCTTAAGACAAGTCCTTAAAGGAATAGTACACCCAAAACATGATTAGCCTTCATTTTTCTACTCAGAACCATGAAGACCAACACTCTGGAGAACTTTTTGATATCCCAGTGCATCTTGGCCAGTCTGGGAGGCTTCTTGCTGTCTGCTGACATTCAACCAATCTGGAAACCCATGGTGCCCGTTGAAGTAAGGTCCATAAAGTCTTGGGAAGGGGTGAAAATACTGGTCATACTGCTCGTCAACATTCCAAGTGTCCTGAGTGGGTGGCATCCAGAATTTACTTTCGAAAACGAAGCCATTTTAGAATGTTTTTTAGACCATAAACAGTAGTGTATACGATTTCATAAAGCACGTTTCTTCTTGTAACGCTACGGAAGCCGACAGATAAACCAGATGAAAGTCACGCAATCAGCGTCACTCTGCCAATAATGCAAACATGAAGCTACTCAATGCTGTTTACCAGTGCGAAAAAGAAGAAACAACGAAAAGAGCAAAACATCTGAGGACTTCAGTGTTGAGGAAGAGCATAGGACTGCTGCCCGAGCAGAACTCAGCACTTTCATCTGGCTTGGTCTGCGGTTTCCGTGTGGAGCTGGTGAGCGGCGATGCCACCTGTTATAAAAGCGATACGCTTGTAAGTTTCGGCCATATGCAATTACTTGCTTCGGGCACGCAGGCCGACGGGCGGCATGAACGCGACGTTTCATCGGACACATGAACGCTTTACCGGCGGCTCCATTATTTTGATGTCGGCGAACGGCTTATGCGGTATCCGTACTCCCGAACTGTCGCCGCTTTCCCGCTCGAACGGCAAAATGAAGGCTATCTCGACACCGGAGTCAACCTCGTTGGTACTGGCCGGATAGATGATAATCTGCCAATAGAATCAGCATTTATATCCTTAAAATAAGATTCGAATTTGAAAATAAAGTTTGAAAAAAATAAAGGCAGTTCAAAAAAGTAACTTTAAAAATGCTGGTGAAGATTCTCAGTCATCCAGGTTAATAGTCATGAGGGGGGACTCAGGTTTCAGCTTTCTAAAACCTACAATACAAGCGATTGAGTTCCTTCCCGCTATCACCGCAGCCCCAACCCCTTTACAGGGGAACAGAAGACCTCGCCTGTTCAGCCAGGCCAGCAATTCCCTTTAAAGACCCCCCTTTCAGAGACATAGACAGGTATGGGGCTAACAAAAGAAGCCAAACGACCCCCATTCCAAAGGGTTGGACCCGTTCATCTGTTTCAGTTTGCATGTTTCTAAACTAAAACAAGGCTTTGTTGGGCTACTGGATAAAACCTGGAACTCAACACTATTTCTGACATTTTGAATTGAAAAGGCTTCCTGGATGGAAGAGAAACGTCTTTAAACTGGAAACAAAGTCTAGTGGACTTTGGAGTAATTTTTTGGAGAAACTTTGAAAAACTTCTTAATATAAAAAAAAGGTTTTGAGGTTAACGTTTACATTTTCTCAGATTTAAAAATTTCCGATATTTATATATCCATTTTAGAATTTTCAAAATGATCTTCATCTGGCCATTAGTAGTTTTATTGGTCAACATCAAAAGTTTGGATTTGGCCAGAAGTAAAGAGAATAAGATCAGATGGAGTTTGAAAAAAAAAAAAAATTATAATTTGTCAAATTTAATCTGAAAAATAAAAATCTGGAAAAAAAAGTAATCAGATATCAGACATGTAGTTTCTTTTCTAGATTGACTGTTTTCTTTGATAACAAAACATGCTCTTAGCAAATATAAGGGAACAAACTTCCCTCCATAACAAAATATTTTATCTAATACACTTTAAAGGAGAAGTGCGGTCAGCAAGGAATAATCAATGGATCATTATTTATAGATGAAACTAATAAGTTTGAAGTGATTTGATGAATTTAGCGTTAATCAATAAAAAAATTAACAAAATAATTTTAGTGGCGATCACTGAGTCTGGGAGCGGCCATTTTTGCCCAAATATATTAACCCCTCCCCTCCTGCCATCTTCCAGCAGTGACGTCACGGTGCGGTAAGCCTAGCGCCATCCTCCCAGCTTTACAAGCTAAATCAATGGGAACTACTAGACACATCTGCAATCAGCAACAATTATTGAAGATTTCCAGAGGACTTCACCATTGAAATTCACCAGAGCTATAGTGAAAACTGACAATGCCCACGTGCATGGCAGCTGGATGTTGGAATACATCGGTAAAAGTGAAAAAAAAAAGAGTTATTCCACCTTTCTGATTCCTGATCCTCCTGTGTGTGACGGGTTGGAGGGGTGCGTTGGATCGGCCAACTTCAAGAGGGGAGGATTTGCCATCGAACTTCTAGCCAGAGAAAAAACCGCGTAATATGTAGCCAACATTTGGAAGAAGAATGTTTTCAAGATGACTTGGATAATAGCGCCGTTGTGACAAACACCAGATACAACCTTTATTTCAAGAAAAATAAACTTGACTTATATTTCCGTTGTTGCAGCAAATTCTTCTCCTTTATTGTATTTATTGTAAAATAAACTGATTTTCATTTGCTTTTTTGCCAAATGTTTAAAAATGTGGTTGTTCACTTGGAATTTGTGTTTTTAAGTAAAATCGTGTTGATTTTATGCTGCTGTCCATCAGTCAGTGTCTATCTGCTTGTTTTTTGCCTGAATGTAAGACTAGTTGGCAGCACGTTAGCCAACACCGCATGATCCTCTTCTAATTTAATGACAGGCGGCAGCCATGCGGCATCTGCTTATTGTTTTGTCCTTGTAGCGACGAGGACCGACTGTGCAGCTGCAGTGAAAGCTGCTGCTGAGTATTTTCATTTTGGCCCAGTGTTAACGGACATGTCAGCGCGCACGGCTCCAGGTTCTGCTCTTGTTTTATTCTCGAGTGGGTTGGCCTCAGTTTTAATTGGACTCAGGCAGGAATCTGCCTTGTCTGTCTTTCACTCAAACCAATTTTGTTTTTTCTGCAATGTGTTGAAGCTTAACAGTGACGATGCAACATCCAGATTTCTGCATCACAGTCTGCAGAAAACTGGCATTCTCTTCTCATTTTGATAACTGAGAACTTACAGCAACTTTAACTCCACATACATACACGGATAGGTAGGCAACCTCTAGTTAAATTCAATTGCAATTCAGTTTATTTCAGTTTATTTATAGCAATCCATCACAACACGCCATCTCAGGTCACTTTCCAGTTCACCAGATCATCCAGTCAGGCTGATTCAAAGTTTTTTTCTATGAAAACCAGCTGATTGCATCACTCATTGACTCATCTCCAGCAATCCCTCAGACCAAGCATGCTTGCAGCAGACAGTGGAGAGGAAAACCTTTGAACAGGAAGAAAACCTCCAGTGAACCACAGGCTCAGTGTGAGCGGCCATCTGCTGAGGATGGAAACAAAGGTGTTGATGGCAGCAGCACAGCGATATTTTCCAGGATGGAGTCACAGCCAAACAGGAACAGACCAGGATGAAGCTACTAAATAGCAGAGAGAGCAGAATGTTAGAGATTGAAACTAACAGATTCTCCAGAGTGGGGAGAATAAGATAGAATGAAGCAGAATGATGAAAAGGGGTCCCTAATGTCCCCTTCCAGCAGTCTAACCCTATAGTACAGCAAGAATCCTGAGTAGATCAGCATACCCTGAGCTGTTCTTATTGCTTCATATTTGCTCTGCTCAGCTGCAAGATATAGCAGGGAATAGGGAGGAATGTGGAATGACACCCCAAAATGGTGCTTTCTGTTTACATGAAAAAACAGCTACCACAGTGCTGCCCACCATGTACCAAGCATTGCACAGATGTTGCTGGTGCAGATTTTAAGAATCTTTCCAGATGTTTTGTTGGAGGTTGGGGACCCGCAGCAACATTGAACCTCAATACCGAATAGAACCCAGGACCTAACTGTAAAACATGGCTGTTCTCGCCATTAGCTAAAAGCAGTTGGTAGAGTTCAGAGGCCAGAACCCGGTTTAGCCACAATAGGGCAAAAAAAAAAAAAATCACAAAAAAACAATGTGTTTATGATCTGAAAGACTTTTTAGAAAGTTTGTTCTAAAGAGAGAAAACTATACCTTTGGGAAGCCGATGTTCTAGTCAGACCAGCATCCCCCATCAGTCAATAGGCATGCACAAGATGTCAGATTTGTTTTTATCTTACAGGTGTAACGTTCTGAAGGACTGGTAGGACATAAGTCCACCAACTTTGGCATGGAGGGTCAGTCCCCACCAAGAATTTCAGCATTTTTTCCCCTTTCCGCTAATTTTTTTTAGCCCCAGGTAACAGAGGTTGGGTGCAGCTATCTTGTTCAGAGCTTTTTCCTCTCTCACGGTGCTTTCGTGTCCCGCCTCTCGGTGTGACGTTATCGGATTTGTCGCTTTGAGACATCTGATTTGCGGTCGCATTTCACTGATGTCCACAGTAGCTATGTGGAGGAGGAGAGACACACAGCAGCACTCAGTGAATATTAACCAGCAGCTACTTTGATGTATACGTAAAAGTTAGGAGACGGGTTGGTTAAAAAAATTCATACAGCTGAAAAATCTTATTTGTTAGACATACAGAGCATTTTTAGCAAAAATGGCAACAGATTGTAAGTTTATAGAGGTTGGTAATATAATGCAAGAAGCTTGATATAACATAGTTTGTTCTTTACTAGTTAAAAAAGCTTAGATTTTCAGAGGACCATGACTCCCAGTTACAGGTTAAAATTAACACATTTTCTTATTGATCAGATAGAATCAGACTGTAAAACATTCATTTATCTTGAAATGAACTGTTTCTGGCATCATTATATATAGTAAGAGGTTCATAAATCTTTTTAAACAGAGCACAGAGAAGAAGGGAGAGCTGCAGATTTAAAAGGTGAAACAGATTTACTGGGATGTGCAACATGAAATAAAATATATCTCCCCAAGTTTACAAGAACGTTTACAAGGGAAAAAAATATGTAATCACTATATTTAAAATGCAGCATATCCATATTTTTCTGGCTGGATGGATGGAACTGAAAAATTGAAAATTCTACTAGGGATGCATGATATATAGATTTTAGCATCGGAATCGGCTGTTATCAATTTTTTGAACATAAATGTTTTTGGGCCCTATATATATAATGTAGTAGTAACATAGTATCTATAAATATAATATCAGTGTATTATAGTTCTCTTGTGTTCTAAACAATAGGAAAGCATTAAATAAATATACGTTTGAGCTCATTTTTGGAAGATACACCCTTGGACTACAGTGCAGCACGTAGTTGGAAGACACCGGGCGCTCGAACCGACCTTGGTTTATCCCTTTAGTTTTGTAGGAAAAATAGTAAAAATAGACGTTAAACTACTACAACAGGCGTTTATCCCTTTAATCATGTACAAAAAAACCAAAACAATTTAAGGTCAGATCGCTTTGCTTTGCTCACGCTTTAAAAAACACCAAAAAGTAAGCCATTGAATTTTTTTTTTGTACGTGACTAAAGGGATACACGCTCATTGTTTGTACAAAACTAAAGGGATAAATGTTTATTGACTATGGGTATGCTCACCTGACAGAACACTGCTTACCTTTGGTACTAAAATAACAGAATTCCTAAAGCAGGACTTTATACTTAGGAACGGTTAGATTACATGCAGCACATTTAGGTGGAAAGACCCTTCAAAGTTCTGTACTTAGAAAAAGGAAGCATGATCGGCAAACTGCCCTGGGATAAAAGTAATGAAATAATTCATGAACATAAATAATTGATGATTATTAAAAATAAAACAAAAACAAAATTAATGATTGATGAGCAAAAAGAAATCAAAGTTGGACTACAAACTTTAGTTACCAGGTTTAGATGGCAGTCAAGGTCACAGATAAAACAAATATGTTTTAATCTGGTTTCATAGAAACAGACAGTTTTAAAGCTTTTACAGTTTTTCGGGTGTTTATTTAAGATTACTGGAGCAGAAGAACCTAAAGCTGCTCTTCTACGTTTGGTTCTGCAGAGTAGATCTAATCCGTCTGAGCTGAGAAGTCTGGGAGGTTAAACCGCTGACACAAAGTCTGTAACGAATTTCAGAGATTTATAGATTGAAGGATTATAAATAGGGACTTAACATTGGGGCCATTTAAAATTTCCCAACTTTCCTTGATGGGCCCTTGGTTGGTCCTTGGCTGGTCCTTGGCTGGCCTTGGTTGGTCATGGCTGGTCCTTGGCTGGTCCTTATGGCACAGTCCTTGGTTGGTCTTGGTTTGGTCCTTGGCTGGTCCTTGGCTGGCCCTTGGATTTGGTCCTTGGCTGGTCCTTGGCTGGCCCTTGGATTGTCTGGTCTTGGTTGGTCCTTAGCTGGTCCTTAGCTGGTCCTTGGTTGGTCCTTGGCTGGTCCTTGGGGTCAGCTTGGTTGGTCCTTGGTTGGTCCTTGGCGCTGGTCCCTTGTGGTTGGTCCTTGGCTGGTCGCTTGGCTCCCTGGTTGGTCATTGGTTGGTCATTGGTTGGGTGCAACTAATGCCTTTTTAAACATCAAAAGAAAGTTAGAAGCAATCCCCTGGACTTTGTTGTTTCCAAGAATGAAGATGTTTGATCTGTTCCCATCCAGGAAGCTTTTTAGATTCAAAATGTCAGGAATAGTGTTAAATTTTTGTCATTCTGAACAACTAGTGTTGAGTTTTTTAAGTTTTATACAGTAGCCCAACAAAGCCTCTGTCTTTTTGCTTTGAAAACATGCAAATAGAAACAGACGAACGGGTCCACCCCTTTGGATGGGGGACCTTTTCAAACATCAGTCTTTATACTAAAATATTTCTTTCTGTCATCATTTGTGGACATTAAGATTTAAAGAAACATTAATACTCCTGGTCAGACCTATATGAATTCAGTGAAAGGGGTGAAGTGGGCTTCACCATTCAGCTGGTGAACTAACCTGGAGGGGCACCATTTTGAATGGTTGCTTAACTTCAGGGAATCCTGAGATATGACTAAAGGTGACATATGTGATGTTAACATATCCTATGAGCTCAACTTGGTATTATCTCTGTAGGAGCGGAAACGCCGCTGATTATGAGAAATGTGGTTGAGGAGGAGAAATAACCAAAATAGTTTTGTCAACGAGTGAAAAGTTATCAGAGAACAAACTAACGGGATGAAAGTTACAGGAGGAAGGAATTAGAAGCTATACATCTCCCTGCTGTTGGCCTGGTTGAACCTCATACTCCATGTTTGCACTAATGTTACCTTGGGGTTGCTCAGACTGAGGAACATGATGTGCTTTATTTAACTCTGGCAATTAAGCTGTGTTTTGGCTACACGATGATAAAAATAATAGATGGCAGGCCTCCCCAACCTATGAACATAACCACTGGTTTGGTCCTGGTATCAATATTGCATGAGCCTTTATGCAGCATCAACCTACAGAGTCAGCGGGCTATGAAAAGTGCTAGAACATTTCAGGGTTTTGCTGAGTGTGTCTGACATAAATTGCTTTCATATTTGTGGCTTTGGCAAAAACATTCCTTCACATACACCCTGACAAAAAACATGATTACCACAGTGATTGTTGTGCGGCTTTGGCCAGAAGCAGCTGTCCTCCTTCCATTATGTCGGTGTTTATTGTTTTCAGGTGGCTAATTAACGGATTGATGGGCTTTAGGTGTTTAAACACATCCACACAGGTCCTTTAAAGGAGCCTACTACCTGTAAAGAAATGTCTGATTCAATCACCAAGGCTGAGGAAAGGAGCTCAGTTGGCTGACCTGAAAGTGTTTTAATCAACTTCTGGTTATTCTGCTCCAATATCTCCTCTGAGTGAGAGACCTAACAACCGCAGCAAGAATCCATCTTGAAGACATGCGCTCCACAATTCACAACACATGCTGTCTCAAGGCACTTTCCAGTTCACCAGATCATCCAGTCAGATTGGTTCAAAGTTTTCTATCTAAGGAAAACCAGCTGATTGCATCGACTCATTGACTCTTCAGCTATCCCTCACACTAAGCATGCTTGTAGCGACAGTGGAGAGGAAAAACTCCCTTTTAACAGAAAGAAACCTGCAGCAGAAGCAGACTCATTGTGAGCGGCCATCTGCTGAGGTCAACTTGGGTTCAAGGAGACAGAAGAAGACAGAAAAAGAATCAGAGATACAAAGGAACTTGCTCCACAGGCGGCCCCGTCCAGGAAACACACAGCCAGGCAGAAGCAGAAGAGCTACGAGCCAACTCCCATGTCAGAGGATGAAGAGAGCACATCCAGTTAGTCACAGTCAGAGAAACAGGACTACACTGAAAAACAGGCTAAGCTCCAACATTTATAAACAAAGGTGTTGATGGCAGCAGCACAGCTGATATTTCTCTCCAGGATGGAGTCACAGCCAAACAGGAACAGACCAGATGAAGCTACTATGAGAAAAAGCAGAGAGAGCAGAACGTTAGAGATTGAACTAACAGATTCTGCAGAGTGGAATAATGATAGAATGAAGCAGAATGATGAAAAAGGGGTCCCTATGTCCTCCAGCAGTCTAAGCTTATAGCAGCATAACTATAGAGATAGCTCAGGATAACCTGAGCCACTCTAACTATAAGCTTTATCAACTGGTATTGGTTCCACTGGAGAGGAGCCTGATAAAAGATCTGCCTCCCATTCTACTCTCAGAAATTCTAGGAACCACTAGTAAACCTGCAGATTGAGAGCAAAGTTCTCTGTTCCAAATTACAATGCCCCTTTTCCACTACTACCAACTCGGAGCACTTTACTGCCGATTGATTCGGTTCTGCTTGTTTTTATTAGTAACAGTTATGATGCTCCTTAATGTTTTTAGTGCCTTGCGGTTCTAGTCGTTTAAAGTGGCGCTAAAAAAGGCAACGTCTGAGGACTATCGGTCAACATTTGGTTAGGGAATAGTTTCATTAGTCACAACTTACTTCAATAACTAATTTCTTCATAAGTTAAATTGTTTTATGCTGGTTTTCTTGTATAAACACAAGCATACCAAGCTGTCAGTAGGTAATGCTAGCTTAACTTCATGTGTTGTAGCTCAAACCCTAAGGAGCTAAACCAGTGACACATTGTGGTGACCGTTATAATGTCGCTACAATCTGGCCCTGTTAGTTTAGCGTGTAAACTAAAGCCCCCGTAGCCTTTAGTTTAGTGCGCGGCTAAACTAAAGGCTACATTAGGGGTAATCTTTATCATTATGATTTGACTTTTCATCAATGTCAACGGAAAAGGTTTAATGTTACTCATTACCGTTTTAACTAGAGCTAGCGCTACAGGACATAGCATACATCTTTTACCCAGAATTCATTGCAGCGTAAACAACATGGCGATATCATTTTGAAGATATTTTAGTTAAATTTATCAAAACTTCTATTTACATTGAAAAAATTGTTCAGATAAATCTGTTGTTACAGCTAATCCTTAATCTCTTTAAATATATTTCCATTTTTGCAGTCAGAATCTGGCTGCTATCATTAGAAAACCATGTCTGCTCTGAATCAATTAGTTACTGAAACTAACAATAATAAAGTCACTTTAATCCCTCCAGTTAGCCTTTCTGCTGCTGAAGCTACTTGCAGCCTCCATGTTTTCTCACAGATACTTCTATTGCTCTGATTCTGCACAAACATCTTATATTTTCTCTTTTTCTACAGTAAAACGTGAACAAAAGAAGGCCAGTTTTTCTCGTACGTTTAGATTTTCATCTTAGATGGAGCAAAAACTTAGGAGACCTAATCTCTGTCCGTTGGCTCCAGATTTCCCCACCATATGGATTGAAATGTTTCTTCCTTTTAAAACAAAATTAAAAAAAAACTCAGTATCATTCTGTCATTCTGCAGCCTCTTTTTGTTATATGAGCATTTTTCTTCATGCAGGATCCCGGGCAGCTCCTGAACGCCACACTCAAGCCTCCAACCTTCCTTTGAGGCGCCAGAAAGCTTGTTCCATTCCAGCGCACTCATCAAACTGTTTTTATTGTCCTCAGATTGGCGCACCTGACTGGGGACAAGCCGAGACGACGTATAACCTCTATGAGGTTCTATTTAAGGTTCATAAGGTATGTTGGAGACAACCATTTAGTAATTTCTACTGTCTGGAAGGTTTGAAGAAATGTTTCATCAACTATGGAGTGAAGTTTGCTCCAATTTTGTTGCAAATAACAGGTTTTGTAAAAGTTTTAAAGATGCAATCCAGAGATGGAACTTTGAAAAAGTGATTTTTGAAAGGAAGTCTGCTGTTTGCTCAGATTTTCTTATTTCCAGGTTGATGCTTTTTACAACAGAGTATTAGGGCCAACTACTTTTTTTTTTTTCTACTTTAAGAATGCTGTTGGAATATTATAAGATTAATATTAAATTTTAAATCCTAAAATGAGTTTATTCTCTTAATTTTACGACTTTCTTCTCCTAATGTTACTAGTTTATTCTCGAAAGAGAAGAAAAACAAATCTCTAGCCTGGCCCTAATACTCCGTCATAGCTTTTCCCTTTTGTCTTTAATATTAACATTTTTATACTCTCTTTTTTATTTTATTTAAATTTTTTCAAACTTCAAATTGAGTTTTTTTATTGCTTTATTTTAAAATGGCATTTAACAGGTTACTATTTCTTAACTTCTGGGGCTTCCTATGGAGTGAGGAGTAAAGACGCATTTCTGTTGGTCTAAATGGACGTTATCAACAATATTTTTATTGGTTTATGTACATGTCAGAGTGGAGGTTAGTTATGAGAATGATTGTTAAAACACAATATGAAAAAAAAAACAATAAAAAAACCCGGAAAGATAAAATGAAACAAAATCTCTGTTAAAATTAAAGAAATTTGAAGATAAAAAATAATTTAAAAATGAAATCTAGAAATGAAAAAAAAAATCTAAATTAAAAAAGAGTTCTTAAATTAACGTGAGTTAGTCAGATTTTATTTTAAAATGTAGTTGCTCAAAAAATGTTTCCATTAATTTTTTTTTCTTTTTACAAATTTCATAAATTCATATTCTATTAAATAGAAAAAAAAAATCATTTGGAAAGAAAAAATGTATTTGAAATATAGAATTGAAGAATGCAAAGTTACTCCTCAGGCATTTTTCTGTTCTTTGCAACAATAATGGCATAAAGTTAACTCCATACAAACAGTATTCCTAGCAGGACAGAAACGAAAAGCACATTTTAGATTTAGAGAGAAATTAGCCAGAGCTTTTCTCCAACACATGATGAAACCATGTGTTTGTTGCAGCTGTGGATGGCGGAGGACTGCTGGCTGCAGGCCCGGCTCTACCTGGGCCTGGAACATTCTCCTGAGCAACAGGACAGCAGCGAGTCGCTTTGCTTCAGCATTCTGGTCGGCCACGGTCAGAGCCACACCTTCCGGGTGGAGCTGGCCACCGACCTGGCAATCTGGGAGAAATCCTTCCAAAGAGCCGTCTTCTTGGAGGTGCAGCGAGTGCGAGTAAGTACAGTACTCCCACTTCTGACTCTGCACATTGCAGCCTGCTCGGCGTGGCTGGGTGGAATTATTCTGTCATCACAAGCCAGAGAGGGACTCTGGAAATTAGCAGCTTTATTCCTTCTAGGATGAAGATCCAGAAGATAGATGGTTGCTGATAGATATTTTCCAAACATGGAAAATCTCCTCATCTATCAGCTACTCCTGGTTTCACTCATTCCAAATGTTTCTTTGTTTGTTTTAGATTTTTTTTAGTAACTCCCAGGTTTGAATCTGTTTCAGGACAAAAGCTTCAAGGTTATCAACTTCAAAGTATTGACAATCTTTTATTTCCAGATGGATCATCTAAATCAGTGGTCCTCCTAACTGTCAATCAATCTGGTGACATGTTTACATAAGGCAGTCCTACGTGCTCGTCCATTAGCTATCCTTTTCTGCGCACTTTCAGGCATATATCTGTGGTGAGCCACGGTTTCAGACAGTCATTGAAACTCACCTTTCTCACTGTGGTTCTTTGAAAAGGCAGAGATTAAGTAAAACATTCAGGCCTGAGGTGTGTGAGAAAAAAAAAGATACATAGAAGAGAATGCTTTGCGCGGAGAGCTCTCCTCACAAAGCATTGTGGGATTCTACTCACACGAAAAGCGGCCCACTGTCATACCACAGGCTGTAAGCTGCACCACAGTGACAGTGGCGACTAATAACAACTGATGGCATGAGGCACTGCGCGTGGTAGGAGGAGTTACGTGAACAATGCAGCAAAAAGTAGTGATCATCTGTGTCTGAGCGGTTTAGTTAGCAGAATTACAATATAAAAGTTCACTATATAGTTCCCGCTGTGTGTGGACCGCCAGTGAGCTTGTTGTGAGCTATGAGAACAAAACAATTTTAAACAGGGCGTGCACGAGGAGAAATGGGCTCGTAAATGCTCGTCCACGAAGGCATTTTTTTTTTTATGTTTTAGGAGTGGAGTTTCCAACCGTTGCATTTCAAACTTTCCTAAGTGGTGCCCGACTTTTACGCAGTGAATAAAGTGAATGTGATTGGTGGATTATAAAGGGGGCGGGGTTGTTGTGGCGGAAGGTTCACAAGCACATGTTTGGTTGTGGCCGATGTGTGGAAGCATCTTGCTAACCTGTTATCAACTTAGTGCGTAGCAGGTTCCCCGTGGGAAATTCCATTGGGACCAAGTAGCACTAAATTGGTGACTTAAACGACGCTGTCAAGGAGCGCTATGGACAGAGGAAACATGCAAGAGGAGGAGAGTTTAATTAATGGGAGGAGTGTGGATGAGTCTCCTCCGTCATCCATTTTTATTCAGAGGGAGGAAAGCGGGGGACGAAGATGTTGTGGAAGAAGACGCCAGGGCGGACGAAGCTTGGTTTGGTGTAGAAGGCTTCCAACTTACGTACATGTTTTGAGCTCTTGCCTCACTTAGCGCTGCCAGTTCTGTTAGCTCTACGCCTGCTGAAGACACAGACGTCCATCCCCGTGAACACTGGGACGGAACTCAGTGGGAAAGGACATTGTTGTGATTTCTTACTTCAACCGTTGCATATATTAGCTGCAACACATGAATCAAGATGCTATGACCGAAAAGATTTGATTGACAGATGACTGTTGATATATGATTGGCAGAATTTAGGTGTTCAAGCTGACGGATAACTAACTGGCCTGCAGAAGATAATGGAAAAAAAACAGATTTTTAGACAAGATTTTTTAATGATAGAAATGTTTTCGGCCAATATGGTCTGATAAAGAGTACATTTATATACATGTTTAAGCCAGAATGATTTGACATTTAAATATGATTTCCCTATGACTTTAAAGTGCAGAGGGTGGGTCTTTTAATAAATCCTCCACAGTACCTTTAAAATTTCCATGGAAAATATACACACTGCAAAAAATGAAACATACGGCAGTCACTTTGTGTCAAGTCTACTTTCCCGTAATTTGAGGAGACAAATAAAAGACAATTTACCAGCAGAATATCATGACTTATGTTTAGAGTAATGATAAAAAAGGAATATTAAATGTATTTCAAGTGCATAATATCAAATTATCATATTTTATCTTCCAGATCAACGTATTTACCTGATAAGATTAAGGACAAACACACTTGATAAGAGCAGTTTTAATAGATTTAGCTCAGTTTTTGCAGTGCGATTGGGAAACATTGTTTTCAGCAAACATTAATCTTCTCTTTGTGAACTCATTGAGTCTCCATCGATCTGTTCGTTCTGAATTTCACTGAGCCTCTGGTTCCGATCCGCACCTCATATTGTTTGCAGATTAAACAGGCTAATAAAACTCTGATAGCATCTGATGCAACATATCTGTTCCTAAAGTTTACGGGATTGTAAAAAGTCATGTGTGTATTTTGTCTGGAGGAGAGTTTTTTTCTACTGAATGCAGGAGGAAACGCCTATTTCAAAAGGAATTGGTTTAGATTTCAAGTAATGCAGTGTACTGCAGCCGGTTACCATGGAGACCGTGGGAACTGTTGTTTGTAGGATAAATTTGCTCAAATCCGTTTATATTGTTCCTCGGTGTAGAAACCCAATCATTTAGAGAAGGTGTACTTTCTTTTTACCCGGACTGTGTGTAGGTTTAATTAAAGGTGATTTATTTCACTGCTTACATCATCATCATCATCATCATCGTTGCAGAGTTCTGTTTAATGAGATAAAGTTCAGATTTATCTTAGATTCTTTGAATTCAGACCAATTTAATGCTTCGGCTGCAGAGACTGATTTGCATACAAGTTGACCCATAATAGGTTTGGTGGTTTTTCACAGAACTTTAAGTGCTGTTGGAAAGCGTAAAGGTTTCCCAGAGTTAAAAAAACAGTTGTTTTAAAACACATTCATCACCAGGAACATAAAGAATCCATCCTCACATCAATAAACCATTAAATTGCCTCTAGAGACGTAAAGCTGGTGGTGGGAAGCTCCTTCCTTTGAGCGTGATGAGTCTCATGTCCATCAAAACGCTCCGACCTGTTGGCGCATTTAGGAGGGGAGAGAAAGGAGAGAAGTTCCTGTGGAACCGGGACCTCTGACCGCTTCGTGTCGACAGAATATCTGAATCTTTATCCTTATCTCCCTTTTATCTCCTCTTTCTTTCATCTTTTCTCCTTTTTTCCTGTTCTACTTACATTGCAGTGTCCATACAATCTGTAAAACTCCCTGCATAATTATAATAAAGCTATTTATATGCATAAATCAAGCAGAACACTATGGGTAGCTGTACTGCTTCACTTGTGAAAGTAAAATCTGTTGGACTCTTTTTGGCATCAAGACAATTATTCTTATTGCAACATTGCCAGACAGGACAGTTAAAAAAAAAAAAAAAAAAAAAAAAAAAAAAAGGAAAATCTGAATCTGATTTTAAAGTCGCAGCTTTAGGCTGAAACATCTGCTGATGGTTCTTTATGCAGCATTTGAAAAAAGTTATTTTGATCATGGGCGTAGGTTTGCATAGGGACCATAGGGACATGTCCCTACCAAAATTTTGAACCAACCTAAATGTCCCGACCAATAATTGGATGTGAGCAACATGTTTATAATTTACAGCAGTAGTTATTGCAACAATTGGCTTCTTTTCTCCTGCTTGGCTCCCTCTACCTGAGATACTCTATCCCTTTCATGTAACCAGCGCGTAGACTGTGCTAGCGCTGTTTAACGCCCACTCTCATTGGTTGTTCTGCCTTAAGTTCGCCTTCTCTCTCTCTGATTGGCTGTTTTCTAGTCTGCGTGTTGCTTGAGCACAACATTGAAAATTATTCACACTAGAATGCAGCGGTACTACAGTAATATTAGGCTACAAAACTAGTCCCAATAAAAAAAAATGAATATCATGTACACTAAAAAACAAAAATATTTTTTTTTTATAAAACGAAATATTCTAGGAGTCAGCCAGGAGTTCTGAAGATTGCTGGAAAAATGGAGCAAAAAAAGGCTGTAAGCATCATAATTCTCCCTTACCACAGCCAACTAAAAAAAAGAAAATGTGAGGGTTTCCGTTTTTACCGATATTAAGTTGATATTACTGTTTTCATTTTTTTTGTTTTTATTTTTACAATTTTGATTTAATATACTGATCTAAATTATGGGTTGCTCTGTGGGAAAGGCACATTTTACATTTATATTACTGTATGTTTTAAAGTCTCTATACCCAAAGTTAATGATGAATCACTCACAATTAAATTCATTAGTTGACCCATTATTGAAATAATCTATTAATATGATTCATTTTTTTTTCAGCCCCAGATGAAATACATGAAATGGGCTATACAGAGTAACTACAGTCTAGATGTTCAACTTTTATAGTGAAGTTAATATTTTAATGAATGTATTATTTGCTTGATACAGAGAGAGAATAGTAGGTACAAATATGAGAGTGGGGGTTTAACTCTGCACAATTCTATATCTTCAAAAGAAAATACTGTATTTACCTTCTCTCTTAGTCGTTCAAATGAAACCGTTTTCAAAGTGGAAAACGGTCCTAATTCCACATTCATCAGAGCCGGTGATACTTCAAACATTGATAAACAGCATCTAATGAGTGTAGAGCTTATAACATTTTTATTAATGGAGCAAAATGTTGCTTTTCTCTTTTAACAATGAATTCCTCTTATCAGTACGGATGCTCACATCGAGCATAAAAAAGGGCATGCATATTGCATAGCACCAATGACACCAGACCAATAGTGTCCCTACCAAAGTTCAAATCAGACCTACGCCCTTGATTTTGCTGAATATTGTCTGTATATTTAGAGGAATTCTGGGATGTTTATAAGAAAATCTGGATCTGTTTCAACCCTGAATTACAAAAAAAATCTGTATCTGGTTAATGTGAACCTAATTGTGCTTTCTGGACATAAAATCTAATGATTTAATTAAATTCATTATAAATGCAAATATGGGGTCAGAATTCTGCCAAAAGTGCAAATACTCTTAGGATCAGTTTTATTTACAACACACGTAAAGTACTGTAATCTACGGAAGCCCTGAAAGGAAAGAGCAAAAAAAAAAAAAAAAAAAAAAAAAAAATGGAAAAGAAAAGTTTTGAGTTTGTTTTTTTTTTCTGCCCTGAAAGGCAAGTAAAGAAAAAAAATCCAAGGCAAATTTTTCTGTTTGTTCTTGTAATAGTTTATTTTGCCACCAGAGACACGGATGTAATTAAACAGACAGTCACTGTCGGCTCTGTTCTTAAACTGTATGATCAGAGAGGTCTGGTTTTCAAGAATCAATGTCCCAAATATAAAATTAGATTTTTGAAAAGTAAAATAAAAAAGATACAAAAGCTGTGTATTCATTGGTCATTGCATGTGTTATTATAACAAGCTTGTATTTGAGCAATAGAGAATGATTTGCAGGGATGATCCAGGATATTTGTAGGACAGCATCATAACGGCTCTTTCTTCAGATCAAGACTGTATTTCCCAGATAACCTTAAACTAGCTGTGAGTCAATGCTTAACATAGGTAAATTATAGACATGGGTGTGAGAAAAAATGTGGCAACAATTTAAATATGAATCCTTCATTGGTAATTTTTATTTATGATTAAGTTATAACAGCTAAATGGAACGTAGATGAGAAACTTAGATTATTTTTTAACCTCAAACCACATTAAAGGAATAGTACACCCAAAACATGATTAGCCTTCATTTTCTACTCACCCCCATGCTGAACAAAACTCTGGAGTACTTTTTTGATATCTCAAATGCATCTGGAGATCTGGGAGGCTTCTTGCTGTCTGCTGACATTCAAATAATGGAGGTCTATGGCGCCCGAGGCAGAAAGGTCCATAAAAGTCCACAAAAACTTGTCAATATTCCTCCATACTGCTCGTCCAATGTAATCCAAGTGTCCTGAGTGGGTAGCATCCAGAATTTACTCGAAACGAAGTCATTTAGAATTTAGAGCCTAAACAGTAGTGTATAGGATTTCCTAATAGCGCCCCCATGCGCGCTCGCGATTCTACGGAAGCCGGCAGACCAAACCAGCGCATTCAGCTCGGCAAAGAACTCATGCTCTTCCTCAACACTGAAGTCCTCAGACATTTTTCTTTCGTTGTTTCTTTCTTTGCACAGGTAAACAGCACATTTCTTCTTCTACGCTTGCATTATCGGCAGACCAGACGCTGAATGCGCACTTTCTTCCGGTTTGGTCTGCCGGGTTTCCGTAGAATCGTGAGCGTGAATGGGGGCGCTTTCAGGAAATCCTATACACTACTGTTTATGCTCTAAAAACATTCTAAATGACTTCGTTTCGAGTAAATTCTGGATGCTACCCACTCAGGACACTTGGATTACATTGGACGAGCAGTATGGAGGAATATTGACACGTTTTTGTGGACTTTTATGGACCTTTCTGTCTCGGGCGCCATGGACCTCCATTATTTGAATGTCAGCAGACAGCAAGAAGCCTCCCAGATCTCCAGATGCATTTGAGATATCAAAAAAGTACTCCAGAGTGTTGTTCAGCATGGGGGTGAGTAGAAAATGAAGGCTAATCATGTTTTGGGTGTACTATTCCTTTAAGCAACAGAGCGGGGGAAAAACTCTTAGTTTAAGTCCTAAGTCCTAAGTCCTTTATTATTTTTTTTCCACCACAAACCCAAAGTCAGAAAAAAAAAAATCCCGGCTAAAATTTCTAAGACTTTTTTTTCTCCTCTGGCCTTTCAGGGCTTCCGTAGTAAACTGTTGAATGCTTTATATATGCAGATCAGAGGTGTCAAAAGTATAATTGCTAATTACTCCAGTAGAAGTATCAATCCTACTATTTAAAAATACTTTTGTAGAAGTTAACTTAAGGTTTTTACTCCAGTAAATGTGTAAAAGTACCATTTTATAAACTACTTGAAGTATAAAAGTATAAATAATGCAGGAACAAATGTTAAGGCCAGAAGCTTTACTGCTCTACCCTATTGAAGGAAAATTTTTCTACAATTCTGGATGATTACTTCCTTAGACTTTATTTTCTTACCATAGTTTTATAACTAATGGTAACAGCGTCACATTTAACTTTGCATCATCTTGAAAAACAATTTATTTTGGTGTGCTGTGAACAAGAAGTTGGGGCAGCACCGGATCCAAGCCAAAAGAAATTAATTGTCTGGATGAAACTAATTATTTTGAAGGTTTTTATTTTTATTTTTGAAGATGAGCTTAAATGAAACAAAACCAACGAGTCTATTTTTAAAAAGTAAGGAGTAGAAGTAAAAACCTTTCTTAAATATAATTACTGCAGTAAAGTATAGATAGCATAGACTTCTTCTTAAGTAACAAAGTATTTGTACTTTATTACTGACACCTCTGATGCAGATTCAGAACCAGCAGCCCCTCTATATGGCGCATGCATGAGGAAACGCTGCTTCTTTGTTAGATTTCCACGCGCCTGTAGAAAAGAAAAATATAAATTGAACCTTAATGATCTCAGACTGCTCAGTGGAGCAGCTGGGATAGGCGTGTCAGTAAATGCATGGGCCGATCTCACACACTGGAGAAATTCACTTCTGCATTTAACCCATCCCCTTGAGGGAGCAATGGGCTGCCATTGTGCGGCATCCATGAGAGCAATGTGGGGTTAAGGATCCTGCTCAGGGACCCAGAGTGGAGGCTTTGGGAATCGAGATGTCACAAACGCACTGCTCACAACCAAAAGGCCCTGTGGCTTCTCTCCTTCTCCTGTTTCTGTTCGTGCAAACTTTTTTCACTTTGAGGTTGAAACCAACCCGAGGGAGTAAACTGTTATCACGATTCCGCCAGCAGATGGATTTGCTCCGCGCTATCCATCCATCTGGAAAACCTTCCGTTGAGTAATTTTGGGGGAGGGGGTGAAAATACTGGTTAGCTGATTGGCCTATGTTGGTATCATAAGTTAGGCCAAATACAACCAAATCAGGAATCAGCGAAGCATATACGGCGTTACTCAACAGAGCGGGCTCTATCTAAAAACACGTCCAATAAGCCAGGCTACTCTTGCTCGAAACTTCAGTGGTCGGGAGAAGAGCAAAAACATCTTTTCCTCTGAGAAAAGCCTCCCAGAGCAGTGTTTTGCTCTTCTTTCAGTGAAAAGAAATACTCTGTAATTCCGAGCAAAAATTGCGCCGATAGCCGCACGCTAACAGCGTAGTTTCATCGGCTGAAGCATACATGTTCTCTTCGGACTGAACTGTCGCTGCTTTCTCATTCGTCACACCTCAACCCACCCTTCGCCAACGCTGATGGACGCTGGTGAACGCTCCAAATTTCTATATAACGGAGAGTTCCAGACTGATCTGCAGTGAAACCTGAAAGCTCTCATGTAGACTGTGGATGGTTCACGAGGGTAAACTCCCTGCATTTAGCCACTTTCAAGAAATCCCAATGTTGTTTTCTTCCTGTTGTTGCAAGTCGTGTTAGCCGTTACTCTTTCGATGTTCTGTTTTTGAAACATATATATTTTTTTTATTTCTTTTTGTTTTCAACCTGAAATTTTTTGGCATAGAGTAATAAAGTAGAATGAAGTATGACTGAAGGTCAAAATGTTTGAGCTAATCCCAGATCTAAGTGGCATCTTTTCTTCTGCTTGCTTCACTCTTTTTTTTCTTATCTGAAAAAAAAAAAACAAACACCATATCCAAGTTTCTTTCATTCGGGTCTCATAAAGTGAAGAAAAGAGCAGGTTCTGCTGTCAAGAGCAACACATGGTGGGTTTAAAGCTGGAGGCCGGCTTTAATCCTCCGTATGTGCTGTATCACCGCTTTCTCTGTGAGCTTTAAAGGCTCCTGGCCGGCCATGATCACACATTGTATTCAGGAATTAGGAGAGAATGCCACATGTCAGGTCAGACTCTTCACCAAATGGCCAGCGCTGGCTTCAGTAATTCCCTCCACTCCCAGCCTCCCAGGCCTCTGACACGGCCATGCAGAGATAACGACTGCAGGGCTGCAGGGCTCGGACACTGAAGCAGAGACATTTATAAATATTAGACAGCAGAGCACCTGTCTGAAAATATCTTAATCGCATCGGGTCAGAAGCAGAAATAATCACATGACTGTTTCATTTCAGGCTGCATTAGCATGCAGCATGTAGCATCGCTGGAAATGGGCCTGCAGGTTTTACATCCTCATATAATTACGCTGGAGTAGATTGAGCGTTGTCCCGAGTGGTTTAAAGGCATAATTCCTCTGACTCAGTTCATCCTTTTCAGAATCCGGGACTAAATAAAGATCTACTGTAGAAAAAGTCATGTTTTGGTTTCTAGTTTAATAGATCAAACTTTGAAGACTGAGTCAAAATGGAAATTAGGATGATTGACTTTTAACAGGTGATAAAATTGGATAAAGTCTGAGGCTGAAATAATTTGGCATTTTTTCCTATAAATATAATAAATGTTAATTATCTCGTTCCATTGGCAAATTTTTTCTTTTACTCCTAAATTAAAGGAAAAAAATGCACTTATTTAAAAAAAAAGGCTTATTTAGATTTACATTTTGCCAGATTGACGAGTCCGACCAGTGCCACCTCACGGCGCTGAGTCCGACGTGGTTTTTAGACGTACAGCGTGGGCAGATAGATCGCATCAGAACGTCGGGCCACATTTTTATAACCTGCGGTTTCGTCGTACAGCTTTAGCTGTAGCTGCATGCATCAATTGAAAATATCGTACCGTGATGCTCGGCTTAATTATCTTATTTTAAGTGTAAAAATACTCATTCCATTGGCAAATCATCTTATTTAACTTCTTAAATTAATGGTAAATACACTTAAGAGATTTTTACTTATTTCTAGATGGTTTAGCAGTGAATAAAAAGCCTCTTTGAGTTTCTACAGCCTTTAATTTCTTACAGTTTAAGGTCTCATATAAACCTTCCTTCCTATCTTGGTTTAAGATGAATCAAAATGTAAAGAGGATGTAAATCTGAGACGTAGTCCTTCAAGAAGCTCCTGATGAAGGATTTCATTTTGTCCTCTGGCCAATTAAAATGGCCTCCTGTGGCTGCCGTGAAGCAGAGTCCAACACAGACTAATGTTCAGGGGCCTTAAAAAATATTCATGTTTGTATTTCTTGCTATATTAACCCTTTTAGGAGGTTGATGAAGTGGATGTTTCCAACATGGAGCAGAGCTTGACTGTTTTAGGTCACAGCATGAGGTCGCAGGTTTAGCTGCAATGATGGCCACTTTTATCAGCCTTTGCGGTAAAAATAAAAAGGTTCTAATGAATCCATCTTTTACTGCAGCTGTTTAATCTCAGTTTATGTGGAGTACAGAGAATCTTAATTAATTTAGCGTTAATCAGTAAAAAAAATAAAAACAATAATTTTCGTTTGTGATCTGGGAGTCTGGGAGCGGCCATTTAAAAATATAAAAATATTTAAAAATCAAATATAGTTCCCTCCTGCCATCTTCCAGCAGTGACGTGCCACGGGTGCGGCAAGCCTAAGCGCCATTCTCCCTTTAGCAAAAGGGCTAAATCAATGGGAACTACTAGACACATCTGCAATCAACAACAATTATTGAAGATTTCCAGAGGACTTCACCATTGAAAATTCACCAGAGCTTATAGTGAAACTGACAATGCCCATGTGCATGGCAGCTGGATGCTGGAATACATCCGTAAAAACTGGAAAAAAGGAAGTTATTCCACCTTTCTGATTCCTGATCCTCCGCGGACGGGTTGCGATCGTTGGATACGCCAACTTGAAGAGGAAGAGATTTTACCGTTCGAACTTCTGCCCAGAGAAAACCCGTAATATGTAGCCAAGATTTGGAAGAAGAATGTTTTCAAGATGACTTGGATAATAGCGGCGTTGTGACAAACACCAGATACAGCACTGGGACTTGATCAACAGCCGATACCGCACCGTGACGTCACAAACCAGTAGGTGGCAGTAGTGTTCTTTGACAAACATGGATGCCTCAGTAAAGCACATTCAGATAAAATTACTCTTAATTAAAAACACTGATCATTTATTGATCAGGATGGAATAATTTCATATTTTAAAGTACTTTCAGAAGTTTAAGTTTTCTAATATCATTTTAAAAAACTAAACATTTAATCTTAAAAAATGAGGGGAAATTGGCTACCTCTGCATTCCCACTCCTGTAGATAGCGCTGTGGAGCCCTTTTGCTGTGCAGAGCAGCAACACTTCTGTAGTTGAGGCAGACACAGTGGAAGAAGTGGACTGACAACAGGCAGTAAGAACGGCCTTTTTCGTCTGTTTCTTTATTAGCAACATGTCTGATAGGCTGTACCAATTCAGGTTAATCAGAGTCTGAGTGCTCACAAGTTAAATCACTATTGCTCAGTTTAGTTGAATAATTTCTCATTGGATTTTAGGACTAATTAAACCAACACTAAACTAACCTAAATTCTTAAAGCTTTCAGGTATTCCTCACAAACCCACAGGAGGTCCACAAAAAGAAAAAGATCCATTGCATTTTATTTTCCAAAAGATCAGCCACCCAAGAAAAGTCCAAAGACATTTAGAGAGGATGTGCAGAACAGCTCAGTTATCCTGGAGGGATATAAGAGGAACCAGAGGGATGTTCTGATTTTATTATTACTTATTCATTTATTCTTAGTTTGGTCCATTGAATATATTTAAAAACTTAATTTCTATCACATCCATTAAAATGAAACATCCACAGAAGTGCTGTCTTGTGTCATGGTGAGTTTTTGTTGAATCTACAGCCTCTTAGAAGGACTGAATTGTTTGGCTGTTTAATCAGTTGCAAAAAAAAAGTAAATAATAAGATATTAACTTAAGATTTTTTAATCATTACCAAATATTCATACACAGTGTAGTTTGCACAGGATTTCACTGGTTCCTGTATCAGTGCCAGTAATCCACTAATAATTTAATAACTGAAGTAATTTCTACGGTGGCTGAGAAGTGCAAAACACATTTACAATTCAAAAACACATTAACAAATAAAAAACAAAAATAACATTTGAAGAAACAAAATTATATTTTATGAAACAAATGTATTTTTGAAAAAAAAGTTTAAATTTTTAAAAACAAATTTACATTTTAGGAAACAAATTCATATTTTAAATAAGTTAGATTTTAGGTGAGAGAAAAGTTTCATTTTAGAGAAAAAAAATACATTATAGGGAAACAAATTTACATCTTTATTTTGCCGTAAATTTGCCGTACAAATTTACGGCACACAAAATACATTAAAGCAACAGCCAAAATCAAACTAGAATTTGGCTCCTTTATTTGATGTGGATTTAGCTCTCTTTATAGCGTGAAAAGTCAGCGCGCGATTTTATTATTGTGGAGCAAATTTCAGCCAATTTACACCATTTTGTTCTTCTCGCTGCGGGAGGGCGGTCTCTGGAACTTTTACGGGACACCTGACCAGGTGGCAGGACCACCGAACTGCTGCAACGCAGCCACTGCCACGGAATTGAGCTCGGCCCTGCAGCTTCTAAGTCCTGCATCTGGTCCACAGGTCCCGTAAAAAGTTCCAGAGACCACAATCAGGGCAAAACATTGTTCGGTTAGCATAAACTTAAGAAAAACAGCTTCAGTGCAATTCTTTCCATCTAAAATCGCTGCTGTCTTTTCACGTGAAGCAGGAGGACTAGCAGAGATTGAGCTGTTTGTACTACAAGTCAGGGTAATGGTGACGTCACATCCGGCCACTGGGACATTCCCTTTCCGTGTAGCAGCCTTTTGTTAATTTGTTTTTGGCTATTTAACTGTGTTTTGCCGCTTGCAGTTTTGTTTTTGCACTTGTACAAGTGTTTCCGAACGGTCAAATTTCTTTTAGAAGTAAATTTGTTTCCCTATAATGTATTCTTTTTTCTCTAAAATGAAACTTTCTCTCACCTAAAAATCTAACTTATTTAAAATGTGAATTTGTTTCCTAAAATGTAAATTTGTTTTTAAAATTTAAACTTTTTTTTTCAAAAATACATTTGTTTCATAAAATATAATTTTGTTTCTTCAAATGTTATTTTGTTTTTTATTTGTTAATGTGTGTTTTTGAATTGTAAATGTGTTTTGCACTTCTCAGCCACCGTAAATTTCCCTCTGGGATTATTAAAGTATTTCTGATAATAACTTATTAGTTCTTCATTGATTATGTTACTTGAACTGCATAGAATAATTATTAAACACAATTGTGAAATTCTTTTTTTACAGTATATTTAAGATGCAATTATTTTAGTAGGGCCCATTCTGCTTTACTTCAGTTCTCTAAAAATCACCAGAATATAGAAAATAATGGATATTGTGTGCAGCTGGAGCAGCAAAGATGCTTCTGAGATAAACTTTTACAAGCATAAAAAATGCTGCTACTTGCGATCTGAACGTAGCATTAGACTTCAACAACTTTTATTGTAATTTTGTATACATGGAGTGTATATAAGACTTAATTAGATCCAGTTAGTGTGGATAAATTAAAAGAGCAGGATCAGTGGCTGTTATACTGAGGGCTGCAGGCAGTCTGCAGGCCGATCAATACTCTGAAAGACCAGAGAAAATATTTTTTTTACTCAGGCTGCAAGAGCAGGAACAGGGATATAAGACTGTAAAACTTGGTTAAATTGACAACTTTTGCAGTGCATGTATCCTCTTTCTGCATTTCTCAGTTCATGCTAGTCGGATTAAATATTTTTGTGACGCAAAGCTAATGCAAGCATTTGAAATGTCTTTTGAGTCTGGTTACTGAACTCTGATGTGAGTATAAAAAAAATGGCCGCAGGAAACATTAATAGTGGATCTGCTCTGATACAAAACACAAGTTTCACTTTGTTGTAAAACTTCATTAAGGCCCTATAGCTAAACTATTATTTATGGTTCTCTTCTTGGGAACAAGGGTTCCTATTTGTGTTACTCCTACTCCTCTTTTTATCACATTTCTTCTCACACACAAACACTTCTGTCCAAATGTGCTAAGCTGATTTTACTAGGGGGGGCAATCCATGTTGCTAATTCCCAGAGAAAAATCCCTTCCAATTAGCGAAGCGTAGTCACAGCTCAGCATCCCACAACAGCGTCTTATTTTGGTGACAGTAAGAACTTTGCAGCTGGCTTGCTGCTGTTTTTATATTTATTTATAATTCGTGCCCGTCGCAGCTGAATTCCTACACAGCTAAGAAATGGGGAGGGGAGGGTTCTGTAAGCAGAAAACACTTTCTGTACAGTCCCATGCCACACTCACTGCACACTGCACTCCATAATTAAAATCACCAGGCCTCCACAGCGTAAGTGAGTGTGTGTGTGCAAAGAAAAGAAAAACACAGAGAGAAAAATCAGAATAGCCTCCTCTGTATTCCAGCCGAGAGGATGACACAGTCACAAAATTAAGTCGTGATGCAAGCGCAGCCTACAGAGGCATGAGGACCCACAAAGGCTGGGAGGAAGCTCACACATCAGTGCTTTCAAAAGACCTTTGGAAAAGACGGAGATCCAACCTTCTCTGCTTTGCCGTAGGAAAAATAAATATTTAAATGTAGAATATAGTTCATTCAGTCAATAATTCTGCTTATCATTGAGATCAGATGCATTAAACAACAGACCTCCAGAAAGGGATTGTGTTGAATGTAAAAAAGCCGTATAGGTATAGTTCAATTCATTGTATATAGCTCCATAACTCATGAATCTTTATTACATACAAATCTAGGATCTGGAATTTAGTTGGATAAATATGTGAATCAAGGTTTATTTTCATGATTAAATTATCAAGAAACAGTTGATTTATTGAATAATTGCACACTCTGCCCGGCGATGGACTGGTGACCTGTCCAGGGTGGACGCAGTCTCTCGCCCGTAGACAGTTGAGATAGACACCAACACCCCATGACTGGATGGATGGATGGAAGGATGGATGGATGGATAAATGGATGGATGGATGCGGATGGATGGATGGATGGATGGATGGATGGATGGATGGATGGATGGATGGAAGGAAGGGATGGATGGATGGATAAATGTTTGGATGGATGGATGGATGGATGGATGGAGAATTGCATTCTGTAAGCGAAATGTGCATTTTGTTATCATTTATTAGACACAGACTTAAATGTTTTACATTTATTTCCTTTAATTGAAATGAAAATAACTGAGTATTCATGACATTCAGTATCTCCTAAAATCCCAATAATAGGTAAAACCGATGCAAATAATAATGAGTTCCAGAAACGTTGGCCAACTGAACAGTATGAGCCTGGATAGCACTTAAAGTAGTAGCCATTCAAAATTTTCCAACTTTCTTTGATGGGTCCTTGATTGGTCCTTGGCTGGTCCTTAACTGGTTCTTAATTGGTCTTTGGCTGGTCCTTGACTGGCCCTTGATTAGTTTTTGGCTGGTCCTTGACTGGTCCCCTAAAATTCCTTTTCCAATCTTTGTTCTAAAATATTCTTTATGTCATGGTTTGTGGACATTAAGCTCCAAAGACAAGCGTCATCTCCTGGTCAGACCCTGTAATTCAGTGAAAGGGTGGACTCAGTTTAAAAAAAAAAATGCACGCCCAGGACAAGGCCAGTGGCTGAAGGTTGGAGGGGATTTCACTGGGAGCTGCAGGGAAGTGGGCTGCCATTCGGCTGCCCACTTCCCTGCTGGTGTTTGACTGTGAAGGGCCATTGTGAATGGCTGCTAATGTAACTGAATATTCATGACATTCCGTATCTCTTAAAATCAGAATATTAGGTAAGACCGATACAAATAATAAGGAATTCCAGTAAAAATACTGCCTAGTTCAACAATATGAGCCTGTATAGCACTCAGTTGGGACTCCTATTACCCAGATTACCTCAGCGATACTGTACGGCGAGGAGTCGGTCAGTCTCTGGCTCTAATCAGGTCTTATGAAAGCCCAGGTTCTGATTGTGGCCTTTAGCTCTTCTGCATTATTAGGTCTGTCATATTGTACCTCCCTCTTAACAATCGCACATAGATTTTCTATGGGGTTAAGGTCAAACAAGTTTTCTGGCCAATCAAGAACAGAAACACCTGGTCCTTAAACCAGGTACTGGTAGCTCTGACACTTTGTGCAGGAGCCAAGTTCTATTGACGAATGAAACCCATATCTCCATAAAGTTGGTGAGCAGCAAGCATAAAGTGCTCTAAAATACCCTGTTGACTGCTGCATTTAAACACAGCGGACAGACAAAAAAAATAAAAAATAAAATAAAATAAACACAGCGGACAGACACCAGCCGATGACATGGCACCCAACCATCTATGACTGTGGAAACTACACCAAACCTCCAGCATTGTGGACTCTCCAGACTCTGGGACCTTGAACTCCAAAGGAGATCAGATAATTAGTTTAGAAATTTGGATCAGCAGTTCAGCCTTTTCTCTTCCAACCAGAGAAGAAGCTTCTGATGCTGTTCCTTGTTTAAGAGAAACATGAGGTGAGGAACAGCTGAAACCCATGTTTTGTCCTTGAATCACTAACTCCAGCTGTAGTCTACTTTTTGAGAATCAGTCATCTTCAGGCTGATAAGGAAGGCAGGCAGTGGATCTGCTGGTTCACTAGTCTGGTCACAAGTACAATGAAGATGATAGTGAACTTTTGAGATCAAAAGACCATCCTAAACAGCACCGTATCTACTGTAGATCGTTTTGATTCTTATAGGAATCAAACTTTCTTAGGACTAGAATCGGTCTTCCCATTAAGCCGGGAATCCACTATGCGATTTTTGTTTTAGCTCACGCTGTACGATGAAACCGCAGGGTTTAAAAGTTCACAGCTAACAATGTTTGTTCTCACACTGTGCAACCCGATGCTCTGGTGCGATCTACCTGCTCAAACTGTAGTGTGTCTGAAAAATGATCTGAGTTTAATGGCTGCTTTTCGCTGTAGGCACCAGATCTGCTCAGGTCCTGCTTCATGCCAGTTACATTATGCTACATGATTGGCTGAACGGTGCCACATGATGTAAAACACTGTGGCCAGACAACGATAAGTGAGGAGAATCTGTGGCATTAGCATGTCTAATGACCGATGAAGTTTTACCCCAGTGATAACAAAACTGAAAAAAAAATCTGTTTCTGGTGAACAAAGTAACTGTTACCATGATATAAAGGGGAGAGCTGGTTAGCGCTGTGGCTAGCTGTATTCAGTAGCTAACAGGTTAGCCTCTCTTAGCTTGGTCAGTTAGCCATATTAAGCTACATTACTTTTTGTGTCAACAACAACCATTCTTTTTCTAATAACTATTTTTTTCTAATAATTTAATTTTTTTTATTTATTTTGTTTTATTTGTCTAAAATCTCTAACCCTAACCTGTTTTTTTCAATTTTTGGCCACTTTAGATTCCCTGAAATGAAAGAAATGTAAAATAATAGCAAATATAGGGAATAATATGTCGAGGCTCCAAAAGAGATTTGATTCTTAAGAAATGGGTGCAACACAGTTTGTCCGAGTGGAGTTGCCATAGTTTAATGTCATAAGAGGGGGCGGGGCCCCGAGCAGTTCTCGTACCTACGCCGTGCCCCGCACAACTTCTGGAGCCACAGCCCTTTTTATTGATAAGCATGTGGAAAACCTACTGATGAGATCTCATTAACGGTTCTAACTCCCAGACTTGTGGTGTGGCAACCAATACTTTAGATCGGAGGTCTTCAACAGGGGGTCTGCGACCCCTGAGGGGGGCCACGGAGGTACTGCATGGGGGTCGCGAAAGTTTTGGTTGATTAGACTTATTTTTTTATATTCCTCCCTGCAATTTTTTCCACTAATTGAAATGTCTATAAATCCACATTAACATGAATTCAACACACTATAGTAAACAGATAAATGAAGGCAGAAGATGTCTTTCAGTCATTCGTTACATTACTCCATCTGTAATAGAGTGACTATAGGACCAGTTTGATAAAACACAACTTCATGCAGTATATATAATTAGGGGGACCCCGCTCCATCTCGCTATCAGTTTGGGGGTCCTTGGCCTGGAAAATGTTGAAGACCCCTGCTTTAGATTATAACATTAACTTAGATGGTAGCTTATAACAGACATAAGAACAGCATCAGATATAATTGTAGGTTTATAACCTGCAGTGACTGACATTAACTGGCAGCTGTCAGAAAACGGTGTTGGCTTGGAGGACCCAAATGCAGAAACAAGTAGGCAGCGGTGAATTTAAGTGGGTTTAATTAGGTTCACAGAAACTGAGGCAGGAATCAAAAAGTCCAACAAAAATATCCACTCACGCAAATCCAGAACCTAGGAGACATCAGGGGAAAAGCAAAATCTAGGAACCAGGAAGAGACGAGGAAGGCGTGACAGACGATTTACCAGAGGTTAGACGAGAGGTTAGGACGAGGATCCAGCAAACAGGAACTGAAGAGGGAGGGCTTTTAAAGGGACAGAGACAGGGAGAGGGCTAATGAGGGAATTGAAAACAGGTGAGGGCTGAACAGAAAAACAGAGCAAGAGAAAGGACACAAGAGGGCAGCAGAGGACAACAAATGGAAAACCTGGAAGACAGGAACTAATAAGAAAAAACAACAACAAAATAATAATCAAATAACTAGGATAAAGAAACATGGTAAAAAGAAAACTAAACACTAGAAAATCAAGGAGCAAAAGAAAAACATAACAGAAACAGGAACCTAACACTTATACTGCTATTATCCAACATGCTGCCCAGTGCATGCTGGGAAAAATCAACTCCAGCTGCCCCAACACACTCACAATATTTAAAAAGTTCTTTTACTGGAGTGTAAAGTTAAAACAAAGCGAAATTCCTCGTTTCTCTCTGGAAGCAAAGCTGATTTTGAGTCAGTAAAGAAAAACTTTTCAATTCTCCATTTATGACAAAGATGCTAACCAGTTGCAAATAATTTCAGACAGTCGGTCAAAGTTTCTCTGTACTTCCTTTTCTTTCTCACTTTCCTTCACGTTCAGTAGTTTCACTCTGGAAGAAAAAAGGAGGAAAAATTGCAGCAGAGTCTCGAAGAAGAATAAAGCTCATTAGCTTATCTGTCTATTGTCAGAGAGTCGGCTCGTTAGCCTGAGTCTTTAGATCAATGTGAGGATTTAAACTGACAGAAGTGTTTTATGTATTAGATATGGATATTGGCAGTGCAGTAACTGAAATATTTTATATTCGTTCCTTTTGAGTCACTTTTTACTTTACTGCAATTTTACTATTATACTGGACAACAGCATTTGTTAAAGATATTATGGAGGATTTTTACTGATTTCTCCTCGTGCACAATAATAAAGATCCCTGCGCCATCTTTATTATCAATCAATCAATCAATCAATCAATCAATCAATCAATCAATCAATCAATCAAAACAAAGTTTATATAGCACTTTACAACAACAGCAGGAAGACCAAAGTGCTTCACAGAAAGATAGACATTGCAAAAAAACATACTAAAATCATAAGCATAAAACAATGTGCCCTAGGTATTAAAAGCCAGTTTTAGAAAATGAGTCTTTAATCTGGACTTAAAAAGGTGCAAATCAGTGAGAACCTGCAGACCGAGGGGCAGACCAGTTTAGATGCCGTAACCACAAAGGAACGATCGCCCTACTGTGTATACCGGGACCTAGGGACGCCCAGAACCATTTGAACAGCAGACAGGGGAGTTCTGCTGGGGCGATGTACCATCAACAGCTCAGTTAAATATAGGTTAGCAAGACCATGAAGAGCTTTAAAAAGCAAAGTTAAAACTTTAAAATCAATCCAAAAGCAGAGCAGGAGCCAGTGCAGGGAAGGAGAGGATGGGAGCAATGTGGCTTTGCCTGGATGAGCCAGCTTTAACACAATTATAGATTCAAACCCTAAAATTATGGCTTTTAGTTTCAATGGAAAGATTTTTAGTGGCCCCATCTGCCACCCCATGAAACATTTCTGCAGGAACTACAAAGTACAAAAACCAAACGTATTGAAGCAGCCTTAGGCCATTTATTGATATTAAACAAGAACATTTGAAGCGATCCTTTAAAAAATGTAAAGGATGCAGGCGCCTGATCCACCAGAACTGATAAAGAGTCCTTGATAGGTGGCAAAACCTTTTCAGAAGAACTGAGATAAAGTCTAGTTGCCTCCGATTTAAACTCTTTTCTGGTTCTTGTGGAGATTGAAGTATCATTTCCAGCCTGAAAGCTTTTCTTGCCCTTGTAGCCTTGAGTAAAATAACTATTTTCTCTGTTCTCATGTATTGATCGGCCTTTAGACTGGCTGCAGCTCTCAGTATAACAGCCACTGAGCCAGCTCTTAATTTACTCACTCTAACTGGATCAACCTGGGTTGGTGCAGCGCATCTGACATGTAACTAATAATGAAACAAGCAGAAGGACAGAAAGGCTGCTAACATGTTTAGGTATGTCCATCTCTCAGATCTGGCCTTTTTTTTGCAAATGGGAATGGATCCAAAGGACAATTGTTAGCATGTCTAATTTTAATTCAATTCAGTTTAGATATGAAATTCACAACTGTTCTATCTCAACACTTTGTTATCTTCACACCAGAGGTCACGGAGTTAAATGGACCGCAAAGTTTTCTATCTAGACCCACCAGCTGGCTAATCTGGGCCCATTGACTCAAATACAATCCCTCACACTAAGCATGCTTGTAGCGACAGTGGAGGGAAAAAACTCCCTTTAACAGGAAGAAACCTCCAGCAGAACCAGGCTCAGTGTGAGCGGCCATCTGCTGAGGCCCACTGGGGTTCAGGAGACAGAAGCAGAGATACAAAAAGCAGCTGTAAAAGGCGGCCCGTCCAGGAAACACACAGCCAGGCAGGCAGCTCCGAGCCAGCTCCCATGCCAGAGGAAAGAAGAGCACATCCAGTTAGTCACAGTCAGAGAAACAGGACCACACTGGAAAACAGGCCAAGCTCCAACATCTAGAAACAAAGGTGTTGATGGAAGCAGCACAGCTGATATTTCTCTCCAGGATGGAGTCACAGCCAAACAGGAACAGACCAGATGAAGCTACTATGAGAAAAAGCAGAGAGAGCAGAACGTTAGAGATTGAACTAACAGATTCTGCAGAGTGGGAGAATAGAGATAGAATGAAGCAGAATGATGAAAATGGGTCCCTATGTCCTCCAGCAGTCTAAGCCTATAGCAGCATAACTATAGAGATAGATCAGGATAACCTGAGCCACTCTAACTATAAGCTTTTATCAAAAAGGAAAGTTTTAAGCCTAGCCTTAAAAGTAGACAGGGTGTCTGCCTCACGGACTAAAACTGGTAGTTGGTTCCACAGGAGAGGAGCCTGAGAACTAAAAGATCTGCCTCCCATTCTACTTTTAGAAATTCTAGGAACCACTAGTAAACCTGCAGCTTGAGAGCGAAGTGCTCTGTTAGGAACATAAGGAACAATCAGATCTCTGATATCAGATGGAGCTTGGCCATTTAAGGCTTTATATGTGAGAAGGAGGATTTTAATATTCTATTCTGGATTTAACAGGAAGCCAATGAAGAGAAGCCAGGATAGGAGAGATATGATCTCTCTTTTTCATTTTCATCAGAACTCTGGCTGCAGCATTTTGGATCAAGCTGAAGGCTTTTAACTACAGTTTGTGGACTTCCTGATAGTAAAGAATTACAATAGTCCAGCCTTGAAGTAACAAATGCATGGACTAGTTTCTCAGCATCACCCCTGGACAGGAGATTTCTAATTTTTGCAATGTTCCTCAGATGAAAGAAGGAAATTCTAGAAACCTCTTTGATATGGGATTTAAATGACAGGTCCTGATCAAAAATAACACCAAGATTTTTTACTTTATTATCTGAAATCAGTTTAATCCCATCCAAATGAAGTGACTGGCTAATCAGTTTCTTTTTCAGAGACTCTGGTCCAAAGACTATAACTTCTGTTTTGTCTGCATTCAGAAGCAGAAAGTTAAGAGTCATCCAGGTTTTTATGTCTTCAAGACATGCCTGTAATCTATGTAATGGGTTAGCTTCATCTGGATTATAGACAGATATAGCTGGGTATCATCAGCATAACAGTGGAAAATTAATCCCATGCTGTCTAATAATTCTACCAATTGGGAGCATGTATAAAGTAAAGAGAATTGGTCCTAGCACTGATCCCTGTGGTACTCCACAGGTAACCTTTGAGCGTGTTGAAGATCTATCATTAACATGAACAAACTGAATTCGATCAGATAGATAAGATTTAAACCAGTCTAGTGCTGTTCCTTTAATTCCAACAAAATATTCAAGTCTTTCTAAAAGAATATTATGGTCAACTGTATCAAATGCAGCACTAAGATCCAACAGGACGAGCACAGATACAAGTCCATTATCTGAGGCCATGAGAATATCATTAGTGACTTTCACCAGAGCTGTTTCAGTGCTATGATGAGCTCTAAAGCCAGACTGAAACTCTTCAAAAAGTTCATTATGGTGTAAGTGATCGCAAACTTGTTTGGCAACTACTTTCTCAAGAATTTTGGATAAGAAAGGAAGATTGGATATAGGTCTATAATTGACCAAGTCATCTGGGTCAAGAGATGGTTTCTTAAGCAGAGGTTTAATTACAGCAACCTTAAAAGCTTTAGGTACATATCCCTGTAACAGAGATAGATTAATCACATCTAAAATGGAGGAGGAGATCAAAGGGAATACCTCCTTAAATAACCTGGTTGGAACTGGATCTAACATACAAGTTGAAGGCTTAGATGAAGACAATAATTTTGCTAATTCAGAAAGTTCAACTGGATCAAAGCAGTCTAAACCGGTTCAGATTCCATGACTACCTCAGGTACAATCGCGGATAGAGGAGTGCTTATGATCTTATTTTTTAATAAGATCAATCTTATTTATAAGAATCCCATAAAATCATTGCTTTCCTAAGAGCAGGCTTATGTCATCGTTACGGAAATCCCCGGCAGACCAAACCAGATGAAAGTTGCGCATTCAGCGTCTGCTCTGCCAATAACAAAATGCAAGTGTAGAAGAAGAAATGTGCTGTTTACCTGTGCAAAGAAAGAAACAACGAAAGAAAAATGTCTGAGGACTTCAGTGTTGAGGAAGAGCATGAGTTCTTTGCCGAGCTGAATGCGCACTTTCATCTGGTTTGGTCTGCCGCGGTTTCCGTAACAAAACTGCTTTCAGGAAATCCTATACACTACTGTTTATGCTCTAAAGCATTCTAAATGACTTCGTTTCGAGTAAATTCTGGATGCTACCCACTCAGGACACTTGCAATACATTGGACGAGCAGTATGGAGGAATATTGACACGTTTTTTGTGGACTTTTATGGACCTTTCTGCCTCGGGCGCTATAGACCTCCATTATTTGAATGTCAGCAGACAGCAAGAAGCCTCCCAGATCTCCAGATGCATTTGAGATATCAAAAAGTACTCCAAGAGTGTTGTTCAGCATGGGGGTGAGTAGAAAATGAAGGCTAATCATGTTTTGGGTGTATTATTCCTTTAAGTAGGTTTTGCTGAAGTAGGTTAGGCTCATTTTTGCTAAAAGCTGGGGTTCATTGTGCTATGTTGACGACTTTTTATATCCCTCTAAAAAATGGTATACTCAAAACTGTGTGTCCGTGCTCATCATGTTTGCTTTTTTCTTGATGGTGAGTGTGAAATATCACTTTAAACTGTATTTCAATGCAAGATGGAAGAGTGGTGTGATGCTTGTAACCTAGTGTGAAGGCTTTGGAAGGCATTCAATTGACTGTGACGGCTGTGTGTCAAGGTGTACAATTCACCACTTCACCACTACTACTCTTAATAGTAGTAGTATCAGTAGGACTGCTGGTTTCGTTGATTTCTGTATGTTGACTGATGGAATCATTGTGTTTAGATTATTCCATTTCATTGCCCACATGCCACCTAGACTGGCAGTGAATGCTACCAAACAGCTGAGCTTTCATGGATTCATTCTTAAAGAATTGCCCGTCTGCCTCTATATTGTATTGTTTTGCCAGAAAATCAATCCCAGTCCGAGTCTGGTTTGGAGTGTTTTGAGTCAGTGTTTTTTTTCCTCTCCCGCTCTGCTCCCGTGTCCCGTCTCTCGGTGTGACATCATCGGATCTGTCGCTTTGAGTCCTCTGATTTGCGGTCGCATTTCTCTGACACTGCGATACAGAGTGGCTACGTGGAGGAGGAGAGACACAGCAGCACTCAGTGAATATTAACCAGCAGCTACTTGGATGTTAAGTAAAATTAGAGACGCCGCCGAAAAATCTGTTTGTTAGACATCCGGAGTTTTTTCAGCTAAAAATGGCAACAGATTGTAAGTTTATACAAGTTAGTATTATAATGCAAGAAGCTTGAAAAACATAGTTTGTTCTTCTTTACTAGTTAAAAAAAATCTTGGCTTCTCAGAGGACCATGACTCCCAGTTACAGGTTAAAATTAACATGTTTTCTTATTGTACAGATAGAATCAGACTGCAGAGCTTCTACACATCTTGAAATGTTGTTTCTGGCATCATTATATATTAGTAAATAGGTTCATAAATCTTTTTAAACATAGAGCACAGAGAGAAGTAGGGAGAGCTGCAGATTTGAATTTACTGGGATATGCAACATGCAATAAAATATATCTCCAAGAACATGAAAGAAAAATATGTCTTCAAGTTTTCAGAAAAGTTATATTTTTCAAGAAAAATATAATTGAAATTGTACACTAGGGATGCATATCCGGTATTTTTTGGATTGATGTTATTTTTTTATACATTAATGGAAAATATGATGCACTAAAAGCGTTAGAGGGCTGCGGGTAGGGCTAACATCTATAAATATCAGTGTCAACAATAGGAAAGCAGCCCCCAGCCTTATAGGTCGCCCCCAGCCTTATACTTTCATTTCAGAGTTACACCCTTGGTGGGCGCTCTGAAACCTGTTAGAGAAGCAATATTTCATCAGCATGGCCATTAACATCGATTCATTTTCTTCTCCTCAGTCCAAAAGCTACATGTGCAGCAGCCAGGGGACAGTTCTGAGCTTCACCATAGATTTTGGATCAGGGTTCAGCTGCTCAGACGTCGCTTCAGCGGTGATTACCCCCCCACTTATTGGTGCATTTTTTTTTAACAGAGTCTGAATCTTCTCCACTTCCACATCCTTTCTTCTCTGCTGATGCGCTCGTTATTGAAATCAGAGTCCTTTGTTTTATAAATGCCTCTCATGCTCCGCAGACGGTTCTGTGGAGATACAAGTTCTCTCAACTCAAAGGCTCCTCTGACGATGGGAAGACGAGAGTAAAGCTGCTTTTCAAGAACGCTGAGAGCAATCAAATAGAAATGAAGGTAAGAATATCTTTTCTGTCTCCATAAATCAAAATGTTGCTTTTAAGCCCATATTTTAGCCCAATAACTGCCTCAACACCAGTTATAACTGGAAATGAGTCACTGAGGAACGTTGAACAGAAATGTGTTAAACTTGAAGATAATAGTAGGAAATATAACATGGAGTGAATTTTATTCCATTATTGTTGCCAGAAAAGAACATGTTTTATGATGTAATACAGAATTGAAAACTGTAATAAAAAAAAAAGAAAAAGTTGCTCCTCCACGTGGAAAGGAGCCAGCTAAGGAGGCTCGGGCATCTGTTCCGGAGGCCTCCTGGTAAGCCTCCCTCGGGAGGTGTTCCAGGCATGTCTCCTATCTATTGGGAGGCCTGCTGGAAGGACAGAACAGGCTGGGAGGGACCATGTCTGAGCTGCCTGAGTAATAGCCTGAGGGGAGCAACTGGGAGGGAGGAGGTAGGAAGTGGATCAGAAGTCTGGACATGCTCTGCTGGAGCCTGCGAAGAGCATGGATGGATGGATGGATGGATGGATGGATGGATGGATGGATGGATGGATGGATGGATGGATGGATGGATGGATGGATGGATGGATGGATGGATGGATGGATGGATGGATGGATGGAAGAAAAAAAAAGTTTGGGAGTCATTTTACTGTTTTCTCAGATTTGTAATTTACTTAATCTTTTTAATATCCAGTTTTACATATTGCATTAGTTTTAAATTACATTTTACAGATTTCTCTTGAATTCAAACACTTGATTTTAACCAATAAAAATGTCTCTAATGTCCACGCACACCAATAGAAATGAGTCTTATAGATCCGCCTATAAAGACTAAACAGAATCTGGAGACCTCAGAGTTAACAGTCATGTAATAAGAAATTAAATAAAATCTTAAGGCAACAGCAGAGTTACTCCCAAAATGTTTTTGTGCTTTAGAAGTATTCCAAAGTTTTATGTATAGATTACATTTTTTTTTTCAACTCACACTGGCCTTGGGACGGCTGCTCTGCAGGAAGCACAAGGAACCAGGACAGCCTCGGTAGCTGGTCGCTACCGAGGCCGTGCAGATCAACAAACTCTTCCTGGAAGTAGAAAGTTTGGCCAGACGCTGCAGCGGTCTCTGCATGGAGCTCCTGAATTCTTTTTTACATGCTAGTTAAATTTTTTTTTATATGTAAAACTTTTGAAGTTAAACTTTTGCAGCTATTTTTTTATTTGATAATATTTTGTAGCCTAACTTTTTTAAATGAACATTTCTAAAATACATTATTTATAGGAATTCCTGCAGGAAAAGTTTTGCAGAAAAATCTTTTTCATATGTTAATTTCTGCAGGCTAATTTTTTTGAATATGCATGAATGAAATTAAATGTTTTTTATAAAAGATATCACAGTCAAATTTTTTAAGAAAATATTTGCAACGAAATCTTTTATATGCTAATTATTTGAAGGCAAATTCTTGTCTCTGCTGTCCATTTTTTTTAATGCAAATTTCTGCTGGCAGATTTTTTTGCTTATAATCTAAATCGGAAATAAAAAATACAATAGACCAGTTAAAAAAACCAAAACATTTTTAAATAGACTGAAAATATGTGGTTTAAATAAAATTATATCTCTCCTAAATTTACAATCTTTTACTCAATCTTTTAAAGGAAAAGTCAATAATCAATGGATAATTATTTATACCTAAAACTAATAAAACAATACATATTTGCTAATAAGTTTCTCGGCGTAATTATAGATGACAAAATCAGTTGGAAACCTCATATTAAACATTTACAGGGTAAACTCAGTAGAAGCATATCTATATTGGCTAGAGCTAGACATGTATTGAATGCTGAATCACTTCATATCCTATATAACTCTCTGATTTTACCATATCTATCATATTGCTGTGAAGTGTGGGGAGTTTATTACAAGAGTTCTTTACATCCGGTAACCATCCTACAGAAACGAGCCATTAGAATCATCCATAATGTTGGTTATTATGAGCATACAAACCCACTCTTCAAAAAAATCCAGAATTCTCCAATTTGACGAGCTTGTAGAATTTAAAATGGCTCAATTTATGTTCAAAGTATCTAAAAAGTTGTTACCTGAGCACATACAGAGCATGTTTTCTGAAAGAGAAGTGGGGTATAATTTAAGGGGTTACTCAAACTTAAAGATGCGCAAGTTGCGAACAACAAGAAAAAGCTTCTGTATTTCAATTAAAGGTGTAAAGTTATGGAATAACTTTAAATGAAGATTTAAAACAAAAGCTTAATAGTTTAATACAATCCGAAAGAAAATATAAGGAGGTCATTTTCAATGAGAGATAGAGCATATGAGTGAGAGAAAGCTTAAAATGTGTGTATATAAACTACTAACAACTTTGGTGTAAGGGTTTGAAAAGACAAACCAGCATAAAAAGGGAAATGTTTTAGGTAAATATTAGTAACTGCTGACTGCCACTTTGAAATTAATCAACTTGACTTTGATTTTTTTTTAATAACAGTAGGACCCATAAGTTTTCATGTGTTTAGGGGGTAGGAGTTAATAAGTTTTCACTTCTTCCTACCCCATTTTGAACATGATATGTTAATTGAAACAAATATCTGTATTTTTCTCTTCTTTTTTATGCACTTCTTGTTGACTGTGTACTATTTTATTTTTTTATATATGTTTCATGTTCAAATAAATCTCAAATCTCATATGTGGTGATTTTATGAATTTAGCACGCTAATCATTAAAAAAATAATAACTTTCTTCAGCGATCACTGAGTCTGGGAGCGGCCATTTTTGCCCAAATATAGTAACCCCTCCCTCTCTGCCCATCTTCCAGCAGTGATCACGCAGTCGTTATTAAGCTATGCCCATCACCATTCTCCCCATTTTACAAGCTATCAAATCAATGGGAACTACTAGACACATCTGCAATCAACAACAATTAGTGTGAAGATTTCCAGAGGACTTCACCATTGAAATTCACCAGAGCTATGAAGGAAACTGACAATGCATGCATGGCAGCGGGATGTTGGAATACATCGGGAAAAAGCAAAAAGTAATTTCAATCTTTCTGATTCCTGATCCTCCACGGACGGGTTGGTCGTTGTTTTCTAAACTTGAAGAGGGAGGATTTGCCACTCCACCTTCTGGCCAGAGAAAACACGTAATATCGGAAGCCAACATTTGGAAGAAGAATGTTTTCAAGATGACTTGGATAATAGCGCGTTGTGACAAAACACCAGATACTAGCACTGGGACTTGATCAACAGCCGATACCACACTCCAGGACGTCACAAACCAGTAGGTGGCAGTAGTGTTCTCTTGACAAACATGGATGCCTCCAGTAAAAGCACATTTAAATGAAAATGACTCTGATTTAAAACCACTGATTATTTATTGAACAGGATGGAATAATTTCATATTCAAAGTACTTTCAGAAGTTTGAATTCTGAATATTATAGAGGACTTTTCAATTGTAAGGAAAAATGTTAATGACTGAAATCTATGTAGCCTGATGTAGTCCGACTCAATTCTAGTCAGAATATGAGTCTGATACTGCTCCATAGAGCTGTGATTCTGGGGGCGATAATTTTGAACTTAACCAGGAAAAAATGCCTCTTGCACTCAATTGGGATAGACCTTACAACCAATAAGAGCAACGGAGTGCGTGACGTTAAGCTTAGGCATAGTTGTTGTCCATTAAAAAATCAAAAGCGTGCAGTTTCGCCTAGAATAAGAAGATGAGACTGGATCGCTTTCTCTGTTCCTCTTTAAAAATTAATTTGCTGTCCATATCTTCTAGAATAGACCTAATATAGCAGAATCTACTCACCCAAACCTCCAGCTGCAGCCATTATTGTTGTCAAATCAAGCTGCCACATTGGTCACGTGGTTGATAACGCTACTCTTGATCATCTGTCCATCATCGTGAGCAAAGCCCGCTTCCTGACAATTTGATTGGATCGCCTGACAGTGGGCTTTAATACTCACAGCTACTATGGAGCAGAGCCAGACCTAACTTCCCTAACTCAAACCTTGTGGGCGGGACTAAGTTCGACTGGCACCCAGGCTAGAAATCTTGGCATGTTTGTGTATAAACCAGCGGCTTCTTCTCTTCCTTCTATATATTTTCTCTCAGGAGCTGGAGTTTGCCAACCTAACTGCAGTCCTCCACTGTATTCACTCCTTTATCGCTGCCAAAGTGGCCTCCATGGACCCTCACTTCATGTGCAGTCAAAGCTTCCCTGGACAATATGTGAACAGTTAAAGAAAGACTCCTTCCTGTGATTTACCTCCAAAAATGTTTGTGTTCTTACTGCTATTTTTCTATAAACTTCTGTAAAGCAGATCTCTGTAAAAGACTTTGATGGGTGGATTACGCAGAGATAAACGTTCTTATCCGATTTCCAAAATGAAGGCAAACTTTTATCCTTCTTTCCTTTTTTTTACTTTAAATCGAAAGATGAGCCTGAGGAGCACTTCCTGTTACAGCTCAGGAATAAGGAGATAACAATGCAGAAGGAGAGCAGCAATAAGTTTGTCATTCTTTAGCGACGGGTGTTAATAAAGCTTTTAAAAGACTGATATGTTGGTTTTACATTTAAAGTTCTACAGTTTGTCTCTAATGTTTGTGAAATCCAGGATTACTGTGTAATAAAGTAAAAACTGTTGTTTCAGCACCTTTCTGCATCATTTCCCATAATTATTTTGTATAATTGCCTAAATAAAACAGTTTAATACCAAGAAATTATCCTGGTTAGTGTTTAGGCTGCAATACACTCAGTAATTTAAAACCTTTAGTTCCTATTTTTAGAATCAATAATTGACTCTGTTTGTTACGACGGAGTATTAGGGCCAGGTTAAGAGATTTTTTTTTAATTTTGGGAATAAAGTCATAATATTACGATAATGAAGTTGCACTTCTACAAGAATGAAGTCATTAAACCACAATCTGTTTCAGAAAGAAAGCTTGGAGCTCCGCCCAGCAGATGACATCGACCAGCTCCACCAATCAGCAACCAGAGTCTTTGACATCCTGCCCAGTTTGATGCTGCTGCTAAAAGAGTTCCTGATTTATCAAACCGATGCTAAAATATAACTTCACATGATGCTCCACATTCCTCATTTACGGAAGAAAGGGCTTCTTGGAAGTTTTGACATAAAATACAACTCGTTTCTCGTAATTTTAGGACTTTATTCTCTTAATATTATGACCTTTTATTCTCATAATTTCCTTACCACCTTTATTACAGTAATATTAATTTACTTTGCCTCCCTGCACTGTGTACAACTTTATTCCTCCTACTCTTACAACTTTTGTTCTCGTAATGTTACTACCTTTATTCTCTGCAAACACCACCTGCTTTTGTTCTGGTAATGTGCTAATTTTATTCATTGTACTGTAGCACACCTTTTATTCTCAGACACTTTAATTTCACTTTGTTCTGCTAAAATAATTTACCCACTGTGAACAAAAAATTTATTCTTTTATTCTCGTAATTTTAATAAATTTCTTCTTCTCACCAATAATGACTTTTATTCTCCAGCATTTTAATTTACTTTAATTTTATGTCAGTAATATTACTTCAATTTTATTCTCTCATAATTTTACAAATCCTTTGTTCTCGTAATTTTTACCTAATTTTGTTCTGCATAATGTTTCGACTTTTGTTCCTCAGTAATGTTACGACTTTTATTCCTCATAATTTTAATGACACTTTATTCTCGTAATGTTACAACTTTTTCCTCCTAATTTTTTACTACTTTATTCTCATAGTTTTACGACTTTATGTTATTACGACTTAATTGTCGTAATTTTAAGACTATTCTCGGTGCTTGACTTTATTCCCTCAACTTTACAACTTTATTCTCAAAATAGAAGAAAAAATGATGTTGCCAAGATATTATAGTAGGATTTTAGTTGTATTCCAAAAACTGAGTCTCACCTGTTTGACGTCTTTCTGCAGAGCTGTAATAGGAAGTGCCTGCCTGAGCTTAGAGCTTTTTACAAACCGATTCCAAATATCACAGCAGGCAGAATCAACCAGATATTTGATGGAGCAGAACTTTCCTCTAAAGCAGAGTTTATTCTTTTTAAAGCTTTTTTAACTGAGATTTTCAGTTCAAATTAAATTGATGTGAAAAGCTTTACAGATCGGAAGTTTCCTCTAGGACCAAGATGGATATCATCACGTCCAGGAGCGATGTCTCCTCATCCGAGAAGTTTAACAGTATGATGGTGCCACCAGTGAAGAGCTTGATTCAGACTGGCAGCAGCTCCGTGTGAGTGCATCGAGGTGAGACGATGGATAGCAGGAGTACGTTGCAAATGGATTTCCATACAGATGTTTCCTTCTGGTGGATGTGGAGAAGGAAAAAATTGAGAAATTCATAATGGGATTAAACTTCTTCCCAAACTACAGGAACCGTTTGGAGATGATCTGTGGATTTTATCTCACAGGAAACTCCAGCTGTAAGTTCCCTTGCTTGGCGGTTCTGCTCTGAGCTGAAAATACTGGATGCCAAGTTCTTCTTTGGGGTGGTTAAATATATCAACTGCATAGATTTAACACCGAGATCAGAACACGACCCAGATCTGAACCAAACAGAACCAGAGAGCGGCGACCTCTGTTCAATTCAAGAGTAAAATAGGAAACAATTGAGCAACAGTTGATAACCAGGAGGTCAGAAGGGGTTAAAGGTGAAAATATTGGTGCATCTCAAGTTTATTGAATATCCTTAAAAAAAACTTTAATGTGTCAATTTCTACTGGGTATGATACCTGTCAATAAAGAGGTTTTTGTTCTTAAATTCAAGATTTGTATTTTTTTCTTGTCAACTCATAAATATGTGATATCAAATGTTTCATCTGTGCAAAGTTTCACCATTTAAACAGTTTAAATATGTCAGAGTTACAACAATACAAGCAGGAATCACAGATGAACTAATGCGGCTTTACAAAGAATGATGTCGATGTTTTGGTCCCTACCAGTAGGTGGCGGTAATGCAACTGAAATTTGTTAAAGGAGAAGTCCAGTCAGCAAAGAATAATCAATATATTATTATCTATACCTAAAACTAATATGTTCCTATCACTAATACGTGATTTATTGAATCTGGGAACGATTTTTGCCCAAATATAGTAACCCCTCCCTCCTGCCATGTTCTAGCAGTGACGTCATGGTGCGGTAAGCCTAGCGCCATTCTTCCCGCTTTACAAGCTAAATCAATGGGAACTACTAGACACAATCAATCAACAATTATTCGAGATTTCCAGAGGACTTCAAATTCATTGAAATTCACCAGAGCTATAGTGAAACTGACAATGCCCACGTGCATGGCAGCTGCTGGATGCTGGAATACATCGGGTAAAAGTGGAAAAAAAGAGTTAGTATTTCACCTTTCTGATTCCTGATCCTCCACTCTGGACTCATCTTATAAATATGTGACATCAAATATTTTGTCTGTGAGAAGTTTCACCTTTTAAGAAGTTTAAATATAAGTTATAGAACTACGGCAATATGTTTAGAAAACACAAATTTACAAGCAGGAATCACAAATGAACTAATACGAGCACTGATGTAGATGTTTCAGTCCCTACCACTAGGTGGCGGAAATGTACCTGAAAGTTGTTAACCTCTCGCTGTAAAATGAGAAGAATAGGAGGAAGGAGACAAACCCATCGGTTGGGTCTTACTACCCGAACCGTCCCAGAAGCCCGATCCGTCCTGCGCATGCGCCATCAGTTCATTTGCGCATCCCGATATACATCGAGGTCGCCCTCGATTTTATTTTGTTAAAAAGACCTAAATTATGTTTTTTCTTCCTCAAAAAAAGTAAACTTACCAAAATATAATTTGTTAAATGTTGATAATGTATTTCCTGAGAAAATGAATGCCTTTAAATCCTTTCTGTTTAATCAGTCGTCTCTGCCTGTTCGTTCTGCAAACAGAAATGGGATCCTACGCTACTTCCGGTGGCTAACTTTATCTCAAGGCTTTTGGATGTTAGGACCTACTCGGGGATTGAAACCCAGCGTCGTCGACGTTAGCAGGTTGGACACTGGATAAACACTGGAGAGTACCCAAGTGCAGACATGCTTGTCATATCGAGGTTTTTTTTTTTTTCCTCACAAAAAAACTCAGTTCATTCTCTCAAAATCAAGATCCATAAAAGAAATCCTGGGGCTTTTCCAAATGAAAGTTTAAAGGATCCAAAAACCAAACCAAAAGGTAAGTAAAACAAGAAGTTCTCCTAAACATAAGTAGTCCAAAGCATGAAGCATTTAATGCCCAGAATGCAAAGTTAAAACATAAAAAAGAGTTCAGCGTAACTCGCCAGAAGCATGGACGCTAAACAAAGTATCAGTGCCTAAAAAATAAAAATCAGAGCTTAAACACGCTGACTAATTGCACAACTGATAACAGGTGGCAGAGGAGGAAAACACAAACTCCCAAACAGAGGGAAAAAAAGCAAGATATGCAGTCCAACAGTGGTCCCTAGTGGCCAGAATAATCATAGCACCTAACATTGGAATAAATCGTGAATCTAGTCTTTTGAGTTATATGTTTTTGTTTCATTTTTTAACCTTACGGTATATAAAGTGCGTCATCTAAAAGAAAAGAAACTACTAATATGCAGATAAAATATGGTTTAATCAGATTTGCTCTCAGCATAGTCCCATGATGACGTCAGAGAAGCAGTTTAACGTAATTTTAATGTAAATCGCATCGAAATTGTTACACAAAAGCTAAGCATTAGTATTCTTTAGTGAGTTAAGAATAGAAATAAGTAGTTTTAGTAATTTTGTTATTTATGGACACCCGGATGTATATCTGTTTGCGCAGTGCGCAGGATGGGATTGTGCTTCCGGGACGGATCAGGTAGTGACATTGGTCATTATGCATGTGATGCGTTCGCTCAAAAGTTTTGTATTTCATCTTTCTGTTTTTCTCGCAATTTAATGGCGGTTGGTGAAAAACCTTGAGGAGTATTACTGCCACCAACTGGTGAGGAGTGTAACAGTTTCATTAAGCAGGGCATACGCTGTGCATTTTTTTCAATGCGTTGCACGCAGCTCACGAGCTCGCACGACGAAACCCCTGCGGTTTCTCATACAGTGTCGGCCCTCGAGCTCGCCATGCATGTTCAGCACGACGCTCTGATGCGCGATCTACCTGCTCACACTCACTGGAAAAATCCATCTAGAAATAAGTAAAAAATTTCTTAAATTAAGTCGCATTACCTCTTAATTTGAGGAGATAGTAAATTAGATAATTTGCAAAATGGAATTAGATGTTTTACTATTAAAATAAGATGAAATTAAATATAATGCACTTCAAATCCAAGACAATGCAATTGTGTTTTCTTATTTTAAGTGTGTAAACTGTCTTGTTCCATTGCCAAACTATATCTTTTACCTCCTCAATCCAAGAACAAATGCACCTATTTTAAGAAAATGACTTCTATCTAGATTTGACGGTGTCTAAAAACTCAGGTGGGACCCATTCTCCGCAGTGAGATGAGCGCGCTACCGAGACCTCGCCTATCCAGAAGCCAAACGAGTAGAAGAGGAAAAGTGATGCTCACTAGAGTGATCACCCCTTCGTTACCGCCGCACACTACACCACTAATCATCAGGTTGAAAGTCGGCCTGATCGAAAGATTCTCACACGACTGGATAATCGAACAAGAAATGGGCAAAAAATTCCCACAAAAATTTTCCCGCTTTTAGAGGTTGGAGATTTCTACCGGTGAACCTGTGTTTGTATTTTTGCAGGTTTCTTCTAGGGTTTTGTTTTCACATTTGAAACATTTGACAAATTTAAACACCTGTGTGCTCTGCTTGTTTTTGTTGACAGTTCATTCACCCCATTAATTCTCCCCCTGCTTACAACGATCTAAACAGCTTTACGCTGCGTCTGGAAAAAATGATTCCTGTTCAAATGATCTGTAGCAGGTGGATCTATTTCCAGAAGAAGCCCGTCAGATGTTGCCTCATAATCAGACACAAGTCTACATTTCATTTCATAGTTCCAGCGAACCAAACCAGTTTCTGTCGTCTTCTTCTTCATGTGTTTAATATTTCGCAGATATCTCTGAGCTGCAGTCTTAATTAGTGGAACAGAGTGACGGTTTCTCTCCTTTTTTCTGTCTCTGTTGTTTCTCTGAGCCGAACTCGTTTTACAGCTTTGTTCTCTTTTGTTTTAAATAAGACCATTTCATTTTTCTTTCTTCCATTCCATCAATTTTTTTTGCAATATTCCGCAGAATTCTAGAAACTTACCTCTTTGATATGGGGATTTAAATGACAGGTCCTGATCAAAAACAACACCAAGATTTTTTGCACTAAGTTTAATCCCATCAAAATGAAGTGACTCACTAATCAGCTTCTTTTAAAGAGGCTTTCAGACCAAAGACTATAACTTCTGTTTTGTCTGCATTCAGAAACAGAAAGTTAAGGGTCATTCAGATCATAAAAGACCAAAATGTGGGTGGAACCGTTTTCCCAGAACTAAAACCCACAGAGAGGAGACCTGCTGCTGGTGTCGGCCTGAGGAACGCTGGATCTTCTGCTGAAGTCACAGACAGCGTGAGGTTGCATCAGCATCATGCCGAGCATGAAGTTCAAGTGCTCTGCTCAACCAGCCATGAGGCATGACTTTCAGAGCTGACGGTGGAAATGTGAGCAAACTGGAGCCATCTGTGAGGAGATGTTGCCGAGGCAACCCACACTGTTTCCCTGCCCTCCATTAGAGCGTTTAAACAAACCTACAATGCCTCCAGAGGGCTGCTGGAACTCTCTGTTCTGTTTTCATCACTTCACTTTTGTCCCTTCAAGTAGATAAGCTAGGCTGAAATCCAGCTTCTTTCTGAAAACTCATTAGAAACTTCGTCAACAAAACTTATTGTTTAAATGTGGCTATAATTTCGAGCTTTAATCACATCTGGCTGTAATAAAACAAGAAAAAAGGGCAGTGGTGAAGATGGTGCAGAAACTGAGGGCAGGAGAACAGATCTTGAGCTCCCTTCATGTCCAGAGTGGAATTATTCCAGAAAGGTGATGATTTTAATAAAGTCCTCCAGGCTGAGGGAAATAATCTAGGGAAGATAGCTACTGTAAGCCCTGAGAAGTAAACCCGATGTTTCAAAATCTGGACTCCACTTCTACAAGGTGAGACAAATTCATATGTTAGAAAACAAATAAACAAGAAATTAAAACACCTTTACAGAAAACAATATAGATTTCACCCCAACAAACACATTTTCACGAACAATTCACATTTCCGAAGTAAATTAACAAATGCTGGGACAGATCACAGGCTGTGCAAGGTGTACCCGCCCCTCTACCCATACACTGGAGAGGCTCCTACCCGACATTACCCTGATGGGATAAGGTGGGAAGGATGGATGGATGGATGGATGGATGATTGGATTGATGGATGGATGGATGGATGATGGATAGATGGATGGATGGATGGATGGATGGATGGATGATGGATGGATGATTGATGGATGAATGTATGGATGGATGGATGAATTGATGGATGATGGATGATGATGATTGATGGATGATGGATGAATGGATGGATGATAGATGGATGGACCAAATGGATAGATGATGAGATGATGGATGATGGATAGATGGATGGATG